>JALXJV020000026.1:127732-317270 GCA_024633595.2 Lepomis macrochirus | reverse complement strand
GGAGAGGTTTGCGTGCCCTGGTGAACCTGGAGGCTGTGTTGTCTGGAGCCTAGTGCTCCTGGTAGGGTCTCCCAAGGCAGAGAGGTTCCAGGTGAGGGGCCAGACTAAGAATGGTTCACAAAACCCCTGATGGTAGACCAAAAGAGGAGGAATAACCCGGCCCGGAGGAAGCCCGGGGCCCCGTCTGGAGCCAGGCCCAGAGGGAGGGCTGCGTCGGCGGCGCCTGGTGGCGGGTTTGCCACGAGCCCGGCGGGCACAGCCCGAAGCTACGTGGCCCCCCTCCTACATCCCTTGGACCCACCATCCATCGGAGAAGATCCGCGGGGGGTGGGTGCACTGCCACATGGGTGGCGGTGAAGGCCAGGGGCCTCGGCCGGACCAGACCCGAGGCGGCAGAGGCTGGCTCTGGGGGCGTGGAGCGTCACCTCTCTGTGGGGAAGGAGCGGAACTTGTGCGGGAGATGGGCGCTACCAATTAGATCTGGTGGGGCTGACCTCCACGCACAGTCTTGGCTCTGGAACCGTGCTCCTTGATAGGGGATGGACTCTGTTCTTTTCTGGAGTTGCTCCAAGGTGTGGCGCCAGGCAGGTGTGGGGATACTCACAAGTCCCGGCTGGCGCCGCTTACGTTGGAGTTTACTCCGGTGAGCGAGAGGATTAGCCTCCCTACGCCGGGTAGCGGGGAAAACTCTGACTGTTGTTTGTGCATATGCTCCAAACAGCAGTTCAGAGTATTCGACCTTCTTGGAGACCCTGAATGGAGTCCTGGATGGGGCTCCAGTAGGGGACTCCATAGTTCTGCTGGGTGACTTCAACGCACATGTGGGCAGCAGCGGAGTTACCTGGAAAGGCGTGATTGGGAGAGCGGCCCCCTGATCTGAACCTGAGTGGGGGTTTGTTGTTGGACTTCTGTGCTAGTCATGGATTGTCTATAACAAACACCATGTTCGAGCATAAGGATGCTCATAAGTGTACATGGTACCAGAGCACCCTAGGCGAAAATCAATGATCGATTTTGTGTCGTTTCATCTGATTTGAGGCCGCATGTTTCGAACACTTCGGGTGAAGAGAGAGGCGGAGCTGTCAACTGATCACCATCTGGTTGTGAGTTGGGTCAGGGGTGGGGGAAGACTCTGGACAGACCTGGTAAGCCCAAGCGGGTAGTGCTGGGTGAACTGGGAGCGTCTGGTGGAAGCCCCTGTCCGTGAGATCTTCAACTCAAACCTCCGGCGGAGCTTTTCTGGCATCCCTGTGGAGGTTGGGGACATTGAACATGAGTGGGCAATGTTCAAAGCCTCTATTGCTGAAGCTGCAGCGGAAGCTGTGGTCTCAAGGTCTTAGGTGCCTCAAGGCGGTAACCCTCGAACACCGTGGTGGACACCGGTGGTCAGGGAAGCCGTCCGACTGAAGAAGGAGGCCTTCCGGGATTTGTTGTCTCGGAGGACTCGAGGCTGACTGCAAAGGTACCGACAGGCCCGAAGGACTGCAGCCACTCGCGGTGGCAGAAGCAAAGCAGCGGGTGTGGGAGAAGTTCGGAGAAGACATGGAGAAGGACTTTCGGTCGGCACCAAAGTGTTTCTGGAGAACTGTCCGCCATCTCAGGAGGGAAGCGAGGGAACCGTCCAAGCTGTGTACAGTAAGGATGGGACCCTGTTGACCTCAACTGGGGAGGTAAGTAGGCGGTGGAGGGAACACTTTGAGGAACTCCTAAATCCGACTGACACGCCCTCTCTAGTAGAGGCAGAGCTGGAGGCTGATGGGGGTTTCTTGTCAATTTCCCTGGAGGAGGTCACTGAGGTAGTCAAACAACTCCACAGTGGCAAAGCCCGAGGATTGATGAGATCCGCCCAGAGATGCTAAAAGCTTTGGGTGTGGAGGGGCTGTCATGGATGACACGTCTCTTCAACATTGCGTGGAAGTCGGGTACAGTGCCCAAGGAGTGGCGGACTGGGGTGGTGGTTCCCCTGTTCAAAGGGGGACCAGAGAGTGTGTGCCAATTACAGGGGTATCACACTTCTCAGCCTCCCGGTAAAGTCTACGCCAGGGTGCTGGAGCGGAGGGTTCGGCCGATTGTCGAACCACAGATCGAAGAAGGAACAATGCGGTTTTCGTCCTGGTGGGTGGAACAACTGACCAGCTCTTTACTCTCACAAGGATCCTGGAGTGGGCTTGGGAGTATGCCCATCCAGTCTACATGTGTTTTGTGGATCTGGAGAAGGCATACGACCGGGTCCCTCGGGAGATACTGTGGGAGGTGCTGCGAGGAGTATGGGGTGAGGGGGCCCTTCTTAGGGCTATCCAATCCTTGTACATCCAAAGCGAGCTGTGTCCGAGTACTTCGGCAGTAAGTCGGACTTCGTTCCAGGTGGGGGTTGGCCTTCGCCAGGGCTGCGCTTTGTCACCAATCCTGTTTGTGATATTCATGGACAGGATATCGAGGCGTAGCCGTGGTGAGGAGGGGCTGCGGTTCGGTGGGCTTGGGATCTCGTCACTGCTTTTTGCGGATGATGTGGTCCTGATGGCATCATCGGTCCGTAGCCTTCAGCTCTCCCTGGATCGGTTCGCAGCAGAGTCTTGGCGGCTGGGATGAGGATTAGCACCTCTAAATCTGTGGCCATGGTTCTCAGCAGGAAACCGATGGAGTGCCAACTCCAGGTAGGGAATGAGTCCTTGCCCCAAGTGAAGGAGTTCAAGTACCTCGGGGTCTTGTTCACGAGTGAGGGGAGATTGGAGCAGGAGATTGACCGGAGAATCGAGCAGCGAGGCGGTATTGCACTCGCTTTACCGTACCGTTGTAGCGAAAAGAGAGCTGAGCCGCAAGGCAAAGCTCTCGATCTACCGGTCAATTTTCGTTCCTACCCTCACCTATGGTCATGAAAGCTGGGTCATGACCGAAAGAGCGAGATCGCTGGTACAAGCGGCGAAATGGGTTTCCTCAGGCGGGTGGCTGGTGTCTCCCTTAGAGATAGGGTGAGAAGTTCGGCCATTCGCGAGGAGCTCAGAGTAGAGCAGCTGCTCCTCTGGCGTTGAAAGGAGCCAGTTGAGGTGGTTTGGGCATCTGGTAAGGATGCCTCCTGGGCGCCTCCCTAGGGAGGTGTTCCAGGCAGCGTCCAGCTGGGAGGAGGCCTCGGGGAAGACCCAGGACAAGGTGGAGAGATTATATCTCCACGCTGGCCTGGGAGCGCCTCGGGATCCCCAGTCAGAGCTGGCTAATGTGGCTCGGGAAAGGGAAGTTTGGGGTCCCCTGCTGGAGCTGCTGCCCGCTGACCCGACCCGGATAAGCGGCTGAAGATGGATGGATGGATGGATGGGCAAAAAACTTTAATGCAGACTTCTGTCTGATCCAGGAAACTCATTCTGTTGACAAAGACTATAACTTTTGGAAAGCACAATGGGGAGAGGATCTGTGGATGTCACATGGACACCACCGCTCTGCAGGAACACTAACCCTTAAACACAGATTCAGTGGGAAGATCATCCTCACTCAAGTTGACCCACAGGGACATTACATTCTTATGGTTCTGTCATATAATAATCAGATATTATTAATGGGTAATGTTTATGGTTATAATAATACCAGGGAAAACAAGGAACTATTAGAAACCTTAAACACCAAAATAGATACCCTCTTAGAAAGATTCTCTGATATGAAGATTATTCTGGGTGGCGATTTCAATTCTACTGTAAATGATGATGTTGACAGATGGCCGAGTAGACGTAAACGAAACCTTTATATGACTGATTTTATGAATGAGAGAGGCTTAATTGATATTTGGAGAACAAACAATCCCAACTCCAAAGAATTTACATGGACAAACAAATCTGGTTCTCTACAGTCGAGAATAGATCTATGGTTAATCTCTGAATCCTTAACATACTCACACTGTAAAATTGATATTATACCAACACCTCTTACCGACCACAAAGCCATTCTGTTAAATATGAATATGTCTTTAAATAGGGTACATAAGAGGGTTCCAGCTTATTGGAAACTCAATAATACACTTTTACGTAGTGAATCTCTGAACTCGGTTATTAAAGAAAAGATAACTGAATACTTTAAAATGGCAGAAAGTGAAATGGCTTTTGGAAAACACTGGGAACTGTTAAAATTTGAGTTAAGAAAACTTCTAATGGTAACCGGTGCAAGTAATAGGAAGGACAAGAAAAAAGAAGAAAATAGCTTGATAGCTGATTTGATTTCACTGTCATCTATGTTGCCTGATAATATGTCTGAAATTCAAAGAGCACAATTACAAACACTACAAACCAAATTAGATCAGTTATATATCAGCAAAGCCAAGGGGGGCCTTTATACGCTCGAGGGCCAAATGGATTGAAGAGGGAGAACAGAACTCCAGTTATTTCTTCAAACTAGAGAAGCGAAGGCAGAGCACAAATGGGTTAACAAGACTCTCCCAAAATGGCACAATTGTTGACAATCCAAAAGTTATTTCTGACATTTGTGAAAACTATTATAAGACTATATATGAATCTAATCTAAATACAGCTGAAATGGATGCCTTTTTTAACACTGTGGGGGATATTAAAAGAATTAGTAAAGTTGACCAAACAATTTGTGATACTCCTATAACTACTGTAGAAATCCAAGATGCTATTAAGAAGCTCAAAGTGAACAAGTCGCCTGGAAATGATGGGCTGACTGCTGAATTTTATAAAGCTTTCTCAGCAGAGTTGACCCCTTTTTTGCTTAATGTATTCAATGAAAGTACTAACAATGAAAAACTCCCTTCTTCACTGTGTCAAGGCCTAATCACTCTAATCCCAAAACCCCAAAAAGATATTTTGAACTTGGATAACTGGCGTCCCATTACTTTGTTAAACAATGATTATAAAATAATTGCATTATGTTTAGCTAACAAACTAAAAAATGTTTTAAACGAAATTATAGATGAATCCCAAAATGGCTTTTTGTGTGGTAGACATATAATTGATAATGTTAGACTTGTACTTGATATTTTAGACTATTCAGATTTAATACAAGACGAAAGTTTTATTCTGTTTCTTGATTTTCACAAGGCTTTTGACTCCATAGAACATCAGTTTATGTTTAAAGCTCTCGATTTTTTTGGTTTTGGAGAATTTTTCAAAAAATCAATACGCACCTTATATGCTTCTGGAAACAGTTCAATTAAATTGCCCCATGGAACTACTAAAAGGTTTGAAATAGAACGAGGAATTCGTCAGGGCTGTCCTGTTTCTCCATATCTATTTCTTCTTCCTATGCAACTATTAGCCTCCTTTATAAAAAATAGCAGTTTAAAAGGTATTTCAATAGCAGGAAAAGTAGTCTATCTGAGTCAACTAGCGGACGACACAACATTATTTTTACAGGATAGATCTCAAATTGATGTTGCGGTGAGATTATTTGATGAATTTTCAGCAGCCTCTGGTCTAAAGCTCAATCTATCTAAGTGTGAATTACTTCCCATCAAACCATGCAATGATTTAGAAGTGTCTGGAATTCCAGTGAAATTGAAAGTTAAATACCTTGGTGTTATTATAGTTAAAGAAGAAAATTTAAGAATCAATGAAAACTTTAACCCGTTAATTTTTCCCTACAACAGAGATTTAACTTATGGATTCAAAGAGATTTAACCATAACTGGTCGCGTCTTGCTTTCAAAAGCTGAAGGTCTATCTAGACTTGTGTACACTAGCTCATGTCTTGATGTCTCTAAAGATTTATGCTCAAAAGTGGATAAGATACTTTTTGATTTTATATGGAAGAAAAAGTCCCATCTCATCCGAAAAAATGTTATGATTAACAAACTGAGCAATGGTGGTTTCAATGTATTAGACTTTCACACTCTACATTCGACTTTTAAAATAAAGTGGATTAAAAGGTACCTATCACATCCCAACTCATTATGGAATTTCATCTCAACATATGTCTTTAAAGCCTTAGGAGGTTTCAATTTTTTACTGAGATGTAACTATAAAATAGAAAAACTTCCTATAAAACTGTCAAATTTTCATAAACAATTGCTTCTGTGCTGGTCCATGGTATATAAACATAATTTTTCCCCTCACAAGTACTTCATCTAACATTTAAAAAAAAAAAAGTAAGTCTCTACACCATTCCTGTGAGGAGTTATGGCCGTTTAAAGAAACCACCAAAACGAGCTAAAATGGCTAAAGCTATCTATGTAAGCTAGTAGAGAATGAATGCTGCTGCTGCTACAGGGATACGTTTGGGATGAGGACTCATCAGAAATATACTTGTTTGAAGACTGGAATGGTCCTTTCAGTTTCCATTACAATATCCATATACCATTCTTTTCCCAAAACGCTGGGGCAGACCTGCCGGTATTCACTAAAGTCACTGTCATTTACCACTGACAATGATGAGCAGCTTCGAAGTCCGTTGGTAACCGTTGGTAACCGTTGGTTTGTTGTTACAAACTCATTTAAATTACTAAGATAAGTGAGTGTGTAAGTGTGCCATGATGTTAAATATCCAGTATGTCTTTCGGAATTTTGAGAGTAGTCAAAAATTAGATTGAAGTTCTGAGCCTGTTGATCGCCAACTAGTAGTAAAATCATCACAGATCCATTGATTTTGGTTGGATTTTTATAATTTTTTCTGTGGAATGAGTATACTGTTTGGTGAAAAGAATGGCATATTGACTGATGTCATAACTTAGGGGAATAGTTGATTGCCAATGAAGTAAAGATGAAAATATTGAAAAAAGTGAGAAAACGCCTACTTTTTTTTTGCATGAAATTGATGCAAAATCATGTAGAAATGTGTTTTAAGAGTTATTTTTTCAGTGGATGTTGTCAGCACATGAGTTCTGTGTATCTGGAATGCATTTATTGACAGCCTACCCAATCAACTGAGGATTTGAGGAAAAAAATAATTTTTCACATTTTTCTGATAAAAAAATAAAGGGTGCATACACTAAAATGGCCACAATTTTTTTTCGCGATATTTCCGCAGAGCAGACCCTCCAATTATTGGTTCTTAGGGTCAAAGTTAACAGAAAAACACAAATAAAAAAGTATGACAGACCATGTCAGGTTCAACCCATTTTATTGAGCTTTTGAGACTTTGGCTCCCCGACTATGTGTCTTTCTGTAGCTCGCGTGATTAGCGCTGCTTTCCCCAGCATCTCTTTTCAGTCAGACCCCGGTTCGAATCCCTCCTACGGCAGCATTGATAAATGCTTTCAACCTCAAACGCCTTTGTAGAGACTGAGCGTTTGGTTTTAAATGAGTATGTACTTAGTCTTTCTAAATGAAGTTATACATGCAATAAGTTTGTTGTAGGATTAGTCGTTTTCTGCGTCTTCATGTTACTTTGCATCACTGGACTACAGCTCACAGAAAATACAAGCATCAAAACAGTGCTGTGCATTTGTAGTCATAGATCGCCCTCTGGTGGTGCTTTGAAGCATAACATGCATTCAGTTCCCACTGACTTGCTGTGGTGTTATTAAATGTGTATCTTAGTCTTTCTAAATGCAATCAGTGTTTACCTGGATATCAGTGTTTCAGCCGATATTACTGAAGGTGCTTAAATATCAAACTAGTCACACTTGTGTGCCCGAAGTCAGAGATACGGGGTTTCACTCAGTGACTGCTTTTAGTCGCTCCCCCCTTATGCTGCGTTCCATTTACCTCGGAGGGCGGAGCTGGGAATGACGCCACACTCGAAGTTGATCGGCGCCCCAGTTCCAACCTCGCCGGCCAGCTGTTTGTTTACAACTAGCCAGGTTAGTTATTGATACGCCGGTGGATTAAAAAACGCATTGTGCGGTATTTCCTCACACTAACTGTAGCAACATGTCCACAGACAGCTGTTGGACAGCACTTTGTGTACGAACATTTATATAAACAGATAACATGGACTAAACAGCTAATATGGACTAAAAGAGGATTTGTTAGTACAGCGTTGGATGGTTCGGCCTGACAGAGAGGGAAGGAGGGGTTTCCTGTGAGCTCATTATTTATAATAATGTTTTTAATTTAAAATTACATTTACAAAGGAAAGTATTCAACTCAGATTTTTATTTCATGCAAAATTTGGACAGCACTTTGTGTACGAACATTTATATATTTATTCTCCACCATTGAAATCAAGTGCTGCATGAATTATTATGCGTAATGGTGGAGAAGTAGTATCAAATTACAATAATTTCAGAGAACGATCGTTTGAGTCAAGTCATGGCATTAAATACAGGAGTAGAAGTAGGCTGACCTACAGACGACAAGAACAGCAAAGTTCACCACAGTAATTATTAGAGGTGGGCATAGATTAATTTTTTTAATCTAGATTAATCTAGATTAATTTCAAAATTAATCTAGATTAGATTAAAATGGCTCATTTGAATTTTGGCGAAGGCATTCAGGGTATGTGTGCGAACGGGTTTCAAGCCAGGTGGTGCATTAGACCAGGTTTCCAAAATGCATCACAAACTGCTTGAGAAAGCTGTTCTACTATGATAATTGGTGATGAAAATAAATCATGTTCAATAAGATGTACTTGAGTGCAGCCTGTGATGTGCTTTGCGTTTAGGTGGTAGGCTACTTGAGACTGGAAGAACTCCTACAGTAAACTAATTCCGCATTGCACAAGGTGCAAACAAGGTGTTGTGCCGAGTTTTGCCTGCCTGCCGAGAATTGCATGCACCTCCAAATAATGCTTTTAAATGCTGTAAAATTCTTTGTGGACTTAATCAATGGTGATAAATTGATTTGAAGTACATATTTTATGAACGTTTAGAGTCTTTAATATTTTAATACACTTAGTAGGCTAGAAGGACCATTCCTTGACATTCAGTACATGTGCCGATAAAGCTGTTTGATCACTGAGCACAGCAAAGTGTCTGAGAAGGACCTAAAGAGGTGGATCAGATTTTGTAGGCTCCCTGCCGAGATTTGCATCCACCTCTTTTCTCAGTATAGATGACCGTTAGCACCCGCGAGGTGCGTGCAATTCTCGGCAGGCAGGCAGAATTCGGCACAACACCGCACAATGCGTTTTTTAATCAGCCGGCGTATCAATAACTAACCTGGCTGGTTGTAAACAAACAGCTGGCCGAGCGAGGTTGTAACTGGAACGCCGTCAACTCGGGTGTGACGTCATTCCCAGCTCCGACCTCCGAGGTAAATGGAACGCAGCAACAGCTGCATCCATGTTAGCACGTCACGTTTGATGTGGTAATTTCACAGTAGGCAGACACACAGGTTCGAAGACTTGTTCTCGCCCCTACAGTGCAATTCGGCGCTAAGATATCAAGGTGAAAGCCATCATAGCTTGCGTAGTATAGACCCAGATCCCAACCCAACTTTGAGAACAGATTAACGGCGATAATTTTTTTATCGCCCGATAAGAGTCTCACGTTAACGCAGCCGTTAACGCCGATAACGGCCCACCACTAGTAATTATACAATTTCAACATCTGGAGCAATTTAGGGTTCAGAGTCTTGCCCAAGGACAGTTCGAGGTGGAGCCCGGAGCCTGGATTGAACCACGAATCTTCCGATTAGTGGGCAACCCGCTCTACCCCCTGAGCGACAGCCCCTTTGTTTTGAATAATACAGAAGATGAAGAGCTTAAAAATAATCGTTCAGCCGCTCCCCCCTTCTACCAGGTAACGTTGCTGCAGGCAGTGAATAGCAGCAGACAGAAGGAGGAGGAAGAAGAGGAAGGAAGTTTTTCATTCTTATCAAATCACTTAGGGCTGGACCATATGGCCAAAAATGTTACCACGATAAAAAGTCTCATATCTTTCGATATCGAACCTGGCCCAACTCTTCAGACACACGGTTAAAACACAAAAACGCACTCAGGTGTCCTTTAAACAAAACAACTACCTGAGTGGTGAACCAAATGGCTATCACTGTAACTTTAGCTAACAGCTAAACAAAAGACTGTTCCCACAAAACAGAAACCTACTGACTCACCGTAGTAGTTATAAACAAGAGCCGGCACATTAGTGAGGCTGCAACAACCAACAAACAATATACATACTTCTAGGCTCAATACGAAACAGTGGTCGGCCTCAACCACAGCTCACGGATTGGTGGACGGTTGTGTGACTGCTCCAATCAGGATGGATGAAGGCGGGGAGCAGGCAGATCCTCACGGGCACCAGCCAATCCTCAGCCGGTGATTGCACACCCTGCTTAGCATACTGGAAAAACACTGACAGTAACCAAAAACACAAGGCTGCTACCAGCGGCCGTAACAACATTTATTCATTTACATTTATTCATTAAGCTGACGCTTTTATCCAAAGCGACTTACAATTGCTATACATGTCAGAGGTCGCACGCCTCTGGAGCAACTGGGGGTTAAGGGTCTTGCTCAGGGACACAATGGTGTATGGGTCACAGTGGGGGGATTGAACCCGGGTCTCCCACACCAAAGGCATTTTATCCATTGGGCCATCACCACGTTAGTGTTTCCAGGAGAGCTCAGCTTTGCTGCAGTTCATGACCTTTCTGGATGAGTGAAGAGTGAAATGCTGCCACACTGTGGAGGTTTTAGGTTGTGAAGGTGTTACTGCAGCTCTGATGTTTTAGTAATTTTAACTTTTCTGTTCACATCACTTTACTCTGTTAAGCTGACGGTGTTGCTACGGCCCGATGACGTCATGAACAAATCATGAGCCTGTATCAGCCCCTCCTCGCTCACTGGCTGCAGGTAACGTTACAGGTAGAAGGAGGAGCGGCTGGTTTGTCTCAGCCAGCAGCTGAGTTTGTAAGACTACAGACCGTCTGTGCTCCAGACAGACAGCTTTCTATTTAGCTTGTTATTAACATTTGGCTAATGCCAAGCTAACGTTAGCTGTGCTTAAATCATACAGGATGAGATTCAGAGGACTGAGACGATTTAAATTAACCCTTTCTACATGTTTAACGTTACCTTACAGACAGGTGTATTTATAAATATTGTCTTTTTAGACGAAACGATCCGTTTGTAAAAAGCCACAGCCGACATGCCACGAGGTGTGCAGCCTGTCGCATGCAGCTCTTCATCTAACGGCTCACTTTGTTTGCTCCTGACTGTTTCATTACTCACTGCAATATTTCAAAGTGGTCTGCTGTCAGAAAACTGTTCAATGACGGTTCTCTTGTTGTGTAGATTAGGGCTGAACGATTTTGGAAAATAATCTAATTGTGTTTTTTTTTCACCAATATTGCGATTTCAATTTATTTTGCGATTTTTAAGATCTTTACCTTCTGTAATATTCAAAACGGACAAGCAGTAAATCAGTGTATAGTATGATATTAGATAGATTAAACTTACACTGCTTTCTTGTGGCTCAGGCCTGTGGTATGATGAATTACGTAGAATTATTATTATAAGCAATAAGATATATCAAATAATATGAGAAAGACAATTTGAGTCCACAAAAATCCACAGTTCAACCACCAGTTAATGAGTCCTGATCTCAGTTCAAATCTCCTGGAGTCCATCTTTCTGGATCCCTGTAAGCAAACTAAAAAAACTCAGCCAACTTTTGAATTGAACCTAAAACTAACTAAAGTAGAACAGAGTGACGCCTCTCGTAATTCTCCGACAACACCGGAGTCCCCCTCCTCCCCCGCAGCCTCCGATGCTGGTGAGCAGCACCGGCTTTAACCAGGCTGTAACTCAGGACAGACTGGGCCTCTTTCGGCGTTTAGTTTGAAACGCCAATTTACAGATATTTCCTGAGCTGACTGGTGGCCGTGTGTGTGACGCAGGCGCTGATCGCCACAATACGCTTATCTTGCTACACGCCTCTTTCTGTTTTGCATTTTTCCGTCCATCAAAGCCGCGGATGGCCCAACAATTTCACCCACCACCAAGTTACCCGCGGTGGCGGCTGCTACTTTCATTCCATGTGACATTAAAGTTTATGTAGCTGAGCTTCTGTCAAGCTTTAGGCCATTTTACAACAAGAAGGCAAGTTACAGCGTAACGTGGAGACGAAGCATTAACTTCGTCAGACTGCTTTCCGCTTGGGTGTCATGTGACCAGTATATAATCGCCGCCTTGGCGATTAGAAAGTCTCGTTTTATTACATCGCGATAAAATCGCAAATGCAATGTTCAGCCCTAGTGTAGATGCATTTTTGATGAATGACAGCGGTTAGCGCTAATCTCACATGCAAACTGATTTTCACATCTTATACTGCACAATAAAGCTGTTGTTCACTTGCACTTGAAGCCAAAGTGTTCAAACGTTTTTCCTTGCACTTATTTTTACTTGGTATTGAAAATTTACCAAAGTACAATGTTCTTAAGTAAAAGTAAAATGCAGATTTTCAAAAACTACACAATTACATTAACTGGAGTAATTGTAATTTGTTACTTCCCACCTCTGTCATTTATCTAGTATGCAGTACATCCTGAGTGTGTATGACTGACTATGTAAGACAGTACATACTCGCTATGTGGTACAGTAGGTTAGTAGGTGATTTCAAAGATGTGCTCTGTCATTTATGGTTTTCGATAGCTCCTCCACTATGACATCTCACTTACTGTGTTTCTCTGTTGATATAGAGAAGAAGAAGAACAAGAGAG
This sequence comes from Lepomis macrochirus, assembly GCA_024633595.2. NCBI lineage: Eukaryota > Metazoa > Chordata > Actinopteri > Centrarchiformes > Centrarchidae > Lepomis > Lepomis macrochirus. The sequence continues at coordinate 304,729 of JALXJV020000026.1, read as the reverse complement.
GGACTAAAATGTCACCGCTGTCAGAACTGTGACAAATCCTTCACAACATCTGGATATTTGAAGATTCATCAGAGAGTTCACACTGGAGAAAAAACGTACAGCTGTGAACAATGTGGGAAAACTTTCGCTGCATCAGGTGCCCTAAAAAATCCACCAGCGTGTTCACACTGGAGAGAAACCATACGGCTGTGAACAATGTGGGAAAACTTTCGCTCAATTAGCTACCCTAAGAACACACCAATTTGTTCACACTGGACAGAAACCTCACAGGTGTGAACAGTGTGGAAAAACCTTTGCTCTATTAGGAGTCCTGAGAAAGCACCAACATGTTCACACTGGAGAGAAACCTTACTCGTGTGAACAGTGTGGAAAAACTTTCAGCAGTTCTGCTGCCTTACAAGTTCACCGATGTGTTCACACTGGAGAGAAACCGTACTTGTGTGAACAGTGTGGAAAAACTTTTTCTGATCCAAGTTCCTTAAAATGCCACCACCGTGTTCACACTGGAGAGAAACCTTACTGGTGTGAACATTGTGGAAAAATGTTTGCTCGATCAGTTACACTAAAAAAACACCAGCGTGTTCACACTGGAGAGAAACCATACAGCTCTGATCAATGTGGCAAATCTTCTACCAACAGGAGAACCCTTAGAAGACACAAACGCATCCAAAGAGCATCAGTGTGACATTTTTCAGAGAGCTGAGCTAGCTGTTTCCTGCTGCCCTGAATACATAATCACCTGTTATCTTGTGACTGTGCTGGACTAACATCATGTGATGACAGCTGAGTAACTTTGATTTGGAAAGAGCTGGAAAGCGTCATGCGGCATTCACATCAAATGCAAGTTTAGTCCATGCATGCTTTCCTCGCAGGGGTTTTATTGCTGGACAGCTGCCATGTGTTCACACACAACGCCATAACGCAAATAGATTGAACTGTTGCCGAAATAATTACAATATGATGCAGATTTGATTAAACATATGAATTCATGCTTTGTCAGGTCTGTCAGCAGGACAACTGACCAATTTAATAAATAATTAATAAATGCAGTTTACTACGAGCTCCTACCTCGAGTAAATGGCATAGTGTTCAGAGCATAATCCAAACAGACTCACGGGGTTCATTAGGCCAAAGCTGCAGCACTGCGCCCTAAACCATCGCGACTGGGCGTCATGTGACTTTCTCTCGAGTTGAAAATATTCAACGCACTGCCCCAAACGCTCACTTCGCTTTTTGTCTGAAAGCACCATCAGTCCGGATGTTTTATCAGCCAATAGCACAATTGAGTTGCGTTAGCCAGGTCTCCACCAGTAGAGGGCAGTCACTGCATTTGGTCCACGCCTTTGTCTCCTCCAGACTGGATTACTGTAATGCACTTCTCATCGGGATCCCTAACAAGAGTCTGCTGAAACTGCAGTATGTTCAGAACAGTGCTACAAGGATCCTGATCACCACATCACACCCATTCACCACTCACTTTACCTGTTTCTGCAAGAATTGATTACAAGGTCTCACTTCTCACCCACCAGTGCATCTATGGAAATGCCCCCCCTTACCTCAAAGAACTACTCATCCCTCTCACTACAACACGATCCCTCCGCTCAAAAAACGCAAACTGCCTCCTCCTCCCCAGATCTAAGCTCAGCACCATGGGTGACCGTGCCTTCTGCTCTGACGCTCCCCGGACGTGAAACACCCTTCCTGTCCATCTGAGGGCACCACAGATAATTGAGACTTTTAAAAAAGGACTAAAAACATTTCTTTTTAGCCGAACTTGTGAGTTTTAACCTTGCACAATAATGTTGTTGCACCATTTATCTATATTTTACACTGATGTTTTTACCTTGCTTTTATGATCTTAACTGTAGCACTTTGAGGTTTTTCTTAAATGTAAAGTGCATTAGAAATAAAATGTATTATTATTATTTTTATAGCACTATATGTAGAATTAACATAGTTTGAGGTAAAGTGTCACAATTTAGACCTGAATCCATCAACAACAACACTAAATATCCATTCACATGGGTTATCAGCAGAACTAAGAGGTGGGGGTTTCGTGACTCTTTAAGAAGGCCAAGGGATGTGGTCCTTTTAGGCAAGTCATGCTACTCGGCGTACCACACAATGCCACCACGGCTGAAATATGTTTCCCGCTTTGACTGAGAAAAGCAGACAATTGGCTTTCCGGCGGGATAACTGCCATCTTCGCCGTTATGGTCTTTCCCCACAGAGTAGCAGAGTATTGTATTGAGGATGTGTTTGAAAGGCGGGTCTCCTCTATAAAATGTCTCTGGATGGGGACAAAAGCTCCAACAAAGAAGTAGTCTGTGAGGTAAGATGTGGAACAATGTTGTTGTGGACTGGTAATAACTCCCAACTCCCAATAACTCCCAACAAAGATTTTGTACTGAAGTGAGATGCATCACTCTGTAGCTCAAAAGCGGAGCTACAACAGACAGGCTGAAAAGAGGAGCTGCAGCAATGTGCAGTATGAGGAAAATATGGTGTTTTTTGAAAATTAAACCATATAAACATGTTCTGGTACAACCCAAAATTAAGATTTTGAACCTGAAAATGGGCATAACACCACCCAAACAAATCCACAGGAGATAAAGGACACGTCTTATGGAAGAAAAAGGGCAGGTGCTTGAGCCTCTTTTGACGCACCTCATAGGATTGACAAAAACCAACAATAGAGTAGACCACAGAGTTTGTATATCTGTCATTATTGTCGTAACTAATGTTATCATTATTTATATGATTATTTCAAAGGTTAGATAACATAAAAACAACAATGCTCATATGAATCTTTTTAAAAATGACGCTGCATATCTTGAAAATTAATCCAATCATATTCATTCACAAGTTACATTTTAATAGAATATAAATAGAAGAAGTTATGGAAATATAAGTTTTGTAATTGCATCAAGTACTTTTAAATATGTATTTGATTTCATTAAATGTCCACAGTAGCAGCGGGTATCCGAAGTGTATATGTTACCACAGTAACACATGGTGGAACTGACGTGTGCTCTGATGAATTTACAGGAATGATTTTGTCGAGGGAAGTTCCCTTAACAGACGTTCCCTGAGCAGGGAGTGCTGTTGATGTACACTGTGGATTGGAACGCAGCCTGTGTGTGCACGTGCCTGCCTTCTACAGACAATGTGGGCGATTAGCATCATTAGCAGGTTATATCCGGTTATATTAATCCACACTAATGATAAATTTCATTTTAATAGCCTTTTAAAATTGTCCCAAATTACCACACCACGTTTAAGACAGCAAGAAAATGTCATCATAAATCTCATATAAAAAAAACAACAACATAATATTCAAACAATATTTTTGTAATTTGGTTTACTATTACACCATACATGTATTTGTATATAATTTTAATCTACAGTATATTAGTCTTCAAATGTTTCACCCTTATATCAAAATCAAGCTGAAGCATAAGTCATTCTATTAACACTTTTTTTGGGATCAACGTCCTTCCTTTGATGTAGATTGACTAGTCACATGATATAATTTATGTCTCATCACATGGGGGACGTGATGAGACATAAATTATATCATGTGACTTTAGTTATGTGCATTCACAGCAAGGTCTTAGTACCAAGAACTTTGGCTTAAACTTTTCAGGCGAGAAGTAAACGGCTCTTTTCTTCTGCTGTCCCAAATTACCTGATGTCCCAATATACTCCTCCGACCAATCAGATTCCCTGCTGACCACATCCTACCTTATTTTTCTCTGATTGTTCAATAAACTGTTAAAACCCTCCTGAACTGTCTGCCTCTGGGTTTGAACCAAATTCCTGATTCTCCTTATCAAGTCATTTATCAAGTTTTTTCTGTTTCGTTTTCAGGTGTCTTTTTTATTCTTGTTTATTCAATATTCGTTGCTGTTTTGTAATGTCATCATCTGATGACATGCAATGAAGTATTTTTACATGGTGATTGATACTTCGGATCTGAGGAGTCTACTTCTTCCAACTCTCCCACTTTGCAACACTGCTTGCCAACTCAATGGCAACAACAACGGCGCCATCTAGGGACTAAATCTGAAATGCTGCGCAAACTCAATACATTATTCTGTGTTTTTATGAACAGTCAGCAGTGTAACTATGTAAATAATTAGTGTGTTTACGTTCATTCCTGTTCATGAATAGAATTGTTGGAATCTTTATGTATATAAGTTATCTCATATTTACTCAGTACATTGAAAGACATTTATGAAATATAAAGCATTTACTAATGTGAGCTTTTGAGTTTGTTACACAGGAAATCTGCAGTGGATGGGTGTCAGACAAGAGTCATGGAGCAGACACCCGAAGAAGCAGCTACTTTGATATGCAGCTATGATAACATAAATAGTTCCTGCAAACTTCTGTAAAGAAACACATGTTAAACTAACAATGTCACAAGTTCATGTTGCTGCTTATCTGCTTATCCCCTTTCCCCCATGTAGCAGCAATGTGTATGTAACTAGGGACCTCCCTGAACATAATAAAAAGAGAGGAAGCGGCAGAGATACTCAGAGCGGTTGGAGCATGTAACTTAGTACATCTCTGCCATTCTCCTCGTGAGTAAAAAGCTATTAACTCTCTTGTCTTTCTTCCTTGTTTGATATTTAGGTGTCATAACCTGACAAGAATATATCTATAACTTCTAAAATATGGCTGATCATTCTTGGAATATAAATTATTATTATAAAGGAAAACTTTGTTTCATGTTTGAGTCTTTCCTGTTGCAAATTCAAATTGGTGGATTCATTCTTTACTTTGTGTAGTCAACACACTTTTTTTAATTACCAAAATGTATTTATTCGTAACTGATATGTATTTAATTATTTACTTCTGTTATTTATTTACAATTTTTTGTCCTTTATATAGCCAAACAATAACAACATATAATTTGCGAAAATGCACTATAGGCCGTTTTATCAATGTGAAATGTATCTGCAGCTTCTTGCAGGAAAACGCAGATGACTGACCTGAGATACATGCAGCAATAACTGTCCTATATGGGATAACTAAGAGGTGTGCGATATTGGCAAGAAAATGATATCTAGATATTTTCTGTGATTTTGTCCATATGGAAAATTCGATGATGTTTTGGCATCCTTGTGAAATGTGTTTGTCAAAGTCATGTGTAAGCCTAACATCTGTGTGGTAGAGGAGGAAGAGACAATTCCTTGTGTGTGAATGGGTGAATCAGTGAATGGCAGCAGAGCAGAGAGCAACGAGTCAGTAATCAGCAGGGGCGTCACTCACTAATCCAAAAATTGGCCCCTCCCCGCATCTACACACAGGTTGTAGTATCTTTGTGGGCCGTCCTCACATGAGACCTGGGGCGAGTTCAATCTGAAAACATGTTTCCTTGTTATGTTGTGCAATGTTCCACAAAGGGCTTCGAGGTATGTTTTCTCCTGTTTGGTGGGCGTGTCTCAGGTGTTACCCAATCAGCTGAACTCGCCTCTGTATTCAGTCCCCTTTTCAGTCCTATGCTCCTGGCCATATGTTGTATGTTCTTTCTATCTGTGCCTTGGTCCACATGGGTTGTTAACCTCGTGAGTCCTTTGCCTCTTTCCACCCTGTCTGTTGCCTCCTGATTTACTCTCACCATGGAGAGAAAAGGGCACTAGCCCTAAGCTATCCTTTCAGGCTCATGACTCTTTAGATTTAGACCTGGCATTAAGCCCTTAGTTTAACAGAAATATAGCCTACAGCGTAAGTTACAGTTGGCGGTGAATAAAGACTGCAGCCACTAAAGACTAAAGCTCCCTGTGTGGCTTGTCAACGGTTGAAGAAAGAGTGAAGGGGGTTAGCCCCAACGTTAGCATCAACGTCAACTCTGGGGGAAAAACAAAGTCTCCCATGTGCGTCCCGACAATGGTCTGGGAGCTGAACAGGAATGGTTACCAAGAGGATATTAATTGTAAAGAGGTCTTATTTATGTATTTAAACCTAAAGCATTTATGTGAATCATCTTTGTCTTAGTGGCTTTGATTCTGTCATCATTGTTTTTGTGCCGGTACCTTGGCTCGTTCAGGTTTGTCATGGACAGCAGACTCACAAATCTTTTGATAGCCTTGATATTCTGTGGTTAGTTTGTGATCTTTAATGACGATTTTCAACATTACTTGCAAAATGAAGTCTTTTGAGCGACATCTGTCTTTTCAAAGCCAAACCTCCTCCATGCGAGTGAGTTGATCCACTATCAGTTGAACATGATAGACTGGGAGGCGGGTAGAGTTGGTGTTTTATCTCCTGCCGCTGTTTGTTCACTCATTTTTAACTTCAGTCATGAGTTTTTGGGCAGCTACTGTTTGTTCAACTGTTTGTTACTGTAGTAACAGTAATGCATGGTTGACACATGATGCAGTGGCTGCAGGGACAATGTGTTTTTGATATTTTTTTGAAAAGTGAGTGACGTATCCTACTCAATAATGTCTGCTCACACATCTTTAAAACAAGATATTATTGTAAATGATAGATATTGCATACCCCTAGAATAACGTCGGAGAATCAGCAGAATGTAAACAAAAATGTAAAAGGAAAATACAACATTCAACAAGTTAGATATGAATCAACCCTGCTAAAGGAGTCCTTTAGTAATCGTACAATAAACCGGTGTGTGCAGATACATTTCGTATCTGCACACAAGTGACATGTGACTTCGGTGGAAAAGGAAGAAAGAAGCCAGAAGCCAATTTGGCCTGAAACAACATGTGGTGTTGGGTTGGACCTCAGCCTTTATAAACAGCAAAACAGGTCATTTTCAACTTCATTTTTTTGAACTTGGCAACAGCGAAGCTGCTGCAAGCCTTCACTAAAGAGTAGCTATGGTCGTATAAAAGGCGTTGACAGCTTCCCAAAGACCCTTACCCCTAACCATCACAGGGGTGTGGGCCTAAACGTAAGTCAGCGATTGTATGCATGTCGACAGGCTAACCCTGAAAAGTGTGTTTACTCTTTCGTGAAGGCTTGCTCGCTGGCTACACCACAAAAATATGTCTGATATTAGGGTCACACAGGAATGTGGCACTTGTTTAATAATATATAAAATCAGGGATGAATCTTCAATTACAGACTATTTTAGTTTTATTTTGCACTAAGTTAGACCTGTTCATTTTGCCCCTGTCCAAAAGAAAAGGTAGATCAGTTTTGTGGCATGAAGCCTACAGGACTTTCAAGAAGGCAGCTTTCTGGTAAAATCAAACTGTTTTTGTATTTTCAGGGTCACTGAGCTGGATTCATTTGTTGTAAAAAACAAATACTTTTCTCACTATTTAAACAGATAACTCTCTATTATGTACCAACTCCATCAATGAAGCTTATTGAATAAAGTAGTACCCGCCTGGCAGGATGGACATTTGGAAGGACAGTAGGTCTTGAATTTCTCGCTGCTGTTAAGAAGAGGCTGAAGTGTTGGCTGAGTCAGAGCCAGAGTCAGGCTGTGATAGTCTGAAAGTGCATCCACAGTCTGAGCAGAGCCCAGTCTCTTGGCCTTTTTCACTGGTTTTACCCAGCATGGTGCTTTCTACAAGCAGAGCGGCAGGGGAGGCTTTTCTACTATAAAATTAAGGCTAAATCACAGATTATCTTATCTTTTTATTAGGTCACGCCACACTGTGTAGTAGTACCATGGCTCATCTGATTACAGGGGTTAATGGCCAAAAAGACATGCAAATCTCAAAAACCAGAAATAAACTAGCTCAATGTGACTTAGCAAACAGATCAAATGTATTGTAGGCCTTGTTTCACCATGAACAAGAAAGTTATTTGAGGACAGGAGTGATAGGACAGAGAGATTATAGATAATGGATCTTGCAAGTGAAGTTTTTATATAGTAGTCAGATAACAATGGGCAAACGAAAATATTCTGAGTCAGGAGGAAGATCAGATCAGCATTCAGACAGCCCTTTAACAATAACAACACATCATTCAGAAACTGCACTACAGGACGTCATGTCATTATAAGACGAACGCAGCTTGTTGCAGGAAAACGCAGGAGATGTTTGTCCTGAGATTGATGGGCTGCAGCATCATCTAGCAAGAGGCAGAATAAACGCCCTATGATGAATAATGTCGGAGCGCCAGCAGAGGCTCAACACCTGAGAGGAAAACACAACATTCAAACCAAGTTAGATATGAATCAGCCCTGACAAAGGAGCGCTTTAGTAATCCTACATTAAACTGGTGCCTCCAGATACATTTCATACCAAGTGGCCCGTGACTTCAGTGGAAAAGGAAGGAAGAAGCCAGAATGTATCTGCAAACCTTGGTGTGGTGTTGGCTTGGACCTCAGCCTTTAGAAACAGCTTCATGTCTTTGACCTTTGAAGGAGCCCGCTTATCACATTACTTTTGATCATATTAAAACCTGGCTGGGCCTCCACACAGGGACACAGATGAGCCAATGAGCATTTATATCTGGTGCAGCTGGTGTATTGATCTTTGTCCATGTGAGACAATAAAAGCAAACAAATGCAGACTGTGTCTGTTTAATGCTGCTTTAATGGTCCCACTGCCCACAGCTGAAATCTGATTTGTGCTGACAGCTTACTGAAGTGGTCCTTACTAGTGTCAGAGGGAAATAAATACATGGAGCTTTGTGTTTTCCTCCGTCGACCGTGCACTTTGTGTCCTCCTGGGTCAAACTGAGCCGCTCTGGTTTGCCTGTTTTTAAAGCATCCAGTTTAACTGATCACCCAGTTCTGTGTGACGCCTTCTTAGCCAACTTCTTTCACACTCATTAGCACTAGTACAAGACAGCTGGCTGCCTTCAGTGAGCAGTAAGGTTGTTCTGTTTTTATCATTTGAGAAATACAGCCGAGATGAAGTCTTTCATTTCAGCCACAGAGCGATATCCTCCCTATATACCTGTCTGAGTCAGAAATCAGTTCATCACCTACAGTTAGTCCAAAATGCTGCCGCCGCTGCAGAAAATGTGAGCACATCAGCCCAGTGTGAGCGTCCTGCTTCCTGTTTCTTTTAGGAACGGACTTTAAAATCCTTCTGATCCCTTTTAAGGCCAGACATGGGCACGCACCTTCTCTGAGCTTTGATCCCCATATGAGCCAGGACGCAGACTGAGATCCTCTGCTAACTGCTCCAAAGGCTCAGACCCAAAGGGGACAGGCTCTCTGCTGTCAGGGCCCCTACAGGCTCAGAGTCTGCTCCTGGTTTCATCTCACTTCTTAGACACATTTCTACAAAAAGCTTTCACTGTGTGACGTCTCATTTATTTTCCTTTATTTACAGATTGATTCTTTTAAAGCTCTTTGTTCCCTGTGTTGAAAAGTGCTCTACAAATAAAGCTTTGATTATACAGAGGAGGTGTGCAGCGGGTTTGGACCGGCAACGGACCCCTCGGCGACCGGTCCGGACCACAAGGACCACATGGACCACTAGTTCATAGTTCTACAGAGCGGACGAGACAGGAGGATGCTGGGAGAAAAGAGAGGCGGGAAGCTGAACTACCTGCTGAGGTCTGAAAATGAATCTGTGTCTGAGAGATGATTCCAGCCAACGTTGTACTTGAAACAAGTTAGCATAGCATCGCCCTGACTGATCAGAAGTCCATTTAGAAAAGAAGCATTTTAAAAGATGTCTGCTTGTCATCTTGAAGACAGACCTGACAGAGCAGGAATTCATATGTTCAACAAATCAGCATCATTTTGATCAGTTTATTGAAATGAAATCACAGCAAAATGTTTATTTTGGCTTCAAAGCGCTGCAGGAAACCAGATTATTGAATCAGATCTGAGTGCATAAACAGCACTTTAATAACAGAACATATTTGAGTCCAACAGATTACTGTAACCTTCTGATTTCCTCTGCTAACAGCTCATGACCTGTGTACTGGAACATAATGACTGCTAGTATATTGTGCTGTAGTCTACTGGTCCCTGGCTTGGTTTTACTATGTTGTCTGTTTTGTGTTGACTTGTACTGACTACAGATGAAAAACAGCCTTCTGGCTAAATCTGCCATATTTACTGAAACGTTTCAGCTTCAATGAAAAATCCAGCTTTATCTTTGAGGACTGAACAGAAAGACCAGAAAAACCAGAACCTGGAGGAAAGAGACTAAAGAAGTGGAGTTTCTGCTGAGTTCTGAGGACTCGGTACGCTTCAGACAAACTAGACCATTCAAGCCATGTGACATCACGCTGACCTCACTCTGACATCACTGATCAGCAGGAATCAATAGTGAGTGTGTAGACTGTGTGTGAGAGTCAGTAGGAGGAGTCAGAGTGAAGAAGAAGCTGACAAAGCGTCCTCCTGTCTTCATCCGTCCTCCATCAGCTGCTTCACCTCCATTCTCTCTCTGATGCAGAGTCAGATCGGATCAATGATCAAAGATCAAACAGATTGATCGGCCATCAGAGGAGTTGGATCAGTGGAGCTGCTTCTGTTCCTGCTTCTCTCTGCAGAGGAGACAGAGGACAGTCAGACAGAGACAAACTCTGACCTCAGTCTGCATACTGACCTTTGACCCTGAGACGACTGATTTCCATCTCCACATGTTTCTGCTGGAGACGTCGCACTTGTATCGTCCTCCGTCTGTGTCTGTGGGGGATTTCAGGGTCAGACTGAGGTCTCCAGTTCTCAGCAGGTCTTCCTTCATCTCTGTTCGACCTCTGTAAACCTGGACTTGTTGGTCAGGCTGGTCAGAGCCATTCAGATACACGTGGACGATCTTTATGGGTTTGGGTTCAAGGCGTTCCCACCTCACTCTGGCGTCCTCAGGCAGGTTCTCTGTGGTCTTGAAGGGCAGCAGGACAGACTCCGCCCCCCTCCTCCACCTCCACCTGACAGTCTGAGAGGACAACAAAGCACAACATGATGAAGAGAACTGATCATCAATCTTTCATTGATCCAAACTATTAAAGCTGCATTTCTTTGTTCCAAGTGATCAACACATTTGGTTTCTTTCAGCTCCTTCCTTCCACTTTCTTCTTGATCAATACTGGAAATCAATAACTTATTGATCTCATTCTTTCCATCCATGGAAATGATCTCCTGGATTATTCTTGTTTCCTGTTCTGACCTCATTTCTGATCACCTGCTGAGCATTTTCACACTGAAATATTGGTACTTTGATTTTTTAAAGGATCTGAATCGGCCTAAGTTCCTTTGCTGGCCGCTGGATAAAAAAGCCAAAGCTGCAGGTTGCAAAGAGGTTGGAGAGTTTCTGACTGCATCAATAAGAATTTAGAACACATTTGTCTGTCCTCCCCAACATCAGCTGCTCTCACTATCTCTGATCACAGACAAGTCATTTGTCCATGAAACAACAAAAACCTACAGTTACCGCATCCATCGGGTCTCGCGCTTCCAACTTCCGCTCCGTGTGTGCACGCGCATCCGTGTTGCCTGGTAACGAACGCGCAGCCTGCAGCGGGATCACGGAGTTTACCCGAAACAACACATTTTAATTTGTGATGGGCTGAACGGCTCTGGCATTTAGTAGCTGCAGAGATAAGGCTGTGAACTCGGCACAGAAATGATCGGCCATTAATGAACAACTTCGAGGACGTTATCTCTGAACTTACTTCTCAGCGTGAGAAATACAAGGTGTGAGCGCTGAACTGGCTGAAATCGCGCGTGTCTCACGGTGAATGCGTGAGACTTCAGAGCCCTGCCGACGGGAATTAAAGACTTCTGACTTTAGTTCGTCTGCAAAGCAAAACACTTTCCTCCCTCGCCTCTGTCAATCACTCCCTCCCGCACCTGCTCACTACCTGATCACGCGCTCTTCTTCTTCTTCTTCTTCTGATTTTACCTTCTTCTGTCAAATTATCTGAACTATGAATTTTAACAAAGTTCTTTACCAACATTTCTGCCTTTTCTTCTTCTGACAAGCAGTTTCTTCCCCTTTCTTCAACCCTGGAAGATCCTTATCTTGCCTGATTCCCCCCTTCTTTGAATCCTTCCCCAAACTTTATCTAGTGGGCTTGTTCTTCCAATAGTTGAACCGAATTCTCTCCAACACGCCTTTTTTTTGTCCTTTTGATTACTTTCCTTACTGCTGCCTGAGCCCTTTAATAATCCACTAAATTCAACATTGAATGATTTCTTTTCACTTCTCTAAAAGTTTGATGGCTTCAGAACTTTCTTTGTTCCACCATGGTACCATTTTAACTTTCCTTTTACTAGGACTCTTTCCTATAGCTTTGATAATCCTTTCATTTGTTTCATCCACTTCCCCTGACATGTCCATCTTATTAAACTCCTCATCACAAGCAAATTTACTCCAGTCTGCTTTTACCCAGCTTCCATCTTGTAACCCCATCAAGGTCCATCATGATATTTTCCTCTAAATTAATTACTATTGGATAACGGTCACTTCCAATACTGTTGTCACTTCACACCTCCTGTTTACTGCCACTAGCTAATTCACTGGACACCAATGTCAGATCTAACGCTGACTCTACTCCTTTACTTAGACTGACCCTTGTACCTTGTTCATTATTTAAACAAACCAAACCTTTATCCTCAATTAATTCCTCTATAATCAATCCATTAGAATCTGGATTTTTCCCTCCCCATAGCGTATTATGAGCGTTAAAATCCCCACAACATATTATTTTGTGTCCTTGATCAAACTCTTGTAAATCTTCATTTTTTTTACAAGGATTATACAAATGAACCAGTTCTATATTTCTTTTATTCACCCAAATCTCAGTAACTCCTCCCTCTAAATCAGCACTGTGCTTCATTTCTATTCTCCCATGAGATCTACCTTCTTTAATAAAGGGGGCACATCCCCCCCTGACCGCTGTCTCCGTCCTGCCTTATAACTTTCTACCCTCTGATATTAAAATCCAGATGTGCTTTCAGCCATGTTTCTTGAACACAGATAACGCCAGGCTTTACATTTAACTGTTGCACATTTCTCTTAAATTCTTGTCCGTTTGCAATCAGGCTTCTGGCGCTCCACTGAAGGATAAAGGAAACCCTTTATGAACTTAGTCACTAAGCTGAGATGTTCCATCAGTAGGTGCTGACATTTCATGTAACATGTCTACAGTCATCTCCGTGATCCCCAAATAATCTTCTGCTGCCTCAACAATAGTCCTCAGCCTGGACCTTTTCTTTGTCTGCTGCAGAGCTACATTCACTACCAAACCTATGAAAGCTGCAAATGTAAACTGATCCACCATCAGAGCCTCGTCTGTAACTGCACACTTATGTGAACACTTCATGGCTCTCATGTTCTGCATCTGTGCTAGTTTAGGGAAGTCCTTTGCTGAGAAGCTGCTTTGACCCGTTGCTTGAGAATCTGCTGTCACTATCAATGAGACTTGTTTTGCTGCTTCAGCGTCTGATACTTTATTTTGTATCTCTGAATATCTTTTGCTTTGTTTTGAGCTCCTCATCCCTGGTAAGCAGCACTATGTTCCCCCCACAGTGACAACATTTAGTTTTAGTGACTACTGCTCAGCGGCCATATTCATGTTCTCCAGCACAGCCTTAGATTTACACTGATCTGCCACATGTCCGATTCTCTAAAGACATTTAAAGCAACGTCACGGCTGAGCTACAAACTCCCTCACATTAAAGCACATGCAGCCAATCATTACTTTCTGTGGCACGTCTCCCTCAAACTGCAGCAGGACAGACAGACTGTCAACTAATTTCCCCTGATATCTAGTAGGAAGACGCTTCACTGCCGTGACTCTGTCTGCTTTCATTTCTTTCTTCATGTCTTCAGTACCAATATCTAATGGAGCTCCACTGATCACTCCTCTAACCTTCGATTAGCCCCAGGAACGGGACTTTTAGTTTGAACTTCATTCAAGGTCTTCATCTTCAGTATCTGTTGAACTCTCCTGACTGCTTCAGTCAACATCTTTACTCAGAAATCTTGCTCGTCTAATGTGTCCGATCTCTTTCTAAGTTTCACTGGATGTAGTTTACCACCAGAAACTTCTCTGAACTCCATCCCCACTTTCCTCTCTTCCGTCTCATTAGTTTTCCTCTCTTTTCTCAGTTCGTTCTGTTGTTCTGACTCACTGTGACTGGACACAGAGTTCTAATTAATTCTGCCAATATTAGCTCTATTAGTCCAAACCTTAACCGCAGCTGATTCCTGATCTGTGCTTATACGTATAACCTTATAACTCATCCCATTTTGTATGAATGTCACAGCGTTGGCAGAGTTTCTCTCTCTCCTAACAGCAGTATATCCCTTTATAATAAAGTCCAGCTGTGGCTTTAACCAGGTCTCCTGTATACAAATGATATCAGCTTTCTCTTCCAACTTATCAACATACTTTTTAAACTCTTGGCCATTTGAAATGAAGCTTCTTGCATTCCACTGGAGTAGAATTAGCAGCATTAAGAGGATCCAACACATGTCTGAGATGACTGATTATCTTCATTAAGAATGTCTTTAACTGTTTCCCAGTGCAGCCCCCTCACATCAAGCTACTTCTCAGCTGATTGGACAATTATTTTGATCCTTTCATTTCGGCTTTCTGTCTGTGCTGAACAGCTGACTATATCTGCCATAAAGAACACAAAGTCATTCTTGTTCACAGTCAGAGTTTCCTCCTTCAGCTCATCACATCCTCCACATTTCCCTGCATCTTTATTCCTAGTGTCATTTTGCCTTGTCACCTGTGCGTCTCCTGAAACCTTCTTTGCTGCCTCTGCGTAGCTTATTCCCTGAGTAGCCTTGACTCGCTGCACCTCTGCCGCTCTTTTACTAACTTCTCATCCAGTGTAAGCTGAGCTATGTTCTCCTCCACAATTACAACACTTCAGCTTTGTCCCCTCTGCACATTTGCCAAACTTCGTGGTTTCCACCGCATCTACCACATGTTTGCTTTCCCCTGCACACGGATGCTAACGTGTCCGAACCTCTGACATGTGAAACATGTGAGAGGTGGGGAACATACTGACCTCACATCATAACACATATATCCAATAAAGATCTTTTCAAATGTGATCAGTACAGAGAGACTGTCACTTTAATCCCATTTCTGCTGCTTTAAGACGTCTGACTTCACTCACTTTAGCATTTCTTACATTTCCTTTAACATCATCTGCTGTTACATTTACCGTAATCCCTGTAATAACTCCCCTGACTAATTTTCTGTCAGTCGTCAGAGAACATTGTACTTTCTTGCCATTTATTTGATTCATTCTGACTGCTTTTCCTTGTTGTTCTCCATCCTTACATATAATTAGTAATGATCCATTTCACAATATTTCAGCTCTCCTTACCTCCCTGATTTCCTTACTTATGGATTTAGTTGCTGTAATAATATATAAATATATAATAATCTAATGCTATATACTTAGAATAACTGTGTAAGCAGTAAACCAACACAAACACACACAAGGCAGTAAAAGTGTGTTGTAAGTTTAGAAACATTTTGAGTCCCCCTCTCCTGCCTCACAGTGGTTTGGTCCTCTGCCTGCTTTCCCTCTCAGGAGTCCGGTGGCAGAAAACCAGTTGGATCCTTCAGTAGCTGTGAAACTGCAGTAATGTTAAGCAGACTGGCTGTTTTATTCACTTTAAACATCAGATGAACTGATTCTTTAGTCTTTAATACAGATGATGCTGAGTCATTAATAAATGAATCCTGATAACTGATCATTTTCCCATGAGCCCATGATGTTCTAACATTACCCAGCTTGTTTACCAGCTTGTTGGATTGTAAGTCACCTTCTACAGCTAGAGATGTGCAGATTGATCAGCTGAGGACTGAAACAGGCCATTTTGTTTTCTCTTCCCTGACCAGTAACTGGGGCCGAGCAGCTGCTCTGTGTCGTGTTTCATGTGTTTGCACAGACAGTAACCTGATGTCACAGCCACACAAAGTTCTTCACTAGAGTGAAGGAGACGCAACGCTCACTATTTAGGCTACAGCTCTGACCTTTGACCTCCAGCAGGACTTGTTTCTTCATCAGGATGTCTCCCTCCCTGCTGTAGACGGTGCAAGTGTAGGTGTCTCTGTCTCCGTCTGTGGGGTATTTCAGGGTCAGACTGAGGTCTCCAGGTCTCAGCAGGTTTCTCTTCATCTCTGTTCGGCCTCTGTAAAAACTGTGCTGTTCTTCAGGCTGGTCAGAGCCGTTTTGACACACGTGGAGCACATCGTCGTCTTCGTCTGTCCACTTCACTGTGACGTCTTCAGGCAGGTGAACTGTCGTTTTGCAGGGCAGCAGGACAGACTCCACCTCTGAATCCACCTCCACCTGGTAGACTGAGAGGACAACAAAGCACAACATCAGCTGTACAGACAGCAGCAGGAACTCTGAAATATGTCCCATTGTTCCATCTAACAGAGACAGTGTTGTCTTTGGTGTCTCTACAATCAACAGCACAACTGACTGTTTATTAAATCACTGAGTATTATTGTCAGATGGACTCAATCAAATCTTTATTAAAGTTAGAATCTGAAGGTTTTCATTAAATAAATGTCTGTTCAGTCTCTATCTATCGTCTAATGAGGTAACACAGTGGTGACTGAGCCTGTGGCCCACTGATCAAAGTACTGCAGTATTTACATATCTGGATGTAGTTTGTAGGCCACATCGTCAGCTGCTCCAGGATCCACAGGGACCTCTGCCACCTGCAGATCAGTTCAGAGCGAGGACTGTGAGCTGATCACGGAGGCGACTGTGTCGCTGTTCAAAACCTCAGTAAACCGTCCAAACGTTCATGTTGTCTGTCTGATCTGTGCCACGGTCGATTTCCATGTGTTCTTCCTTCCATAAGGAAACAGGCTGAGGTGTTTGACGCTCAGATGGAGCGCAGAGTGGAGACGCTGTCAGCTGTGGCAGAGCGTCCAGATTAACCTGTGACACAGCTTCGTACCATCATCACCTTTATATTCCTCCGTCTCTGCAGCCGTTACCAACAGCGTCTCGCCGGTCAGCATTTGTATCACGTATGGTTATTTATCTGACGTGGAGCTGACCTGAGAACAGTTTGTCCTGCAGCCTGTCAGTGAAACAGTCTGGATCTTTACACTCCGCCTGAACACAGCGTGCAGTCAGCTGTGGTCACCGTACTGTACGCTCAAGTTAACCTGTGATCCAACAGCTGGATCGACCGTCGCTCGTGACTCATCTCACTTATTTAGCAAACAGAGGCAGAAGTTGGCAGCAGGGCTGCAGAAACTATGATCAGCTGAGATGGTGCAGGCTGTACGATGTGTGTGGTCCCAGCTGCTGTGAGAGCAGGTTGGACACAGACTACAAAGACAATGTGAGTGAAGCGTGTTACTGTAGCCAGACAACCCATCTCAGAATAACTGGCTGGATTTCCTACCTGTCACCCTTTAGACCAAAATCAAATCCTTCACACAGAAAACACAGCAGCTGTGGTGGAACAACACAAAAGCCACTTTCCACATGTGAACAGGGTTCATATCAGTGCAGGCTCTGGGTCGTGTTACGCAGAGAGCTGGAGACCTGATCCTGGGACTAAAGGAGAGACAACAATAAAGATCAGTCACTGATTGGACTGACTGACAGTTTGAAACTCAGCCCAGGGCTTGACTTTAACACCCGCCAACCCGCCACCTGCGGCTGCATTTCAGCTGACAACATAGTGAAGAAGAAGACGCTGTGGAGCTGAAACTAGAGGACTGGCTGTCGGACCGAGGGCTGTTTCAGCCTGCTGTTAATTATCAACTTAACCAGCGGCAGGCATGATACAGCCATCTTTTTTAATAGCAGGAGAATCCAGACCACAGGCGCATCTCTCTCTCTCCTGCAGAGCCAAACATGTTGTATCTGTGTGACATCCCCATGGTTTGGTTGCTGGGATGTCTGTGTCTCTTTACCCTTTTGTTGCAGATGTCAGGAGGCGGGGTTATAATCAGCCGTTGTTGGAGCCACCTGGGCCCGGTGTTCTCCGCTATAAGAGCGCGTCTTTTTGTCTGCAGCGGGGGAGGGCTAGAGAGGAGGGATTCCTGGTTCCCTACGCTCCATGCTCCCTGCTATTTTTTGTTCTTTTTACCACACAACACTCCACACACAATTTCCTCACGCATGCACACTTGCTGACATGACTGATCTACTGATTATCACACTTCATATGTTTTTTGAATATTGAGTTGTTTTTTGGTTATGCAGTAATAAATTAATGGTACCTTATGGAAACTTGTGTTTTGTTACTGTTTTTTTTGTCGCGGTGTTGAGCTAGCCGTGACAAAATGGGGGCTCGTCCAATTCGGTTTTCTGCTCTGTTGTTTGTTTAATTAATTGATTCTCTTTGTGCTTGAGCCGTCCAGGTGCAGTTGATTGTGGGGTTTCCCCTGGCAGTCTGAGTGGTCTGACCAATCAGTGACGAAGGTGGTACGTATCTCATGTAGGAGACGCATTTTGGGAATTCCCTCATTAATTTGCATATTGTGGTTTGCGCCTTGTCTGACGTAGCTTAATTGAGGTCGAGGGAAACACCTGGGAGAGCGGAGTGTCCGTGATGGAGTTTTGAAGTGGAAAACCTGTTTGTCCAAGGGAAGGTAAGTGTTGACATGCTGGTGTGTAATGTTGTTGGCGCTAAAGGGATTTCCCCTGTTAGGCATAAGAGCGTTGCTCCTTTGAGTTGCGCTGATTTGTTATTTTTGTAGTGTTGTGGCGAACGCGGTTGGAGACTTCGGTCTCGGGAGCATGTCCGTAGCGGTGGGAAGGTTGCCAGTGGCTGGTCGCTTTCTCACGCTAGCGGTCTATAGTGCGTAAGTACCCGCCGCAATTAACCACATGAAGACTAGGGGTGAGTTATTTTTGTGTGGATAGGCAGATAGAGGGGAGGCTCCTTTTTGCCTTTGTTTGCAACCAGCGTGTTGATTACTGTATGTTCCGTTGGTCCAGGTTTGTAAAATGGCTGGTGTAGATGTTTTTTTTGAGACTCCGTTGGAGGGTTTCCTAGATAGCTGCACAAAAGAGCAGTTGTTGAGAATTGCTGACCACTATAAGGTTGAGATCAGTGATAAAAAACTCAAGGATACTGTTAAGTCTGTGTTGAAGGCTAACTTGTATGAAATGGAAATTTTGCCTGCTGGTAAGAGTTCTGTGGGATTGTCATTGCCAGATAGTCAAAGTTCTGGATTATCTTTTAGAGAGCAGAAGGAACTGTTGCTGTTGCAAATGGAGCATGAAAAAATGAAGTGTGACTGAGAGCAGGCCAGAATTACTTTGGAGCGTGAAAAATTAAGCCTCATCAGAGAAGGTAGGTTAAGTTTGGAAGCTAGTCAGCAGCTAGGTGAAGTCGGTCCTACTTCCGGTGTAGGTTCTTCACAGTTTGACTTAGGGACTAGTTTGCGGCTTCTTCCAAAGTTCAATGAGAGAGACCCTGAGACATTTTTTTCACTGTTTGAAAGGTTGGCTGACGCGAGTAATTATGTTGCAATGTGTTTTGACCGGTAGGGCGTAAGAAGCAATTTCAGCTTTATCTGTGGCAGACAGCGTGAGTTATGAGTCAGTGAAAGCTGCTGTTCTTAAGGCTTATGAGATGGTCCCCGAAGCGTATCGCCAGCGTTTCCGAATGAGCAAGAGGGAAGATAAACAATCCCACCTTGAATTTTCACGTGATTTGCTAAATTTCTTTAATCGTTGGCATACAGCTGCTAATGTGAAGACTTTTGATGATTTGTGTAATCTTATTGTTTTGGAACAGTTCAAGAGTGCAGTTCCTGACCGTATTTCCACATATTTAAATGAGCAACAGGTAAAAACTTTGAGTGAAGCAGCTGCTTTAGCAGATCAGTATGTTTTGTCTCATTGCAGTGATTGGAGAGATACGCACAGCTATGGTGACTGTGCTAGTGGGCGTGGTTTTTGGCCTGCAGATTCATTTAAGCCTGTAGTTGAAGGTAAGGTGACACAGTTGGGCGAATCAGAGAAGGTCTGTCATTTTTGTCAGAAAAGGGGACACATTAAAGCAGATTGTTATGCTTTCCAGAAAAGAAATAGGCATGGTAATGTTAAATCCTCAGCAATGGCTGCTTTAGTAGCAAGAGTGACTGTAGATCTGCCATCTTCTCAATCTGAGTGTGCTGATGAGATTGATGCTGCATATTTGCCTTTTGTATCAAGTGGATTTGTTTCTCTTACTGAAGACGGTGAGAAAGTACCTATTAAGATTCTGAGAGACTCGGGTGCTTTGGGTTCATTTATCCTGGCTTCAGTGCTTCCTTTTTCAAAAGAATCTGATACTGGTGAGTCGGATCTAGTCTTGGGAATGGGATTGTCTGTTTGGTCTGCTCCAGTGCATAGATTGCATCTTTTTTCAGACTTGGTCCAAGGGGAGGTGGGCATTGCAGTACGCGCAGCATTGCCAGTGAAAGGAGTCCATCTCGTTCTTGGGAATGGGTTGGCTGGTGCACGTGTATGGCCGGATGATCCACCATCTCCACCTGTTGGAATAACTGTGTCTGTGGCATGTGCTGGGAGTTGTGCTAAAGATGATTCGGTTTGTGTGAGTGTGAAAGACAAACCATGTGTGAACTTGTCTGATTTTCCATTGTCTGTTTCATGCACAGAGTTGTTGACAGAGCAGAGTCTAGACCACTCTATGAAAGATTTGTTGGAGTCTGCAGTTCCTATTGCAGAGGAGAAGCACATGGCGCATGGCTTTTTCTTGGACAAGGGTCTGCTGGTAAGGAAGTGGATGTCCTGTGGTAAGTTTGGTTTGAACGGTCCAACATTCCAAATTGTGGTACCAACCAAACTTCGTGACTTGGTTTTACAGTGGTCTCATGATCAGTCAGGGCATATGGGAGTCAGGAAGACATATGGCCGTATTTTGCGGTATTTCTTTTGGCCCAGGCTAAAAAAGGATGTGTCAAAGTACATCAGAATGTGCCACACATGTCAAATAAATAGTCACAACTTTAAGAACAGTGATCATCCCAATAAACAGATTGACTACGTGAATGGTTTCAGACAAAAGTGGAATGTTGCAATTGAATTGACAAAGCGCAAGTTGGCTACAGTACAACACAGAATGAAGCATGTTTATGACAGACGGGCTGAGGGGTGCAATTTCAGTCCTGGTGGCAAAGTGCTGGAGTCGCCTCTTCACACCAGGTTCTCAGGTCCTTATACATTGAGGAAAATTTCAGATGCGAATGATTCACTTTTTACTCCAGACTGGAAAAAGCAATCACAACATTGTCATATTAACCTGCTTAAGCCTTCCTATTCTTGTGGTGTTGCCCCAAGTATATCAGATGTATCTATGTCAGAGTTGGTCAAGCCTGTGGCACCTACAAACACTAGTTTCTGCCAGTCAGTTACTGGTAAGTAGTAAGAATGCAGGTGGTAGAGCAGTTTCCCCCTTACAACTAAAATGGAACTGAGATTCGTTGGGATGCTGGGTTACTACTGAAGTTGTCAAAACGTTTCTTTTGTTGTTGCTCCCCTCATTGATTTGTTGAAGGCAATGTTAAATTGTGTGGTCTGTCTCAACAGGTTTTCAAAATGCCAGAGAACTTCTTGAACGTATCGCTCTTTGTGTTGAAGTCCAGTCTGCAGATGGATTTCAGTCATATAGGGGCAGCTACTCTCTGGGTTTCTACTCTTAAGAAATTTAACAAGTAGCAACTTCACTATTCTATGATCGAGACTCTGAGGTGTGGGTGTTTTCTCATTTTCATGTGTATGTGAGTTCCGGGGTGCCTGTTTTTTCAAGATCATTATCTTGACGTTCCTTGGAGTGTTCCAATTGGTAATTGATTAGATGGTCTCTTCTGTTACAGTCCTACTGTTTGGACATGCGTTACAATGGGTCTAACAATCTGGTGGCGGACGCGCTATCCTATACCCCTGTATTGTGATGTCTTTTGTTTAACCTCTCCTCTTCTTCATGCAGAGTACAATCAGGATCCTGCTGCTAAGGTTATGGGGAGAGCGTAATTAACAGGTTGTATGGTTTGTCTTCATATTGTATGGTTGGTTGTAAAGGTGGTGGGCAGCCGAATATTTTGTTGGCACCCCGTCTTTATGGGGGGGGATGTGACATCCCCATGGTTTGGTTGCTGGGATGTCTGTGTCTCTTTACCCTTTTGTTGCAGATGTCAGGAGGCGGGGTTATAATCAGCCGTTGTTGGAGCCACCTGGGCCCGGTGTTCTCCGCTATAAGAGAGCGTCTTTTTGTCTGCAGCGGGGGAGGGCTAGAGAGGAGGGATTCCTGGTTCCCTACGCTCCATGCTCCCTGCTATTTTTTGTTCTTTTTACCACACAACACTCCACACACAATTTCCTCACGCATGCACACTTGCTGACATGACTGATCTACTGATTATCACACTTCATATGTTTTTTGAATATTGAGTTGTTTTTTGGTTATGCAGTAATAAATTAATGGTACCTTATGGAAACTTGTGTTTTGTTACTGTTTTTTTTTGTCGCGGTGTTGAGCCAGCCGTGACATCTGTCACAGAGACCTGCAGACCGTCAGCCTCCCGCCTGCTTCTAACCTGATGCTGTGATCTCTGTCATCACACGCGACTGCTCGCACGCACACGCACGCCAACACGGAGGTCAGTCGGTGCTGAGTGGGCGTGGCCGAGCAGCGTGGAGAGAAAGTTTGTGTCGAAGAATTTTATGAATCGATTTTATCGATGAATCGTTTCAGCGCTAGTTTTTAGAGTGTAATTTCTCCAAGTTAGTGCAGTAAAATGTCCTGAAAATACAGGTGATACTCGAAAAATTTAGCATATCATGCAAAAGTTCATTTATTTCAGTAATTCAACTTAAAAGGTGAAACTAATATATTATACAGACATTACATGCAAAGTGAGATATTTCAAGCCTTTATTTGATATAATTTCGATGATTATTGCTTCCAGCTTATGAAAACCCCAAATTCAAAATATATATATTATATATTGCGATGGACTGGCGACCGGTCCAGGGTGTACCCCGCCTTTCGCTCTATGCCAGCTGGGATAGGCTTCAGCCCCCCTGCGACCCTGTACACAGGATAAGCGGTTGACGATAGATGGATGGATGGATGGATATATTATATGCAATATATATAATGTAGGCTCAGTGTCACACTCTAATCAGCTAATTAACCCAAAACACCTGCAAAGGGTTCCTGAGCCTTTAATTGGTCTCTCAGTCTGGTTCAGTGGAATTCACAATCATGGGGAAGACTGCTGACCTGACAGTTGGGCAGAAAACCGTCACTGACACCCCCCACAAGGAGAGAAAGCCTCAAAAGGTGGTGACGCAGTGGATAAGATGCCTGCCTTTGGTGTGAGAGACACGGGTTCAATCCCCCAGTGTGACCCATCCACCATTGTGTCCTGAGTAAGACACTTAACCCCTACTTGCTCCTGAGGCGTGCGACCTCTGATATGTATGTATAGCAATTGTAAGTCGCTTTGGACTAAATGAATAAATGTAATTGCAAAAGAAGTTGGATGTTCTCAAAGTATCAAAGCACATTAATAGAAAGTTAAGTGGAAAAGTGAGGAAGAAAAAGGTGCAGAAGCAGCAGGCATGACTGTAGCCTGGATTGTCAAGCTGCTCCTGAACAACAAACAGCGTCAGAAGCGTCTTACCTGGGCTAAAGAAAAAAAGAACTGGTCCAAAGTCCTCTTTTCTGATTCTCATTTGGAAACCAAGGTCCCAGAGTCTGGAGGAAGATGGAGAGGCACACAATCCAAGATGCTTGAAGTTTCCACAGTCTGTGTTGGTTTGGGGAGCCATGTCATCTGCTGCTGTTGGTCCACTGTGCTTTATTAAGTCCAGAGTCAGCGCAGCCGTAAACCAGGACATTTCAGAGCACTTTATGCTTCCTTCAGCAGACGAGCTTTATGGAGATGCTGACTTCATTTTCCAGCAGGACTTGGCACCTGCCCACACTGCCAACAGTACCAAAACCTGGTTCAATGACCATGGGACCTGAACCCCATAGAGAATGTATGGGGCATTGCCAAGAGAAAGATGAAAGACATGCGACCGAACAATGTAGAAGAGCTGAAGGCCGCTATTGAAGCATCCTGGTCTTCATAACACCTCAGCAGGTCCACAGGCTGACAGCATCCATGCCACGCCGCACTGAGGCAGTAATTCATGCAAAAGGGGCCCAAACCGAGTACCGAGTACATATGCATGATTATACTTTTCAGAGGGCTGAAATTTCTGGATTTAAAATCCTTTTTTATTGATTTCATGTTAAATTCTAATTTCCTGAGATTTTGAATTTGGGGTTTTCATAATCTGTACGCTATAATCATCAAAATTATATCAAATAAAGGCTTGAAATATCTCACTTTGCATGTAATGAGTCTATATAATATATTTCACCTTTTAAGTTGAATTACTGAAATAAATTAACTTTTGCACGATATGCTATTTTTTCTAGTTTCACCTGTCAGTACCAGTGATCGTAATGGACACTATGAAAGAGAAGATATGAAATCGGTGGTGTCTCCTATTAAGGAACTATTGTTTTGAAATGTTAACATGTTTACATTTTGCTGTTGGAGGGTTTTTAGAGTGAAATATCTCACAGGTGGTTCAGTAAAATGTTATGATATATCAGTGTTTCCCATACGTTCATTTATTTGTGGCGGCCCGCCACAATATCAGCGCTGACCGCCACTGATAGATTTTCAATTTTTTTCATTAGGCCTATTTAAAATCGTATTTGATTGCAGAGCGCAGCACTTCCTCTCACTCGTCTTTCTCGCTCTCTGGTCCTGCACCGCTGCACAAATCCGTCCATTTGAACTACAATAAGAACACGGTGATGAAACCAAAGTAAACATTTTGCGGTGATTAAATAGCAATAAACGGATTAAACTGATGCCGAAATAACCACAACATGATGCAGATTTGTTAAACATTTGAATTCATGCTTTGTCAGGTCTGTCAGCAAGACAGCTGGACAACAACTTCTAAAATGTTTGTTTTCTGAACGGAGTTCGGATCGATCAGGGCTATGCTATGCTAACTTGGTCACAGTAAAGTACAACGACAGCTGGAATAAAGTTACAGACACATGTTTTCTGAACTCACCAGGTAGTTCAGCCTCCTCGCTTTCTTTTCTCCAAGTAACGTACAGCTCTGTCCGGTTTTTAAATAAATATGAAATCGTAGTCTGACAGAGCTAACGACGCTAACAACAACACTGGAACCGGATGTGCACGGAAGCTGCTGAGAAGCTCCAGTGACGATAAATCAACGTTGAAATCCCCAAAATTAAAGTGAAACGCAAATTTAATAAAAACATTTAACTCAGAGCTCCTCCTGCGAGTAAACGGCATAGTTATCTGAACCGAATCCGACCGACTTGTGGGTATTTATTTCTCCGAAGGTTGCAGCGCTGCTCCCTGCTCCTCTCCCCCAAGTTTAGCAGCTCTCAGCCGGCCTGCAGATTTTCAATCCCCCGCTCTGCCCGGCCCTCTGCACACAACGCTCTGAAGCCTTGATGACGTATGGACAATCTCGACACTGATAGGCTATCGCGACTCAGTGTCGCGCAACTTTTTCACTTGAGTTGAAAATATTCAACTCACGCAAATTCCATCGCGTTGCTTTCGCGTCGTCATACTATGGAACGCCAAAAGGGTCACAATACGCCACTTTCCTACCTCGTTTTGTTAAAAAAACAGCGTAAAAAGCACCGTTTGAACGACCAGGACACCGCTTTTTACGCCGCCGTAAAGCAAAACGTCGTAAAAAGCGCCGTGAAATTGTGTAAACAACGACCCATTTTTCGTCGGTCTGGAGGCGGCGAAAAAAACGTTGCTCAATATGCTCATATAACGCCGCTTTTTACGGGGATCAGTGTCCCCAATGACGCGTATCATAACGCGTTACAATACGCGTAGTGTCAAATGATAATGATCTCCACCCAGTCGCTGCTGTGGAACCTGGCAGGTGCTTTAGCTCGCTCCTAACAACGCCGACTTGTAAGAAGTAACGCCCAGGGGTCGCAGGTTTGCGCCCCGCTCACATCTTGTTTTTTGAGCGATGTTTTTATCGTTTTGTATCGTCTGTTTTCTATTAGAATGCCAATAGGTAAACTGAAGTTGCAGGCACACAAACCTTACTGTGTTTTCCTCAACGTTATTAAATTAATATATTAATGTGCCGACTGTGCAACGTCTGCAGGCTTGAGAAAGGAGGATAGCTGGTGTCTGCAACCGACTGTTCAGCAAATGCAGGAGAGGAAACAGGAGCCAGGAGAGGATCATGCTGGCCCAGCTTGGAGATGCAGTCTGGACAAAATTTGAGTCTTTACAAATTTGTTAGACAATGTCATTGTTTGGGAATATTGACTGTAGACAGATAAATTCTAGCTTTTACAGTCATAGTGAGAAGTTTGCTCTTTGAGGCAGGTTGCAAGTTCACGTCCCCATAACAGGTTATCATTTGTGGAAGGTCCTAACTGGCTCTTGGGAAAATGCGTGTGTAAACCTCCAAAAATTAAAACCAAGGACTTTCACTTTGTAAAATAAAAGATCTGGTTTTGATTGAGATCACTGTGTTGTAGCTACATTTTAAGTCAATAACGTTTGTGTTTCCCCCTACTTTTATAAACAAATCAGAAGTAATCCAGCACAATCCAAACATAATGCAAGACCTCCACTAGGTGGCACTCACACACTACCAATAAATTAGACGTTTTGAGGATTTGGCTACAGTACACATGCATTCCTGTATATTTTAATTTCTAGAGAAATTCTTTTGTATCAGGCTTAAAAGACTTAATGTGCATGCATCCGAACCAACAATTTATTTATGTATCAAGTCAACAACATGCTTAGGCCTACTTCTGTCATGAAAGTCTGGGTTGCAGTTGGTTGGATGCAGCAGCACAGACGATCAGACCACTGGAGTAGAACGGGCAGAACAGCAAGTGTGTTCCTACATGATGCACCTTGAAACCTGGTCTGGTACAACTTTTCCACAAAGTGCATATCAGACTTCTAGACATGAGATATATTTTCAGCCATCTTCATCACATTGTGGATAGACTTCCTGACCCGTGGAAAGATGCAGCCCTACCACAGCTGGGTCTACATCCACTTTTATAATTTTAAGCACATACTTGTTTGGCTAAAGGAAATATGAGTCTAACAGCAGTATATCCCTTTATAATAAAGTCCAGCTGTGGCTTTAACCAGGTCTCCTGTATACAAATGATATCAGCTTTCTCTTCCAACTTATCAACATACTTTTTAAACTCTTGGCCATTTGAAATGAAGCTTCTTGCATCCCACTGGAGTAGAATTAGCAGCATTAAGAGGATCCAACACATGTCTGAGATGACTGATTATCTTCATTAAGAATGTCTTTAACTGTTTCCCAGTGCAGCCCCCTCACATGTCAGCTGATTGGACAATTATTTTGATCCTTTCATTTCGGCTTTCTGTCTGTGCTGAACAGCTGACTATATCTGCCATAAAGAACACAAAGTCCTTCTTGTTCACAGTCAGAGTTTCCTCCTTCAGCTCATCACATCCTCCACATTTCCCTGCATCTTTATTCCTAGTGTCATTTTGCCTTGTCACCTGTGCGTCTCCTGAAACTTTCTTTGCTGCCTCTGCGTAGCTTATTCCCTGAGTAGCCTTGACTCGCTGCACCTCTGCCGCTCTTTTACTAACTTCTCATCCGCGGTAAGCTGAGCTATGTTCTCCTCCACAATTACAACACTTCAGCTTTGTCCCCTCTGCACATTTGCCAAACTCGTGGTTTCCACCGCATCTACCACATGTTTGCTTTCCCCTGCACACGGATGCTACGTGTCCGAACCTCTCACATGTTTCATGTGTTTGCACAGACAGTAACCTGATGTCACAGCCACACAAAGTTCTTCACTAGAGTGAAGGAGACGCAACGCTCACTATTTAGGCTACAGCTCTGACCTTTGACCTCCAGCAGGACTCGTTTCTTCATCAGGATGTCTCTCTTCCTGCTGTAGACGGTGCAGGTGTAGGTGTTACTGTCTCCGTCTGTGGGGTATTTCAGGGTCAGACTGAGGTCTCCAGGTCTCTGCAGGTTTCTCTTCATCTCTGTTCGGCCTCTGTAAAAACTATGCTGTTCTTCAGGCTGGTCAGAGCCGTTTTGACACACGTGGACGATCCAGTTGTTCTTTCCCTCCATCCACTTCACCGTAATGTTGTCAGGCAGGTGAACTGTGGTTTTGCAGGGCAGCAGGACAGACTCCACCTCTGAATCCACCTCCACCTGGTAGACTGAGAGGACAACAAAGCACAACATCAGCTGTACAGACAGCAGCAGGAACTCTGAAATATGTCCCATTGTTCCATCTAACAGAGACAGTGTTGTCTTTGGTGTCTCTACAATCAACAGCACAACTGACTGTTTATTAAATCACTGAGTATTATTGTCAGATGGACTCAATCAAATCTTTATTAAAGTTAGAATCTGAAGGTTTTCATTAAATAAATGTCTGTTCAGTCTCTATCTATCGTCTAATGAGGTAACACAGTGGTGACTGAGCCTGTGGCCCACTGATCAAAGTACTGCAGTATTTACATATCTGCAGTATTACCAAGGGACAAACTGCAGGATTAAGTTGCTGCTAATGCAAAGTGAACATTTCCTGCTGCTGCTTCACAATAAAAGCAACTGCTGAAACACCAGTTGGGTTTTACTTTGAAGGAGTCACAGGAAATGCAGAGTGTCAGTGAGATTAGCTCTGACCGCTGCTGACCTTGATTATTTTCAAGGCCCTTGATGTTTCTGGAAAACCCTGATCTGACCCGTGATCTGCCATCCACACAGTGTATTTAAAAGACAGACTGACTGTGACTCCTGCTGCGGTATCATCATGCATCATGTGTAAAATCAGACACATGATGATACAGAACAATAGAAACTAAAGGCAACAGCAGCATGTGGTGTCTTATTAAGAGGAGCCGAGCTCCCCTGTAGTTCACACCCTGCTTGGACCACAGGTAGCTGGTAAAATACGTTTCCAAAGTTTGGTAAGAGGCTTCGCTCAAATTAGCCAAACAGACATCACTAATGTTGGTTGGCCCTAGCAACCTGCTGCTAACTAGCTAATAATGCTTAGGCCTGTGTTAATAAAAAATTAATTATGCTGACGCCTGAAGTCCCATTAAAATGACCACCTGTTTGAATGTAAACAGGGACATGACTTCATATTCAGTCCAGGGCGGCCCACCAGAGTCTGATCTGTTTCATCATGAAGCAAAAACTTCTCATAACAACGTAAAAGGTCTCTAACATTGTTTTAGCAAAGTATCTGTCAAACAAACTGTAGAAAGCGTCAAACGGCTTTCTTCCTTATGAAATCACAAAAGACTGTAATTTAATTAAATCAGAATAAATAAGTTATTTTAGGAGGTTAAAAAGTAACTAAGTAACTTTGACTCTGAGTAAATTTTAAATGAGCTTTTACTTGAGTAGATTTTTATACCAGTAACTTTATTTGTACTTAAGTAAAAGTTCATCAGAGTAAATAAACTTTTACTTCAGTAGAATATTTTGGTCTCTTTCCACCTCTGGTTTCTTCATTTGGGATTCGTAGAACAGGATTTGTGCAGCTGCAGTGAAGAACTTGAGAAGAGCAGCTGTTGTGTTTGTGGAGAGAGAAAAACTTCTTGTTTCTCTGTGACTTCAGTTTCACTGAAACACATGTGGGACTATTTTCTACATCTACAGGTTCCTCTGTCACAGGTGTTCAGCTGTTCTGCTCCAATCACACCTTCATATGCTGGAAGTGTCGCAGTAGTGACATACCTGACATGAAATACTGCCGGAAATGTACCAGGAGACCCCCAGCAGCAACAAGACCAGCAACCAGGAGAACCAGGAGAACCAGGAGAACTTTGGCCCAGGATGGAAATCGTTCTGTGGGAACCAGAAACATAAAGAACATGACCTCTGACCTCTGACCTGAATCTACAGCAGGTGTTAGGGTTTGTTGCTGACCTTTGACCTGCAGCTGAATCTCTCTCACTGTCCTTTGTCGTCCTAACGCTCTGATGGTGCAGGTGTAGCTGCCGCTGTCAGAGAGCTGGAGTTTTGTCAGCTTGAGGCTGAGGTCTCCAGTTTCCAGAGCGTCAGTCTTCATGGATGTTCGGCCGCTGTAAAGCTGGTTTTGGTCTTTAAGTTCATCACCTTCCTGCTGACGCTGGTGGACGGTTGGAGGATCGAGACTGTAGCGGCTCCACACCACTGTGGGGTCGTCCATGTCCCTTGGGGGAAACTGACAGGGCAGGAGGACAAACTCCTCCCCCTCATACAGCTCCACAGCTGAGGCATGCTGGGAAACTGTGAGGTCACACAGACAGAGAGGTTCAATCACAGCAGCCTTATTTCATGTCTTATTCCTCCTGGATCCTCCGGTGACCCAGAAACCAACCTGGTCCTGTCTGTGATTGGACGCTGCAGCTGATCAGCTGCTGTGAAACCACATCAGCACAGTTTAAAACCAACAGCAGCTGACAAAGAACAGAAGCACCTCAGCTGTCATGTTGCTCTCACTGTTTAGATGGACTCTGTTTTCTGACTCAACATGGTGTTAAAATGAGTGTGTTAACTGTCTGAACTCCTCTTTCCTCACATCTCTTCCTTCCATCTCTCCATCACGTCTTCAGAGGGAGCCACTAATACTCAGGGAAAAGACAGGACTGGGATTGTTGCTCACCTTTCACCAGGAGCCGTATGTCGGTCACTCTCCGTTGTCCTCCTAAATATCTGACGGTGCAGGTGTAGCTGCCGCTGTCAGAGAGCTGGAGTTTTGTCAGGTTGAGGCTGAGGTCTCCAGTTTCCAGAGCGTCAGTCATCATGGACGTTCGGCCGCTGTAAAGCTGGTTTTGGTCTTTAAGTTCATCACCTTCCTGCTGACGCTGGTGGACGGTTTGAGGATCGATATCACAGCGGCTCCACACCACTGTGGGGTCGTCCAGCTCAAAGGTGGTAAACTCACAGGGCAGTAGGACAAACTCTTCCCCCTCATACAGCTCCACAGCTGAGGCATGCTGGGAAACTGTGAGGTCACACAGACAGAGAGGTTCAATCACAGCAGCCTCATTTCATCATTTATCTTATGGGGCTAAATCGATTTTGATACATTTGTGTTTTTATAATTATGTGTATGTGTGTTTACACATCTGCCTTCAAAAAACCCTCCCAAATAAGCAGCGGAGAGACTTCAGCAGGTTCTCTCAGGTGAACAGAAAGGGAGACAGCGCTCTGCGAGTGAACGGCAAGCACTCTATGGATAGTTACCACGGCTTCTATGCTCTACACAGCCATAGCCTTTTTAACTTAGATTAAAATTATACATAGGCTAACTTTACCTGATAAGCC
Source organism: Lepomis macrochirus (assembly GCA_024633595.2). NCBI lineage: Eukaryota > Metazoa > Chordata > Actinopteri > Centrarchiformes > Centrarchidae > Lepomis > Lepomis macrochirus. Next base: position 273,429 of record JALXJV020000026.1, on the reverse strand, counting down.
TGCATTTAGTTTTGCGGGGACGCTCTGCCATGTGACTTACCTCCTGTTGATGTCCAGGGGCCGTATTACAGAAACTTTCCTATCTTAGGTCTTAAGTTAAGATAGGAAGAGTCTAGATAGGATTTTTCTCAGTTTGGTATTACAGAAGCAAATCCTAACAAACTTTAGGAATCCTGTCTTATCTTACTTCTTCCGTCTTATCTCACGTTAGGAAATCCTAAATACACAATCCAACATCGGTTATCAACTTTTATGTCTGTTACCTAGCAACCGAAGATGCTTTTCTCTCGTCCCCGAGCTAAACTGATTTTAATCGCTGTATTTTGTAGTTTTTTTTAATGAAACAAACTGAAAATGGAGCAAAAACAACAACTATCATTGAACTTCAATTTTATTGGTAACCACCATCGAGAAATCCAAATCCACATAACGCTTAACTCGGGTAGAGTCAGATAACCTTAGAAAGCGGGCTAAAATAGCGAACACAGTCACCGCTGCAAATCCGGCATCCAGCGGAGCGTTAATGCTGCCAAAAAGAAAACAAGTCCATTGTAGTGATACGAAGAGAAAGGCAACTTTAGTGTCCACCGAGCAGAGGAAAGCCGCTGGTCGCTCCTCCTGTGCTCCCTCACTGACGCCGGGAGAAACCGGGAGCTCTTCGCGGGAAAGGCTAATAAAGGCTGCTAACGTCATCATGATTTTTATGTAGGCTATTTCTTGTCTCTAACGATCTCCTTCTATCAAAGACTTGCATTAGGATCATTTTACATGAAGCCTTTAGTTATGGGCGTTACATCGCCGACAGCCTTTCTACTACTGAGGGTTTTGTCATCAAACACATCGGTAGAATCAATTAAGTTCCGCCTGTTTACATTTTGTTGATTTTGTAAAAGCAATTAAACAGCGACAATGTGGATTAAACGAGTTAGCAAACACTACCTGGTGGAAAAGTAAAAGTTAGGAGAGCTAAACAGCTATCCTAAAGTTAGGAGAGTTTATTTAAGATTTTACGAATTTAGGATGCTTCTGTAAAACACTTTTCTTATCTAAAGTTAGGAAAGGAATATTGACTTAGGAACTGTTAATCTGTAATGGCCTTTTTCCTAAATCAGTTCCTAACCCTTATAACCATGGTTACCGAGCAGTTAGGATAGGATCTGCCCGTTAGGAAGTTTCTGTAATACGGCCGCTGATAACTATTTAGATTCTAGAAACTCACAAACAGCGAGGAGGTGTAGGTGACATTCTAACGCAGACCAATGGAAGAGACGATGGGGGTAGGGGGACATCTTTGTGCTAAAGACATTTGCATTTCCTTTTGTCAGCCCAGGAAGAGCCATTGAGTGTATGCTACTACTCCTGATGTGATTTGTTTTTCAGTGTACCGTTTGCTGTTGTGTCTTTCTACGTGATTGTATTTAAGGAGAGGGAGACCTCCAAAAGGAGCCTCCATCATCCAACCAGAGAACAGTGATCTTTCTCTCCGTGGCCACATACAAAGAATTGATTGATTACATCTTTGACTCTGTACTTCTTAATGGAAGAATTTTCCCCTCACAGTTATCCAAACAAGCCAACGCTAGGTAGGTAAGGAGCAGGCTGCGTTACCGGTACTGCACTGGAACGAAATAACTGTAGAAAAGGCTCCAAAGTTATGTTAGTGTTGCTATTATTTAGTACAGTTGACCATATTGGGCTGTGTGTTTCACATTTATTTCCGTTTATTTAGCATTGTAACCGGGAGCCAAACCGCGTGCTGGTTTGTATATTATCTGACGTCACACAGGTAGTATGCAGTATGATAGAGGTAGTCGGTCAGCTGGACTGTAGTTGTGAGAGGCACTTTTCTTCAGAGTGTGTGTAAATGAGAAGAGTAATTACATGTGTGATATTGCATTTTATTTGCCAAACCAGTTGTTATTTCTGCTGTGTGATGGGGATAAGAGTTAGGAGTTTAAGGGGGCGCTACGCGACCGTGGTACTAATTACACCCGCATTCGTGCATTCACTTTCGAGCTTCGGCTCATCTGATTCGGTACGTCGGGTTAAAAATACGTAATATTGTGTTTAGACATTACATTTACTCATTTGGCAGACACTTTTATCCAAAGCAACTTACATTTGAGGAACAACAAAAGCATCAACAGAGCATCAAATACAGATCTACACCTGGCAATACATACTAGTAAGAGCAGCAATAAATCCTAGTAAGAGCTCATAGTACATATCACATCAATGGGTAAATACCTAGAGAAGGAAGTAAGAATTAACAGAAAGTGCAATCAGAACAAAAAGTGCAGTCAATACAAGATAATTGTAGGGATAGAAGAAGAAGAGCACAGGTTAGTTAGTTAGAGGTGTTATAAGAGGAAGTGTTCTCTGAAGAGATGAGTTTTCAAGAGCTTCTTGAAGTCAGAGAGGGACGCCCCTGCTCTGATGGCGTGTGGTAGCTCGTTCCACCATCGTGGTGTCACAGATGAGAACAGGGACTGGGATTGCTTTGTGTGAAGGGCTGGCTTGGTTTGTATTATGTAGTTTAGGTAGATGGTGCAGACCCGGTGGTCACTCTGTATGCAGCATTAGTGACTTGAATTTGATTCTGCAGGCCACGGGAAGCCAGTGGAGGTCACTGAGTAATGGAGTGACATGAGTCCTTTTGGGCTGATCAAAAACCAGACGCGCTGCTGCGTTCTGAACCATTTGTAAGGGTTTCACAGCACAAGCTGGAAGACCTGCTAGGAGGGCGTTGCAATGGTGGAGGAGAGAGATAACCATGGCCTGTACCAGAAGATGGGTGGCATACTGAGTGAGGTAGGGCCTGATTTTCCTTATGTTGTATGGAGCAACGCGACATGACTTAGAGACAGCAGCGACATGGTCTGAAAAGGACAGCTGGTCATCAGTCATGACACCCAAGTTTCTCACCACCTTAGTTTGAGTGATGGTTGAGGAGTCAATTTGTAGGTTGAATCCTTTATTATGCTTATATTATTAGAGTTGAAGAGATATAATCATATTCAGACTATTGTTTTGTTATGTTTGGTAATGTATATTAGTGCTTAAGGAGGAATGAGTGTATGTGTAACGGGTGTGGTCGGGTGTGTGAAGGCTGACTCTTGAGATCACTTCTTTTCCACAATTTATTGCCTTGCACATCTGCAGAACACAATGCACACATCAATTGCCCCCTGGCCTCCTCTTACATTACGTCTGCCTCCCTCAGCGGTGCAAACAAATTACTTCAACATCACGAGTCTTTGCTCATAGTCTACATAGTGTTCATAGAAAGCCAATAACACTGTTCAGAAAATAGTAAATATTAAATGAAACAATTACATAAAAACAGTATACAGGTTTCCTTAAAACAACATAGCCTAACAGCGACACCTGGTGGTCTGAATAAAAAGTGTGTGTGGGAGGTGACAGAGACAACGAAAATTACATTAAAACCAGTTTGTCCCGAGCGCCCCCCATATGGGGTCCGCAATCTAGTTGGGTTTTTATAGCTGGATTCCGTCCAGAAACAGCGGCGATTCGGGTTCGGAAAGATCGCTCGGCGCGCCGCCATCTTGCCGGCGGCCTACGGAAGCCTTGGGTTCATTTCAGTTTCGCTTCTACCTCAAATTCTGGTTTTTAAGTACAAGTTACTGATTTCTATTTGTGAATCATGATTTGTTTATTTGTGGATTTTTAATCTTTTTGTATATCATGTTTTATATTTGTGGATCATGAAGAGTCTGTTTGAGGATTTTGTATCTATTTGTAGATCTTGTTTTACATTTGCGGATCATTATGACTTTGTTTGCAGATTTTTAATCTATTTGTAGATTGTGTTATGTGTTTACAAGTTGTAATATCTGTTTGTGACTTTTAGTCTGTGCATTTTCAATGTTTTTGGCACTGATTTACCTCCATACCCCTGCAGTCACCTGCAGCTCACTTTAGACTATCAAGTCGGTGAAAGTCAGCCAGAACACACCTATACCCAGTCTGAGCTCTGTCACTAGCCTCGCGATAACTGCCACCTGCAGGTAGACGTTGGACAACAGAACTGTTTGAGCTCTACGCTCATGTAAAATGAACCACTCTGGCCCCGCCCACAAATACACTCCTTCCAAAACAGTCTTAAAGAAGCAAAGTCTGCAACAAATTTGTACAATAAAGAACAGTACAATAGTAAAAAGTACAATAACTCACTAAAAGAGTAAAGAAAAGTTACGTGAAATTAAAAGAAAAGCAATATGAAATGAAAAGAATGTGTGGAATGAAAATAAAATGTACATGTAAAGACAAGCAAAGTTAAATGAACAGAAAATATGCAAATAAGCATTTAAATAAATGCTCTTCATAAATACCCTTTGTGTTTTCATTAGGCTCTAACACCTGTCTTAAAATGTGAGGGATACTGGAGCTTGGTTGGGGTGGTGGGACTGCTCGCGGTGGGCGCCGGAAAATTTCCCTTATTTTCAAATCCAAAACTTGACAGGTATGCAGTTGCCCCCTGGCCTCCTCTTACATTACCTCTGCTTCCTAAACATACAAAAACACAGCGTTTACTCAAGTGACAAGACGCTGAAAACTCCTACGAGCTACAATGGTAACGTGACACGGCCCGCCTGCCGCGGTAAAACTGGCGCTAGAAAGATAAAATGAAAACACTGATAAAACGTATTTTAACGGTCAAACTAACACAAAACTGCTACGTGAAATAACCATATTGACATTGCAAAATTTGTGTTTAAAGTTATAACGTAAATGGTTCAATTTCTACAGAAAACAATACATAAACCCAGCAGCACTTTTCCACACAACTTACCCTCAACACAAAACGCGACTGAGGGAGACGAGCACTACGGAAGCTTAGGAGGTACAAAAGGGGTAGTGTGCAGCTAAGGACATTTCCACAGGAAAAATTGGCAAAAATAAATATGAATAAAAATAACTCAATTAGATAAAATTCACAAATATTCAATAAAATCATTAAATGATAAATAAAACCCACAGATGCAAATTTGGAAATAAGAATTATTAAAGTGCATTTTTAACTCCGTTACATATGCACATGTTTCCTTTATTCATCTGTATTTGTTTCTCTCTTTATAGAAACCACACTTAGCATTACAACCATCCTCAATCTCTTTCACTCGAGAAAGAGGAATAAAGAAACAGAATAAGAACTATCTCACCGCTCATCATTTCATACTCTGGAACATTTTGGCCTAAGTGGTGTTCTGGCCGACACACCTGAGTGAACTTAATGAAAACCCAGAACCAGAACTAGTACCTAGACTGAGCGTCTACCCAGTATCTTCACTACAATAACACTATGCTTTATTCAATTTCACATAACTGACAAAATAGCTATTTAATGTCAGTTGAGTGACTGCTAACCTGCAGGAAAACTGCTGACTCAGTGAGAAAAAAAGCCAGGAGAAGAGGCCATGCTTTGAAAACAAAGCTTTAACAGGTGGTGCAAAGGGGTTGAAAAGTTAGTGACACTCCAGTCAGCTCTGTTTATTTTCTTACTTTGATTGTCTCACTCCCACCATAGATGGTAATGAGTAATAGCCCTGTTGCATCATTGCTGAACGGTAAAGGTGGGTGCAGGATATTTAACAGAAAAGTCCAAGTAAGGAGGTGGTTGCGGTGGATGGGTAGGCCAGAAACTGAGCAACAGAGCAGAGCATTTTAACAACCATACATTCCAGCATGCATCACGTTTAGTCGGCTCTGCACAACACTGCATGAAGTCAAATGTACCTAATGAAAGATGTTTTCAGGTTGCAATGCTGCCACCAAGTGGCCAAAATATGCTGTGAGTTTGTTAATATTTGGTTGATTGTAATGTGTTTTTGTTGTCCTCTTTTGCTGGACTCTTACAGGTGGAAAGAGGGTATTGAAGAGAAAACTGAAGGTATTTTTTTTAATCATAACGACTAACTTGCGTTATCACTCAGGGCCATAACATATAGTTGTATCAACATATGTTTTCAGTTGTGTCTTTCTACTTGATTGTCAAATAAAATAAGATTTCAACAATATTCAGTTTTCACAGCAAACTGAAGGGATGATAAATAATAACTAATAGTACATTCTATATTTACGTAAACTAAAGGCTGCATTTAAAAAAATACAAATACAAAAATAAAAAGTTTAACGTTTTTTTAAATGTGTATCTTAATATAAAGTGTTTAATTTCAGAAAAAATAAAAAAATGTAGCTTTAAGTGATTGAAGTGTAGTCTCAACCAATTTTATAAATAACACTCAACACATCTTAACAAATGAAGAGTTCTTCTCTTTCATTCCCTCTTATGTACCACTTTCCTACTTCTTATTCAGTGAGGAACGTGAGCTCTAGCTGGGATATATGAGATATTCTGGTTTTGAACTGCCTGTGGGAAAATCATTCTTGATTAAAAGCCATGAAGTCTCTTTTCTCTTTCATAATATTTTTCCGTTTCCAAAACTCTGGTGTAACTCACTCAGGAATTCAACTTGCAGTGTTTGCCGAATGTGGTAAGGGCCCAACACAGTCGATTAAACAATGATCAAAAGGTTTGCCAATATCAGGACAGAGTGGTGCTGGTTTAACCGCTTGACTGGATTTACCAGTAACCTGGCAGATATGGCACAGATTTACTATACTAATGTCTCCTCACACCGAAATGTCCCGTCTCATCATGAACACTTTTCAAGACCAGTTTACGAAAATTGTCAGGTACAAGTATCTGAAACACTCACTCACTGACAAAATCACCCTCGCATGGCACCCATTTCCACACAAGCAACATTTTTACTCTCACTCTCAGGACACCACTCAATAAACTGAACAAAGACTGCTCTGTCCGCTGGCTTTTCACCCAGTCATCCCGAGAAACAGACGGAGGAAGAGTAGAAGGAAATCACACACACTACGTCAGCAACACCTGGCTCAGGCAGCCCAGAGCGCCATCCGGCCCTGTGCATGTTACTGCACAGGCTGGAACCACCCCCGTAAAACTGCAACCACTGTCACCCTGATCCTCGGATGTCAGCAGTTTAGAGACGACCAGAGGAGAAGGTGGCCTATCGGCCCACTCTGCACCACCAGCCAGATCGTTCCCCAAAATCATCACTACGCCGTAAAAAGGCAGTGCAGGACCCACGCTAAAAGCAACAACACCTTTCACCAAAGTGCATTCTGACAGCATATTATGCTGCGGCACAGGTATCAGACCCATCTCCAAAAATAAAATAAATAAAACAGTAACCGTAAACGTGTGTGTATTAATGGCCAATTAAACAATAATTGATTAAAATAAGAAGAAGAAGAAAAAGAAATAAAGAAATCAGTACCAAATGTAAAAAAAAAAAAAACAATTACTAAAATATCAAACCATCAAAATAATAATTATTTTATTATGCGAAGCACCTATAACCAGTGTCTTCCAACACTCGCACAGCATTCCATCAGGAATAGCCAGAGTACCGGCGTCTCCATGGATTGATTCACCAAGCGGCAAGTGCAGGAGACGGAGAAGGGGAATGTAAACAAAAGCAGGGCTGCAGGTCAGGTGTCTTGGCCAGGGCTCCAAAGAGACCACCACTGCCTAGTCTCAAATGCCCGATCCCTCGGGAATAAGATGGACGAACTACATCTAGATATAGCAAGCCGGTCAACCATATGAGATAGCTCCATGATAATTATCACTGACAGCTGGCTACACCCGGGATCCCAGATGCAACAGCTGAGCTAGTGGGTCGCTTATTACATCGAACCGAACAGAGGACTCAGGTAAGAGCCGTGGAGGTGGACTTTGCATATATGTGAACGAGGACTGGTGTACAAATTCTCCTGTTACCGATAAGCACTGTTCACCTGACCTGAAGCTGCTACTAGTTAAGTGTAGACCTTTTTATTTGCCACGTGAACTCACTGTTGCTGTGGTAACAGCGGTCTACATTCCACCAGACGCCAACGCTAACTTAGCACTGGGCCATGTACTAGCAGCTATAGACAAACAGCAAAACAATTACCCAGAGGGCATTTTTATTGTGGCTGGTGATTTTAATCATGATCTTGAAACTGTGATACCCAGCTTTGATCAGCATGTCAAGTGTGCAACGTGAGGGAATAATAAACTGGACTGTGTATACTCTAATATTAAAAAGGGATGCAGAGCCTTCCCCCTCGCACACCTGGGCCAATCTGATCACCTGTCACTATTCCTGATTCCAGCGTATCGCCCGGTTATTAAATAGCAGAAACATATTGACAGAAGTATTAAGAGGTGGCCTGAGGATGCATCTCTACAGATACAAGACTGCTTTGAACGAACAAACTGGACCTTGTTTTTTAATCAGCATGTGAATGAATATGCCTTTACTGTTCTCTGTTACATTAGAATCTGGGTTGAAAATATTACTATCAACACACGCATCAGGATTCACCCTAACAAGAAACCAACGTAGCCTTTAAATTTGGGGACACAGCATTTTATAGCACAGCCAGGCACAACTTGAAAAAGGGCATCAAGCAGGAAAAAGCTGTGTACAAGGAAAAGACTGAGGGCTACTTCACCAGCAAAGACCCAACACGGGTGTGGCAAGGAATACAACAAATAACCAATTACAGGGGCAGCTGTGAACCACCTACAATCATCAATGCCTCCTTGGTAGAGGAGCTCAACCGTTTCTACGCCCGCTTAGAAACTAGGGATGAGCGAGTACAGCATTATCTGTATCTATATCTGTATCTGTATCTGTTAACCATATGAATTATCTGTATCCGTATCCGTACTCGGATTGGGCGGGGCCTAGCCCGGAAGTGGGTCGGGTTGTCTCAAAATGGGCGGGGCTTTAACGGTATGTTATTTTAAGCATGCAATTTATATGGGTTGATCAGAAATTGTTATATTTATTGCTGATTAGAAAACTATTTACATGACATCAGCACTGAGTTTCAGATCAATGGTTTTGATCACGATAACAAACAAACTATATACAGAAAGTTTTGCAACAATGAATACAACACATGCGGTTGCAATTATGAAGTAAAATGCATGAACAAGAGTTTTCATACTCAACATAACTTTCTTTTATTAACTTTTAACTTTTTATGAAAGGTTAACCTGCTCCGAGCAGGTTATGTTCCAGAAAAGAGATTAACTCTGTGAAAACGCTGCCTACCGACCAATCAGCTCTCTGGAAAATGACATCACCATCTGTAGGAAAAGGTGGGAGGAACATGACTAGAGTCTCTGTAGTCGGCCTTAGAAAGCTATACTAACCTAAATAGATAGACTATGTTCATATTAAAATGTATTATTTCAATACCAACCTGCCCATCATATTCAGCCTCACATAAGAAAAATAAAATCCATTTATTTTAACGGCTGCGTCAGGCTGTGTGAAACGGACTGGGAGCAAATAAAAAATATTAAAGACATTTAAAGAAGGGATTTTTCGTTTCACTGCTTTATGAAGTTAATTTAGAACAATGTTTGGAACACTTTTGAGTGGGTTAAATGAATTAATCTGATTTTTGAAGTGGCGAAAAGTTTTTTTAAAGAGAGGGAGAACGGCCGAGTCTTTTAATGTGAAACGCCGACACACATTATTACATACACTAGACGACATCTTTCGGATCCGCTGCCTAAGCCGAGAGCATAATATTCTGCAGGATGAGACACACCCCTTAAACCATCTCTTCTCCCTGCTTCCGTCTGGCAGGTGGTATCGGGCTCTGGGAGCACGCACCTCCAGGCTGCAGAACAGTTTTCTCCCCTGGGCTATCACAGAACTGAACAATCATGACCCTCCACCCCCCAGTTAGCCCAGCTGAATTTTTTAGATAGGGATTTTATTATTTTTATTTTATTTAGTGCTTTGTTAAACGTTAGGTCTTTGGCAGGAAAAACATTATTAATCAATGATTTTACAATAACTCACAATCTTAATTTCATGTTTTTAACTGAACCTTGGTTGGACCAAGATAACAGTGCAGCTGTCCTTATCGAGTCGACCCCTCCCAGCTTCAGTTTTATGAGTGAAGCCAGAGTGCATAAGAGAGGAGGTGGAGTTGCCATTTTGTTTAATGACTCCCTCCAATGCAAAAAGATTTCTTATGGGAATTTTGCTTCTTTTGAATATGTGGCTCTTCAGCTGAATTCCTCTTCTAGAGCTATTTTTCTAAACATCTACAGGCCCCCTAAATACTGTGCAAACTTTTTTGATGACTTTGGTGAACTGCTGTCTATAATGCGATGTAATGCTAGATAATGTCATGAGACATTGACTAGCGTCATAAGTTCAATGATAGTTGTTCTTTCTGCTATATTTTCAGCGTATGTTTTATTAGAACAGCGATTAAAAGCCGCTTACTGTAGCTCTGCAAAATAAGAAAAGTGGCCTTGGTTGCTAGGTAACAGACATAAAAGTTGAATGTTGGATTGAGTATTTAGGATTTCCTAACCTGAGATAAAGTAGGATAAAGTAGGATAACATAGGATTCCTAAAATTAGGAAATTGGGGAAAATCCAATCTTAGACTCTTCCTATCTTGACTTAAGACTTAAGATAGGAACTTTCTGTAATACGGCCCCAGATCACCACAAGTCTTTTCTGAATAAAGAGGAGGAGGTTCATCTTCCTGAAAACAGTATAGTTGTTTTCCCTCCTGGACTTTCCACAAACCCAGGTGTGGCTGAGATGACATAAGCAGCATGCCAAAGCCACAGCAGGGTAGAGCAGTCTACAGTCAGGCAGACATCTTTGCTTTGCTGACCAGCCAGACTGTCAACATGCATCATCTCTTCAGTAGGCTCTCTTCATGTTTAGAAACAGAGCTATGAAAGGAGGTCAGACAGAAGCTGAAAATCAGTTGTTACATGCTGTGATGTCAGCTTGGGTCTCTATTGTGCATCAATCTCTGACCCTTGCAGGGAAACTTTTGTACTCTATTGGCTGTCTGTTCATCTTGATTTTTTTCACAACAAGAGCTAAACTTCTTTATCAATCTCTAAATGACTGAAGCCGTCAGGAAACACAAGCCTTTTCTGTTCACTTTCATTGATTTCAAGAAAACATTTTAACGTCAGAGACACAAACAGCTGACAGAGATTTATGTCATTAAACACTGAAGTCAGTCCAACTTTTCATCAGGACAATAATGAAACAATAAAGAAATAAAAAGGATTTAAACTGCATTTCTTCTTCCTCATGATGTCGCTTCACATCAGATCACAGGAAACTGCATTAACTAGAATACTTTGAAAATGATCGATATTAACAGATTACATAAAACACACACAGACAGCCGATTTCACCTCCAAACAACCTGAGAAACAAGCAGGTAGAGAAGGTACCAGACAGATTGTGACCAGAGATCGATTGAGAAAGTGGGTGAAGACCCGTCCTGTGCACCATCTTATCAAACTACAATGTTCTTGTTATGCTTGTGGAATTTTTGAAGCATTCATTTATTCATTTAACACACACTGAGGTGTAAAGAAAGAAATTTTGAACATTGCAATTATCGTGACAGCCCTACTTAAGATGACAGAAACCAGATTAAAGAGGTGACGTTGGACTGAGGTGATGATCAGATCAGAGGGAGGAAGGTTATCTTACCGTGCACGAGGATCACAAACACCACAAACATCTTCATCTTCCTGTAGAAACTCCAACAAGCACAAAGTCCTCTTTAATCTGCTTCTCACTAAAGGAAGTCTTCAGAAACCCAGTGAGGACATCAGCTCACAGCCAGCTGTCCCTTTGCTCCTCCTGATAATCTGCTGACTCTGTCAGAAAACTTTACTTTCGACTGACCTACAGAGGTAAATTCCCTTATCTGCACTGCCGCAGAAACGCTGTGGTGGGGCAGATAAGGGAAGGAGTAAGTTAGGTCATGTGAAGAGCAACACTAACAGCATCTGGAAAGAAATGGTCTTTTTTGTTACATTTCAGTTCATGTAATTGAGAAATAGCATAACAAAGCATATATATTTTCCTAACCTGTGTTTTGTGTGCCTGTGTTTGTGATAGAGTGGGTGCCTGTGAGGATCTGTGTGGCCTAAACAGTGTTACAAAAGTAATGCAATCACATTAATGTGTTGCTTACTGAATAAAAATTGGCGTTTCATCCCCCACCTCATGTGACGGCGGAGGACAGGAGACTTCATCTGCTCTGCCCTGTCAGAGCGCTGAATATTATACTCTGAGGTCTTCCCGGTGGAGGAAAGCAGACCAGTTGCTGGTGTGTTTTGGGTCCCCCAAGGCTGGGTTCCCCACTTCTAAACACACCACCAGCAACTGGATCGTTCAGACTGTTTCCCTGGCCTATCAGGTGCGCGGTTTGCCTTCACCTATGGCCGTCAGGGCACACTCGAGGCATGGCAGCCTCTAGGGTCCTCCTCGCCGGGGCATCGCTCCAGGATTTGTGTGATGCCGCTGGCTGGGCCACATACATTCTGTGTTGACCCCGCCCACCCAGGCTGAGGAGGCATTGGATGATGGTTACCATGATGTCATCACCGCTGTCACCACAGAGCGTCACTTCTGAGCTGATCAGAAACCAAAGAGAGAAACGTTGTGTTTTAAGTTTAGGTTTAAATACTTTCTTTAGTGAATTCATCTCATAAAGGAACACTTCATCCTTCAGTTTATCTCAAACACAAACGTTGGTTTATTTTATAAATTTGTTGTGGGTTCAGAAAATATTTCAAACTGTGACGGGTCCAAAATCTAAAGACAGCAGCTTCCAGCATCTTCTAAATCCTGGTGCTGCAGAAAGTTCTGACATGTGGTTTAACTTGACTCTTAACTTCCTGTCAACTTCACATCTGTGGCGAAATTACCAAATAAAATGCTGCTTTAAGTTGCTGCTAATGCAAACTGAACATTTCCTGCTGCTGAAGCTTCACATTAAAAGTATTTAACTGGCGAAACACGAGTTGACTTTTATTGTGAAGCAGGCACAGGAAATGCAGCGAGATCAGCACTGACTGCCATCGTTCATCAAAAATGAATCTACAAAACCTCACCTTCCCAGGTCACCAACTCCTTTCACTTTCACTGCAGACTCACGGTGTGCAGCACAAAGTCAGATCGTGGCTGCTCACATCATGATGGAAAAAGACCAGTTACTGCCGGTTTAGTTTAGAGATTTTGAATTAGGGGTTTTCATAAGCTGCACGCCATAATCATCGAAACTGTATCAGATAAAGGCTTGAAATAACTCACTTTGCATGTAATGCACGATATGTTCATTTTTCAAGTTTCACCTGTAGCTCTCAGGTAAATAAGATTCAATGGCGACACTTAACCGGTGGGAGGCAGCAATGCACTAAAACAGTGCTGAGACTGCGGGCAGAAAAGAAGAAGAAGAAGAAAGAGCGTGATTGGACAGCAGCAGTTTTTTTTTAAAAGCGGAGGAGGGAGCTCGTTCACTGCTGGATCAGTTCTCTGCAGACTAACTCAGCAGATCCAGTCCTGCCTGATCTGGTAAAAGGTGAAACCTGTAGTTTGTTCTTGTGTCCTGGAGGCAGCAGCTCCCTGCTGGATCAGCCAGCTGCTGTTTGAAGCCTTTCTGAATGAGTCGGACGTCTTTCTAAAATATCTGAGAGAACACGGAGCTCCTGGATCTGAAGAGCTCCGACAGTCCCAGAGGAGACCTGCTGGATCTCAGAGACCAGGACCACTACAAGAGCGGAATGGAGGAGGACAACCAGGACCCGGAGCCCCGGAGCAGCAACGTCCCCGGAAGACAAACAGCAGGCTCGAGCTCTGATAGCACCGATGTTCAGGTCAGTGTTCATGAACACAGCTAGCAGCTAACAAGAAGCTAACGTGGCGTTAGCTCGGCCTGGTTCCGACACGTAGCTTCATATTGACTGTAAACAAGATGTAATGTAGCAGGATTCAACAGTGGAGCCATCAGAACCCCGTATCTCTACAGAACCCACACTTAATGTGACGGTCGGAACCGAGCAGCTCTCTGGTAGCAGGTAGCCTGCTGCTGGGGGTTAGCATGCTAGCTAGCTCCGTTAGCTCGGCCGTTAGTGAAAGTTAAATCGCATTGTTGTGAAAGCTGTTTTGCTTTTTAGATGAAAACTTCACTGTCTGAAACCCTCTTTTACATTTCACGTCACACGTTTATTATGTTTGTGAGAAAACAAAGTTTCCCTGCTTTATTCATGGTTAAACCACACTGGACCAGGTCCGGATCCAACCCCCGGTAGAACTAAACCCGGACTGGATTATCCCAGAGAGACAAAACACTTTATGTGAAACCTTTATTCTGTTAGGAACTTGACTGTTTTAATTAGCACACGCCTAAAACAAGCTCCAGTTTAATTTGAAAGTTGATAGCTAAAAGAGAAGCACTGTGTAATCGTGCGATTCATAATGAAACTGAAAAATGCCAGTCTGAGGCTTGCTCTGCTCCCAGCAATCAATTTTACCTGTTTTATTGATCCATGACATATTACCTGATTCAGTGTTATCTATTCTGCTGGCCCCAATTATTAAAGCTGGAAAGGTTGGCTGCCTGGATAATTACAGACCTATAGCATTGGCCAGTATCTTATCCAAGGTAATAGAAAGACTCCTCCTTGACAGAGCGAGTGGGTGTATCTGTTCCCTGGATAATCAGTTTGGATTTAAGCCAAAACACGGCACAGACATGTGTATTTATGCTCTTTAGGAAACAGTGACTTTGTATAAGGTTTTATTGATGCCTCCAAAGCATTTGATCGAGTGAATCACAAACAGCTTTAAGTTGAAGCAAAGGAGAGTGCCTGGTTATATTGTGAGGGCTCTTGCCTATTGGTATGCCCACCAACAGATGCATATCAAATGGGGGGGCAGTATATCTGCCCCCTTTAGAGTGTCCAATGGTGTCAGGCAGGGAGGAATCTTGTCCCCTGTTTTATTTAATTTATATATGGACGAACTGTCAAGGAGACTTAAAGGTTGCAACACTGGCTGTGTGATTGGTGGCATGCTGGTGAATCATGTTATGTATGCAGATGACCTTGTTACTTTTAGTCGGAGTGGTGCTGGTCTGCAGGATCTTCTTCATATATGCTCTGACTATGGGGTGGAATTTGATATAAAATACAATTCCAGCCAAAGTGCTGTTTTAATATGCAGAACGAAACAGGATAAAAGGCTTAATTTTCCTGTGTTTATGCCAATAATTGTCTTGAGCTCTGTAAAAAAGATTAAATACCTTGGTCATTGTATTACAGATGATGACATATACAGACAGTGTTATACGCACAGGCAAACACCACAGTACGTAAGTTTAGTCCTGCTCTACTCAAGTTAAAGTGGCTCTGTTCAGAGCTTACTGTACACCACTGTTTACTGCCCATCTGTGGTCTTCTTACAAAAAATCCAGTCTGCAGAAGTTAGAAGTTGCTCACAATGATGCAATTTTACTTGAGGATCCCAGGGGAGGGAGTGCCGGGCAGATGTTTGTATCTGAAAGCACTTTTAAGAAATTTGATGTTTAAGTTTATGCAACGTCTGGATGAGTCTACCAACAGTATCATGGTGACACTCTCAAATCCCCTAGTGAGCTGCTCCAGGTATCAGGACTGAGAGTGCATTGGCTGAAATTTCTATGTATTTTAATTTTTTTATTTTATTTTATCTGTCCTGTTTTTTTTTGGACATGAGTCTGGCAAATAAACTGAACTGAACTGTTATCCGAATAGTCCATTATTCATTTCAATAATCGACTATCAAAATAGTCGTTAGTTGCAGCCCTAGTCTCCATCCTGACACTTTTAAATTGTCGAAATGTGCTGTTTACACTGTAAACCTGCACCAACCTGGAATCAGGGACCAATAACCAAACATGAGCCAAGTATGATCAGTCTAAAAGGGGGTTTGTCCACCTGTAGATGGCAAACAGAGAAGGGTGAGTCTGTACACTGACCGTGGCAACCAACTGTTACTACAACGTTATACACAAATAATGACAGGCAACGACTTCTTAAAATTATAATAGGATTTATTCAACTCAAGCATAGATCAACAACTTTAGCAAGTAAATCACTTAACTATTCTAAGCAAAAATGAAATGGTCAATAAAACAAAACATACATTCAGCATGTTTGCCTGTGTGTGGGTGAGAGTAAGCGAGGGGGGGTGGATCTGACCACGTGAGGAGTTGCAGATCCGGTTCAGAGTGGACTGCAGGCCAGCTGATTTTGGAATCAAGATGTCGCTTCAAACCATGTGATTTCAAAATGGCAGAAAATCTCTCTCCCCTGAACTAAAAAAAATTGAAGCCTTTGGGTGCTAGCCCGCTGTGGGTCACAGGTCTGGTTAGCTTCAGAGATCATGTGGTGTGTGCATGTGAGGTTAGTAAGCAGAAGGAGGAGAGAAAGGTACAGAGTAACTATATACAGTAAACCAGCCTATCCTACAGCCCCCAGCAGTCAATGGTCATTCAGCAGCGGTTGCTGGCTTTGGATTGGATAGAAAGTGCTATTGTATCTCAGAAAGGAGAAAACACCAAAAATCCTTATTACTGTTGCTACAACTTTATCAATGAGAGGGACGGTAGTGAACTTAAACACAATACTGATACGTTTCCACACAGTAACAGGAACAAAGCAGTCGCGGCCCAGCGGGTGGTACCGGACACAAACAACGTGTGGAGCACGGAAAACACACAGCAATAAAACAAGACACCGCTGTCTTTAAATATGACTTTGGAGTTTCTTGACAGAATGAAGCTTGTACAAGTTACAATAACAAGGTTATAGGAAAGGGGTATTCAGTTAGAATTGAAAGGGGTCCAGTTAGAGAACATTTCCCGGAGCGAAGGTCCGAAACATCATAACGACTAACTTGGGTCATCATTCATTGTCATAACACATAGTTGTATCAGCATATGTTAACAGTCAACAACTGACAGTATTTCCCATCAAACTGGAGGGATAATAAATAGGAGTGCCTCTAACGTGTCGCTTTGGTAGCGAGTGGATGCGTCCGTCCTTTCAGGAAATCTGGCAGTTTCTCTCGGCTCGGTTCTGACGATGTCGGTAGGTTCAACGGCACAGCTGATTCGTTGGCGGCAGCAACAGGAATCAGTGAAGTCGACGTTGGTTGAGAAGGTAGAGCACAGAACGTGATCCGCTCTCAGTCAAGATCCACAATTGTTGGAAACACAAAGAAACATAATAGAGGTAAAAAGGAAAGAAGAAAACAGAGTTGTTCGTCCAGTGACTGAAGTATTCAGGAACAAGTTCAGCGCTGAAAGAAAAGACCACCTGTTGCTGCTGGTGCAGTTGCAGAAAGGTAGAGTTTGTTTACCTCCCTACAGTCCTGTGACAGACTGGGATGGCAAAGAGGGTTCAGAGCTGTTTGGGTTTATACCTATGAAAAGCGCTGTGAGATAACTGTTGTTGTGATGTGGCAAAATGGCTGCACTTCCTGGGATTACTCCGCCCCCTGAAAGCTTTGGCCAATACAAACCTTTGGTTTGGTTTTAAACGTTTAGACTTCACAGGTAGGCGTGAGTTAACTGACAGGGCCATTTGGGCTTTCCGTTGTTCTGACTCCTGTGTGTAGTCCAGCTGCATGGCCAGGCTGTCCAACAGGCCGGGGTCAGGCTGGTAGGATATCAGAAGGCCCAGTACATAACTAGTTACCAACAGGTTGCTAATGCCAACCAACATTGTCATGCACCGGTATCTTTTTTGGCTATTTGGAACAAAGCATCTTAGCAAACCATGAAAATTTGTTTCTAACCACCAATGGAAAGGTTATTATTAAACTGAAAGTGAATGTTTTTACTATTTATCAGTGTGAACAGACTCCTAAAAAACATCATTAAATCCATAATGATAAATCTACATAGGCCTATTTAACTAGAAACTGCTCTGACTGCACCCAAGGAGTTCACTGAGGAGTGATGGTTAAAATATGTAACTCTGATTGGCATAATATATTAATCAACCGGTTTTGATGCTATTATGCATCTGTGCCGTTAATGTGCATGAGACACCTGTAGTTAGGCCTACTGGTGGAGCAAAATTCCATTCACCTTGCAAAAATATTACAGTTAAGTGTGGAATTTGCGACACAACAAAATAAGAGCATTATTGTAAACGCTAGATGGTTTTCTATCACATGAGAGAGAGCCCATCATATCACAGCCGTAGGTGGTAGCAGATGACTTTTAATGCCACAGGGTACAGAAGTCTGAGGCAGCTAAACAAACTGTTGTCGGGCAGTGATTGGTATTTTCCATAATTATACATGTGCAGTATGACTGACTGTAATAGACAGTATTCTCACTATGTGGTACAGTAGGTTAGTAGGTGATTTCAAAGATGTGCTCTAATGTCATTTATGGTTTTAGATGGCTCGCTCCACCATGACATCTCACTTACTGTGTTTCTCTGTTGATATAGAGAAGAAAAAGAAGAAGAGAGGGGCTAAAATGTCACCGCTGTCAGCACTGTGACAAATCCTTCACAACATCTGGATATTTGAAGATTCATCAGAGAGTTCACACTGGAGAGAAACTGTACAGCTGTGAACAATGTGGGAAAACTTTCACTGCATCAGGTGACCTAAAAAAGCACCAACGTGTTCACACTGGAGAGAAACCGTACAGCTGTGACCAGTGTGGAAAAACATTTGCTGTATCAGGTACCCTAAAAAAGCACCAGCATGTTCACACTGGAGAGAAACCGTACAGCTGTGAACAGTGTGGAAAAACATTTGCTGTATCAGGTATCCTAAAGAAGCACCAGCATGTTCACACTGGAGAGAAACCTCACTGCTGTGAACAGTGTGGAAAAACTTTCAGCAGATCTGATACGTTAGAAGTCCACCAACGTGTTCACACTGGAGAGAAACCTCACTGCTGTGAACAGTGTGGAAAAACTTTCAGCAGATCTGATACGTTAGAAGTCCACCAACGTGTTCACACTGGAGAGAAACCTCACTGGTGTGAACAGTGTGGAAAAACTTTTGCTCATTCAAGTGTCCTAAAAAAGCACCAGCGTGTTCACACTGGAGAGAAACTGTACAGCTGTGACCAGTGTGGAAAAACTTTTGCTCATTCAGGTGACCTCAAAAAGCACCAACGTGTTCACACTGGAGAGAAACCTCACTGGTGTGAACAGTGTGGAAAAACGTTCTCACAATCAGGTACCCTAAGAAGGCACCAACGTGTTCACACTGGAGAGAAACCGTATAGCTTTGGCCAATGTTGCAAATCTTCTACCAACAGGTGAACCCTTGAGCAAGGATTATACTTCCCTCATCCACTACTACACGAAGGTCCACTTGGGGCTGTACATATCAATTATTTTTCACATGTATTAATCCAAGGATTATTTTTTTGATCAGATGATCAATATAACGACTAATTAGACAAAACAGCAATTTCATTTTTGTGGTTTGTCATTAAATTATTGTGCAAGAAAAATGCTCCACATGTTGGTTATAGTCTGTGATTTCTTTATGTTAATTACTTACAAGTTCAACGTTTCTAAAGTTTGTTGTAGTGGCTCAACGTATTTTTAATGTCCCGCCTCCTCCTGGCTGTGATTGGTAGGTTCACAAAAAGTGACTTTGACAAGCCATTATGCACACGGCTGCATGAAAGGTTCATTTCCGGCCTGTCAGACTATGTGATGGCAGAATAGAGCTATGGGCTCCCGACAAAAATAATTAAAAGCCGCCCAATATAACTCTGTTTTCAGAAAAGAGTAGTTTAAGTAATAGTAGATATAACAGGCAAGCAAAATGCCTAAAAAGGACAAAAAGAGACTCACACAAAGTAACGACCTCGACGAATATCAGGGCTGGACTGGGACAATAAAACGGCCCTGGCATTTTTGCTCAGACCGGCCCACCACAATTGGTCGGACACAACCAACCAGTACAAACTGAGATCTAAGTGCCATGGACCACTGTACCAGTGCAAGTGGACCAGTGATCAAATGTGGCAAGTGGAATAGGGCCTACACAAAGTGAGGGCATCTAGAGAGAGAGAGAAACAAGAATGATGACTGATGGAGTAAAATGATCACCATACAAGTATCTTTAATAGAAAACAATGTAGAGAGATGGTTGTACATATGTTACTTAGTGGAAATGGCTGCATGGTCCTCTAACATCCTCAAACAATGATCTACAAATGTGAGGGCATCCAGAGAGATAGTGTAAAGGGAATAATGAGTCACATTTTCAGTCAACAATATTATTAATATTTGTATAATAATATCAATAATCTCATTACAATAACAGCAGTTTCCCCAGTAGCTTGCTCTTCTCTGCAACTCTGTCTATTACAGTGTCGTTGTCCAAAGCCACAAGGACGTCCTTTTCAGTGGCCGTCAACATGAAGGCTTCCAATTTACTGGCAGACAAGCTGCTCCTCAGTCTCCTTTTGATGTATTTCACGGTTGAAAATGATCGTTCGCGAGGCCACCTGGGTTATCGAAAGTGTCAACAAAACTTATACATGAAGTCCAAGCAGGGGATATGCATCAGTGAGCATGTTGAATCTCTTGAGAATCTGATAGCAGCAGAGTGGGCAGTCTTTGCAGGAGGCACATCTTTTGTTGATGATTTCCATGTCCTCTTCCTTTCCATCAGATCCATCCTCCACCGTCCTGGTCACATATTCATCCAGTGGTGACTCTTTCAGCTTGTCCCGCTAAGCTTTTTAGCTCATACTGCAGGTTGACAACTGTTGCCCTGCTATCAAATTTAACTAGGCATTTACTGAGGTCATCAAGTGCAGATTTAGGGAGAGCATGGTTTCGGATCAGGGAGAAGTTTTTGGGATCCAGAAATGACAAATCTGCATAAAGAGAGCCATGTGTCAGAAATCTTTGGTGGATGTGCTCAATGTGTCTGTGTCTCTTGTCATGGCTCTCCTTCTCCCAAATGTTCACTCTCTGATATGACTCCCTGATGAACACTGCAGTGTCATTGAGGAGATCAAACAGTGATCCACTCTCTATCACTATGTGAGTGGTATCAGACAGCACAAGATTGAGGACATGTGAATAGCACCATACGTGTACATGGTTGGGGGGAATGTGATGCCAGCAGTGCAGAGAAGCCTCTGGACTGCCCCTGCATATTTTGAAGCTCCATCTGTTGCATTTCCAATGCACAGACTTGAGTCCAGTTTCAGTTGCTCAAGGACCTCTGTTAGCAAGTTGACAAAGGACTGCCCAGTGGACACGCTGCACCGGACAGGGTACTATCAAGAGTTATTTGGCATGGGAGAAAATCAAGGATAAAATGTCAAGCTCTCCAACTCCAAGGATGGGGGGGAAGGCATTCCCTTGTTTAAAAGATTATTATATTTTGGCCAATTTGACAATTTTGTTGGTGCAACTATAAGGAGAGATGGAAAGAAATTGAGGAAAGTGTGTCAGGGGATATTCCTATTCAGGCAAGGTTAGGAGATAAAAAATTGCTCAGAAGCTTTATGGAAACAAGTAACAAATGGATCAATTCAAGTCTGAAAACTTGGCCAGGCGTTGTGGGTAAAATTGGCCTATTTGAGGAGATAAAGATCCTGAGATGGTCTTCATATGACCTCGACTTTACTCCAAATAAATTGGTGTGATATTGATATTAGCTATAAGAGATGGGTTAAACAAGGTCTCACATTTTCAGTCAGAGGTCACAACATGGTTTAAACAATAGTGACTTCTTCAGGTACCTTAGTAGTTCTATTCCTGAAAGCCGAAGAGTGTTCAAGAACCAACTGTTAAGTGTTTTTAGTTGTGCCTATGGGGCTAATTCAGGTCTTAGAATAATTTCAAGACTTTACAAGGAACTGAGAAAACTAGTAGCACTTAAGCAAAAATGGGAAAAGGAAATTCACAGCTGTATTACAGAGGACATCTGGACAGAATATTGTAAATTTCAATGGAAGATATTGTGCTCAACCTCTTGCAGAGTATTTGGCTGGAAGAGTCTCATCACTCAGGTTCCTCCAGCTGTTGGAGAAATTGCGGCTCTCAGGAGGCAAATCACTTTCATTAGTTCTGGGCTTGTTCCATCGTAAATGCTTTCTGGCCTAAGATCTACACAGAACTAGGTGAAATATTTGGGACAAAAGTTCCTTTTAGTTGGGATGAACTACTCTTTGGGTTTCTACATTCAACATCTGCTAATAGTAAAACAAAAAATCAAATAGTCATGAGGCACCAAGAGATTCTCATTCCTACTGCCCAAACAGTATTCAAATTCAATTACTTGAAAATGTCCTTTAATACGCAGTTGTCTCTGATTGTCCACTTCATCGCTATTCATCTGTGACAACATCTGAGCCTCTTAAGGTCGGCAACAGGTCTTCTCCTGAGCGATCTCTCGCCACCCTGAGAACGAGTTTCCATTATGTAATCAAGTTGTGGTTTTGTGCTAAACTGTTTTTTATATTTATTGAGTACAGTTGTCCAGAAATTCACCAGCAGAACTTACAACAAGTCATACCATATTTTTAAAAAGTCATAAGTGCATAATTTGACACTATTAAAACTTAAACACACAATTATTAAAAAAAAAAAGATTAACATATTTTAATGGTTAACATATCAAACGTGAGTATAAAGTGTTGCACCTTCTGAAAAGGTTGACTGGTCTCATGAATCGTCTCTCACAGTGTACATGTCCTAATCTCATTCAGTAGTGCGTTACGACCTGCAGGTATCATCTTCATTCAGTCTACAGTGGATAGAAAGTCTCCACCCCCCTGTTAAAATGCCAGGTTCTTATGGTGTAAAATAATGAGACAAAGATAAATCATGTCAGCACTTCTTCCACCTTTAATGTGACCTATAATGTGAACAATTCAATAGAAAAACAAACTGAAATCTTCGAGGGGGAAAAATGAAAAACTAAAACCTTACAATAACCTATAGTACCTAATATGTAGCAGGTGTCCAGACCTGAGGACTCATGTCATGCTGTCTGGACTCTGAACAAACACCTCAGCAGTTTTACTTCACATGTAGAGACACAGGAAGGACACAAACTTACATAGAAAATTAAACAGTCTACTAAACGAAAACAGTCCACTTATACAAACTTTGATGTCACACCAATCAAACTATTATTAAACTAATGATTAGAGCTCTGTAGAAAGATTAACATAAACAGGGTAATAATTACAGAACATAAGCCTCTGTTTATATTATTCTTAGCGTTTCAGCTGACAGCCATATGCTCTGTACTCAGTTTGGTACGTGATGTGACCAATACTTTGATTAATGGAGTCCTCAACATTGAATTTGATAGATGAAGTATGTTTATTTGTTCACTCCTCCATCTACCAAAAAGATGAGCTTTACTCTTCAGGGTTCTGCCCTAAAATTTCCTTTCGTTATGGCAACACCTGCAGACTCTTTACTACCATAAGACGCCCGAACCCTTGAGCTTTTACAGCTCAGAAGAAAAAAAATACGATCCTCATTTCAGCCTTAATAGTTACGATCTGTTTCTCATATTTTGGGTATAGTATAAAAAGGGCACATGGACCAAGGATTTAAAAAGGGCTGTTTTCAAAATATAGATACAGAAATATATATCATTATGTACTCCTCCTATACTGATGCTTCTATTGATACATCAACAAATGCTGTGACACAGTTTTGAGAAAGAAACAGGCAGGGAAAAGCACATTTTGGTGAGCAGAACATTAAATATATTAGCACTTCCTTACCAATTTATTTAAATTCCCTTACACCTTTGCAAATGTTTAACCCCCAACATATATATTTTGAAAAAATGACTGCACCAAGGAGAGGAACACAGTTTCACTAATAATTAGTTTATTTTTCACAAGGCAATAAATCCTTTTAATTCTTTTGGTCTTATTGGATCACATAACACTCAGTTTCATTAGGACTTGGTTTCACATTTGTGGGAGGGCTGTCTGTAGCATCAGCATACAACAAACCAACAGAATGGATAGTTATTAGATGAGGAGCCTCCACGATCAGAAATATAAAGTTACTGCTTAAGGCAGGACACTTTTTCATATAGCGGTCAACTTTCAGATTTGGGTCTATTTTGCTTCCATGTCTTCTTTTACTCTCATGGAAAGAAAACTTCCAAAATACACATTTAGATGCAGTTTGTTTTAAGCTTTCTACCCTGTATATTAAACATTTCAGGGGAGAAGAGTCTTGATGTGAGTCATTACCTGGGGAAGTTCAGTGGTGATCTGCTTCAGTTATTTCCTTTATCCCATTCACCTGCAGTGATTAAGTAGGCCACAGTAACATTAGCCTGTATGAAGAACCATGATAAACTGACTTAGCTTGACTTTAGCCGACTTATTAGCCTTAGCTCAGCTCATGAGTCAGGCATGTTATTCATCACCACTCACCTCCACACAAGCCAAGAAAAACACTGCTGGGAGAGCGAGAGTTTTATTATCAATAAAAATAAACACCAATTAGAATACAAAAGGTTCACCGGAGATGTTCAGAGATCGGTGCCACAGAGTTTATTCCCACAGAGATGCAGGTAAACCAGCATCCCTGTAGGTCGGAGGATGGAGTCGACCTGTGGTCCTCTGTGCTGGCCTGACCGCTCCTCTCCTAATTTGACACACAATTATATTTCTTAAAAATGAATACAAGAATAACGTGTAATGCTGCATCTTTCATTAATGCTTGGTTTCTTACAGTAATCTTGACACGGTGCTGGCTGTATATGTCGTGTTTCTGCTCATCATCAGTCTGTCCTGAACTCCTTAAGCGAGTTCACTCAAAGTTCACACAGGCTGTAAACATCAGAGGTTGGAGGTTGACAATCAAACCCTTAATCAGTAATGAAACATTCCCCTGCAGTCATAAATCTACAGCAGATAACAGCTGAACAGGGCGTGCAGAGTCTCAGCGTCTGCAGTCAGTCCTCAAGGATCCAGACCTCAGTGAGCCTGTTTCTGTGTTCAGAACCTCTAAGTAAAGACAAGGTGAACAGATTAAAATAAGGATAATTAATAAGATGATGAATAATGATTGGGGATAATCACTGCTCCGCACTGCCCCCCTCACGTGTTTCACTGGTGTGTTTGCTTCAGACGTCATTTTAACAAACTCCGAAGCAGTGGTTCGTTGAAAGTTTGAAGCGAGCGTCACTATCTGAGAGACCAGGACCACTACAAGAGCGGAATGGAGGAGGACAACCAGGACCCGGAGCCCCCGGAGCAACAACCAGGACCCGGAGCAGCGACCAGGACCCGGAGCCCCGGGCTTTAGCTCAGTCTGTTAGGACGTGACTGAAAGCTGTGAATCTGAAAAGAGGAACAGCTTTCCAGTCCACTGCAGTGTTTGTGTTTCATGTATGTTCTGCCATCTTTTATTCACCTATTTTGTTATTAAATTTTCTTGTTAATTTCCATCGGACCCAGCCTCTCCTTTCTCAAAATGTGAATACGCAGCACAGCCTGTCCTGATTGGCTGTGGGAGGCTTGTTTCCAAAGTCTGTCTTCATCAAAGTAAATGTGTCATAATGAACATGTAGTGATTCATATCAGAAGGCAGACCGTGAACAGTCAGCTCGGCTCAGTCTGTCCTTGACGGCCGGAGGGACGTGGCTTTGATAAGGTTTCCATGGAAACCAGAGCGCTCCTCAGATAAGCAGCTTTTTCACACTAACATCGACCTTGTTCTCTGCACAACATGTTTGCAGCTGCTTTTACACATTTCTGTATCCTGAGTTCACGTTTTCTAAACTCTCCACTCGCTCACAACAACAGAAGTCAGCGTGGACTCTACAGAGAAGATAAACTTTATTGATCCCACAGCTGTTACAGCGGCTCCACAAACACCACAGAGAAGATAAAGAGTTACGTTTAGTGTGGATCACTTTTCATTTCTAAGTTGTTGTGAAACTAAACTCAAGTGAACTCAGTGTAAAAGAGTTCGGCCTCTTCCTGTGAGTGATGAACTGAAAGCCTGAGGGCTCTTGTTTTTCTCCACCTCACCGTTCTTGGAGGATCAGATGGAGTTCAGCAGCTCACACTTGGCTCACAGCGTTTCACTCTCGAGTCCATTAGAAACAGATGGTTCCTGTCTCTCGTGCACACTTGGCATCCCTTCAGTCTCTCTCTGCATTTTCCATTAGTTGTGTTCATGCTCACCATCTTGTTGTGTTGTAAAGAAGCTGCTGTGGCAGAATGTGTAAGTTGAGTTTCTGTGTTCCAGTAATCAGTCAGGGCAGCAATGAGTTCCTTATATGGAAGATTGTGCAAGAGGCAAAGCGAGTGATTGGACAGTGTTTTGCAGAAAATTGTGTTTATGTTTGATCTTTTAATATGATCGTTATTACTATTCTCTTTATGGATTATATATATCTGTATTGTGTTTTTATCCTTAACCTTTCCTCTCCTGTTCTCTGTATGTTGGTCTGTCCACATTTCCTAGGGTTTAGGTCAGAGCTGTGAGATTGTTTTGCTGTTTTCCTCTCCTGAAATGTTCATTCAAGGCTGAGAGAGGATCTCTGTATCAACAAGGCCCAAAGGTTATGTTGTGTTTAATAATAAAATTCTCTTGTCTGACAAAATACTGTTGTTTTTAATTAATCGTTTTCATCTCTTACGAAACAACAAAGGCATTAAAGAAAAATACTCTTTAAGTCTTTATACATTTTAAATGTTGTATTTGTGAATGTAATATTTTCCCCGCAGACTCAGATAAACAGGTTCAAATATAGAGCCTAGGCTTTTCTGTACAATGAATATAAATCTTATCATATGTATTTATTCTGCACGAAGTCTAAAGTCACGTTCTTCAAGAAATATTCCACACAAACACAAAATGAATGACAAATGTTTTCAGTTCCATTTTAGCAAAAAACAAACTTTTCCTCAGCATCAATCCGGTGTAACACCAAAATCTGTGACTCTGTGACCAAAACCCAAACGATGATGTTTTCCTCAGGCGCTTAACTTCCCATTTGGGTCACAGAATCTGATAGGTCACAGATTTTGGTGTCACACCGGAATAATTATGTGCGTTCCCGGCAACTCGGAACTGGGAAATTTCCGACCTCCAACTAGGAAAAGTACCCCGAACGCCGCTTGAAGTCGGATTTCCTACTTGTGAACTCGGAGAAAAAATTTGTACCCCGACTTCACGAGTAGCAGCTGAATGACGTCACAAAACAATGTCAGCGCCCATGGAAGCACACTTTGTAAATGGCAAACCATCAACTAAAAGGCAACAAAACGTATATTTGCATGTATTTGAATTAAAATAATAAATACGATCATATAGTAAAACCTGTTCTGCATGCACATTGATGTAGAAATATGTTTTGCACATTAGGTAGCTGGTTACAGTAAAGAATCTCATAAAATCATCTTCTCTGGATAAAAGTTATTGTTAAAAATTCCAAAACATTACGAAGTGCAACCTACAACACTGACTGACTTGAGGGCTACTAAATATAGCAGCACAGAACTATTAACGTATGGGCTATTTATATCAGTTGTTGCAGTTAAACTGCCATCCTTTTAATTAACACCTAAAGCACTGCTGAGGGTGCAACTGTGTGCACACTTTGTCACGGTCAGCCATGATTTTCGTTCACTTTCGGCGTCATGCACCACCATGCACCTGGAACGCTTTGATGTCGGAAGTCGAAAGTTTCAACTGGGAAATATCCCAGTTCCGACCGGTCTCGAACGCGCCATTAATACAACTGTTGTTCATTTGATCCACGTGTCACAGCAGTGAGCGTAGCGGTTACGTCAGATCCTGTTTACGATGGGGGAGGAGGAAGAGCTAAGAGCGTCACAAAGGAGACCAGCTGGATCTCAGAGACCAGGACCACTACAGGAGCGGAATGGAGGAGGACAACCAGGACCCGGAGCCCCGGAGCAGCAACGTCCCCGGAAGACAAACAGCAGGCTCGAGCTCTGATAGCACCGATGTTCAGGTCAGTGTTCATGAACACAGCTAGCAGCTAACAAGAAGCTAACGTGGCGTTAGCTCGGCCTGGTTCCGACACGTAGCTTCATATTGACTGTAAACAAGATGTAATGTAGCAGGATTCAACAGTGGAGCCATCAGAACCCCGTATCTCTACAGAACCCACACTTAATGTGACGGTCGGAACCAGGGCTGCCAACTTTTCAGGAAACCCGAGTGCAGTGATTCTTGAGATCAGGGACAAAACAGGTTTTGATTTTCAAATCACACACTTTGTTAAATGAGGCTTTGCCTATATAACCATGTGTTGGAACAACCTCCCAGTTTTACATTTTTGTCATAAATGACATGTTTGCGGGATCAGAACTAGATTTTTGTCACCGTCAGAAACATAGAAATGTCAAAACAATAATTTAAATGACCTTATCACAGATATTTTTACTCTTAGCTGTTTCTTGGTTCTCTTAATTGTATACATGTTTTTAAATGAATCATTCTCCTTTCAAAAGTTAGTTTAAAAGACAATGTTTAATAGTTACGGTTTAGGTTTTATGTATTAACCAATAAAACATTTAATCTCCAATATGAACAGAGATACTTAGAAGTGTTCAAATTACATATTAACTTTGAAAATGCAACACTGTTATAGACAAATATTCTTGATGGAACAAAACATATCTTTAAAAAAACAAAAACAAAGTCCATCTGACGGAGTTGACGAGGCATCGACAGTGTTGACACATCTGACGGTGGTGACAAACTTGTAAGAAACAAAAAAATATTTAATTCAAAATTATCATTGAACTCTCGCAAATGTTGTAACATTATAAGATACGAAGAAAATAGATTATATAACCATTTCTTTTTGGATTAACATCTCAGGGGGGTACAAGGACTAACCTCTTCAAATACATGCTGCTTATGCACAAACCACAAACCTCATCTCCAGAAAAGTTGGGACATTTTCCAAAAAGCCTTCAGCATGAGTGAGCTGTATGTTTTACTGACACAGTGGCATGAATTGGGATTTTAGAAAGACATCTGTTGCCGCAATTGTTTGTTGACGCATCTTTCCAGGACATCCATGCTTATTTCAGCAGGACAATGCCAGGCCTCAGTCTGCACGGGCTACAACAACGTGGCTTCATACACAGATTGCTTGTTCTTTAAAGGCCTGCTGCCAGTCCACATCTGTCTCCTACTGAAAATGTGTGGCGCATCAGAATCAGAAAGTGGCAACCACAAACTGTTGAGCAGCTGAAGTTTTGTGTAACAAAGATTCCAATTACAAAACTGGCACAATTAGTATCTTCACCTCCCAAATGATTAGTTGTTATCCGAGGAAAGGTGACACGATGGTAAACGAGCCTCTGGCCCAACATTTATTTAATTCTAACTTTGTTTATATTTACAAAATCCAGTTACATTGATCAGTAAAACTACTGAAAATCTTTTCTTTGTACTTTTGTGAGTTAAATAAAGGGTCATGTGAATTAATCCCAGATTATTATTTATTTTTAATTGGAAAATATCACAACTTTTGTGGAAATGGGGTTTGTAGATGCTGGCGTTCTTGTGCTTTGTTCTTTCAATTCAGTTCATTTCAATTTTATTTATATAGCGCCAAATCACAACAACAGTTATCTCACAGCGCTTTTCATAAAGAGCAGGTCTAGACCGTACTCTGAAGTTATTTACAGAAGCCCAACAATTGTCCTTGAGGTCGCTTGGCTCTTTCTGTGCTTGTTTCCAAAACCATCTCTCATATCTCTTTTCTGTGTCTTTATTTTGCCCTCCTCCACCTATTCTTCAATCTTTCCCTCTCCTTTCTCAGGAACTCCACCTTCAGCTCAGACTGGCTATCAATTTTTTCACCTTCTTTTTTGATACTCCCTGTTCCTTCTCCTTCGTTCCTCCACTAATAGCTTCTCACTAGCCATTATGGCCTAAAATGCATTTCATGATGCAGTCAGTGTACTTTTCTGATGGATAAGCAGAAGCAAATGATGGATAAAGAGAAGCAACACCTTATTACATAGTGAGTACAAGAGGCTATGAAAGTAAGATTCAGTTTAAAACATAAAGCTATTTTGTGGCAATTGCTTGAAATTCAACACATGAAACTAAATAACAGTAATATCAAATGTTTAGGAAGTAATATCACTGAAGTGAATATACACTAAAATGAGGAATAATGCACTTCAGTGGCATTTGTCAACACCGTCTTAGAGAGAGTCAACACAGTTGACAAAATACCATATTTCCCCTCAAAACACATGTGCTCATCACAGGAGCCATCTTGTTTCTCATTGGTTGCTTGTGACCTCTATAATCTACTTAAGTTAAGAATTTATAACAGAAAATATGATAGAAATCTTGCATTACATTAATGATGGTGTTGACACACTACGGTTGTGACATGCAAGGTATCAACAAGTAGGTATGAAATATATAGAATCTAAAGACTTAGCAGAGCTAGCATGGGCTCATAGCATTAGCAAGAACAAGGAAGGGATAAAGGGGTCCTCAGAGTTTTAGCAGCCTTCAATTATTCCTGATTTTTTTTATTTAAAAAAAAATGTCTGACGGTGTTGACAAAAACACCCCGGACACAAGTTAAATCATCTAAAAAGCAAATTAAAATCTGTTTTAAACTGTAACTTTTGATACCTATTAAAATATTTACTGAACTACTAACAAATAGTAAGTATAATGGTTAATTTTGCATTACTTTTAATTCTTTTTAAGCTGTTAAGCTGCTGTTCTCTCCTCACTCTCACACACACACACACACACATTATATATGTGTATATAAATCCTGTTTTTTATTTACCATGCTGTTAATTTCCTATCAGGTATTTGATTGGCTTGGAATGATAAAAATTGTTCCACTCTTTCCAATAACACTGATTGCTGGCGTTTCTATTTAAGTGGTGGTTTGAATGCTGGTTTTAATGGATCAAACACGGAATCAAAACCAAGAAGGGCGAGAAAGCCCAACTGGACCAGTTAGTGGATAAACACAAGGTCATTCTAAAAGGAAAATTCGGGCCGGGTGTCACAGCACGGGGCGAGAAGCAGACGAGGGAGCTTAGCGCAAACTATTAACGGTTCATTCTCGTTGTGTGCACCAGGGAAGCTGCTATATTCATAAATGCAGTTTTTTGAGCCTGCAAGGTGGGAATGTCCAGTGGAAACGAAATGAACTGCGACACAATAAGAGGTTCTGAAAGTGCTGTAAGGCTGATGATACACAGAGCAACTTTTAGAGCAATCGTGCAGGGCAACGCTGTCGTCAATAATAATGAGTAAAGATTACTACCGTAATCCCCTTCCCTGCCACTCCGCCACCGCCCGCACCGCCGCTATCCATTTAAAACACAGTCGGACTTGCCTCTAGCAAGATTGCCCAGCAACATTGCTCAAAAAGTTGCCCGTGTATCATCAGCTGCAATTGTTTGTGTGACCACGCTTACAGAAGGTTGTGACAGACCCAAATCATCACCGCTGCTTTGTTGCCAAATATCCTAATGTAGTGATTCCTTTCATTCCTGCCTGTGTCGGAGATGTTAGCGCGTCTCTAATAAGATCAGTCACAAACACGATCCCTGCACGATCTAATCTATAGCGTCTGATTTACTCACTGTCATCCTGCAACACATTTCTTCTCCCTCTTCGTCTTTCTGCCATTTTCTCCTCTACTAAAGAAACTCTTAAGTCTCTTAAAAGTCCTCGTCCCTGCTCCTAACAATTCTGAGCTTACGAGCTCTTTTAAAGCTTAAGATGCTTTGTGAATTACTTTTTTCTTTACTAGGATTTTTTCTTTAATTTTAAGAGTAAACGCCCACTTTTCTAAGAATTTTCTTAGAATTACGTCACTAGGAGCTGCTCTTAGCCTTAAGACTCGTTGTGAATACGGGCCCTGATCTTGTTCCTTATACAAACTGAAGCGGCAGGTGGCATCCTGAAGTTTCTTGAAGGTCTTCAGCGTAATCTGATTCATTTATTACAGTAAAACACTATTCGTATTAAAATAACTACAAACTCGCATAAAAGTCCATCTCAAAGTCCCGGGCTTAATTTCAGTACCATTACATCCATGATAGCAGCATGAACGGACCCAACCCTCCCAGTTCGCCTGCGATTCTGCTGTATTTTCAACCTTTCTATAAAAAACAAAATTTAAAAAACGCTTGCGTATTTGAAATGTTTGCTACGTTCCCCTCTAGTTAACCCAGCTGCAGTATTTAACGTTAGAACATCAGCTGTAACAGCAGAACCAGCCATTAAAACACGAACAGCAGCCTGAGGGGACCAGTCGGCAGGATGGATGATGCAGGGCTCTGCACAGGATTTCACTCGCAGGAAAATAAAGAGATGCAAAGTGGAAAAATGATTTACGAGTAAACACAACAGTCTACCGTAATTGTTCTGCACGAATGGTTCTGATAAGTATTTGCTTGGCGTTAATAAATTAGAGACCAATGTAGACTGTCATGTGTCATGGAAATATGTCCTTTGGTGAGTCTTCTGAAATAAAGAGTCTTTTAAGGGTTTTATTCTTTGCAAAGGGTCAGACAGACATACAGAGTGCAAACAGTCTGCAGAGTGTGAGACAAAGAGCCAGTGAGGAAACAGGTGGTTTTATACTGAAAGGGTATCACACAGCTGTCTGAGGGAGGAAGGGACCAACTGTCCTGGGAATGAGGGCCTATCAAGGTCAGTTAGATAAGAATAAAATGATCAAATACCACACAGTGAAACATTGAAATATAATAATGAAGCATTCAGGGTGAAACAGTAAACAGAGTAAAATATACAATTTCCATCACACATTGATTTTATAAATGGAAACATCCCCCAAAATCTAACTGCTGTAACAGTCAGCAGTGTTGGGAAGGTCACTTTGGAAATGTGAGGTTACCGATTACAAGTTAACCTTTAAAATGTTATAGGAGCTGATTTAACCACATTTCATTACTTTTCAAAATTTCTAATGAGTGTTTTTCCAACTGTTGACCATTTTCCAAAGACAGCTTAAGAGGCAGTTTAACTGCAGATGGTGGTGCTGCAGATTCAGACATGAGAACCAATCAGAAGCCTCAGAACAGCATCAAACTTTACTAAGCAGCTGCAGCTGGAACTGGCTTCCCGCTCACTTTTGAAAAATAGCTTGGACCAAATGTTAACTAACAAATGAAAATGCTTTGAGAAAAAGTTGATCTGCACAATAAGAAATGATGAAATGCAATAAATAGTTTTCCCTCCTGGTTTGTTCACGGCCGCTGCCGAAGTTTGAGCTCTTCTCTGACTTTATAATGGGTGTGTATTGGGTGAGTCAGAGTGACATCATCACTACAGTGACTTGAGAAATCGTCTTAAACTTTTGGCATGGAAAAGATTTTCTTAAGCAAACACACTTTACCATCAACAAATGATCAAATTGTAGCTTCATCAGATGTGTCTTTCTGTAGCTCGCGTGATTAGAGCGCTGCTTTCCCCAGCATCTCTTTTCAGTCAGACCCCGGTTCAAATCCCTCCTACGGCAGCATTGATAAATGCTTTGAACCTCAAACACCTGTGTATGTAGTTAGTCTTTCTAAATGAAGTTATACATGGAATAAGTTTGTTGTAGGATTAGTCGTTTTCTGCGTCTTCATGTTATTTTGCATCACTGGACTACAGCTCACAGAAAATATAAGCGTCAAAACAGTGCTGTGCATTTGTAGTCATAGGTCGCCCTCTGGTGGTGCTTTGAAGCATAACATGCATTCAGTTCCCACTGACTTGCTCTGGTGTTTTTAAATGTGTATCTTAGTCTTTCTAAATGCAATCAGTGTTAACCTGGATATCAGTGTTTCAGCCGATATTACTGAAGGTGCTTAAATATCAAGCTAGTCACACTTGTGTGCCCGAAGTCACAGCTACGGGGTTTCACTCAGTGACTGCTTTTAAATCAGTCGCTCCCCCCTTATGTTACATTCCATTTACCTCGGAGGGCGGAGCTGGGAATGACGTCACACCCGAGTTGACGGCGTCCCAGTTCCAGCCTCGCTCGGCCAGCTGTTTGTTTACAACTAGCCAGGTTAGTTATTGATACGACGGTTGATTAAAAAACGCATTGTGCGGTATTTCCTCACACTAACTGTAGCAACACGTCCACAGACAGCTGTTGGACAGCACTTTGTGTACCAACATTTATATGAGTCACAAGTACACAGAAGTGCTAATTAACAGTATAAACTTTCAGTAACTGTAGTAATAGTACAGGTTGTCCCGACTTCCCGAGTCGGAAATCCGACTTCAGGGGGCATTCCAGTTGATTTCCAACTGGGAACTTCCGACTTCCCATGTCAACTGGAACGCAGCATTACACTCACTGCGCTTAAACACAGCATGCATCTGTCTTCTTTTCACTGACACTCTGCATCTCGAAGTAACAATACTTTTTAAATTAATAAAGATATAACAGTGGCAGAAAAACCTTTTCACCTGTGTGCTGAACCGTGGGGAGGGAGGTGGGGGGTGTTTTCACGACCAAAAAAAACACATTTCAAAACATCCCCCTCTGTTTTCTCACAAATTGCAACCTATTGTAGCCTCAAACAGATAACATGGACTAAACAGCTAATATGGACTAAAAGGATTTGTTAGTACAGCGTTGGTGGTTCGGCCTGACAGAGAGGGAAGGAGGGGTTTCCTGTGAGCTCATTATTTATAATAATGTCTTTAATTTAAAATTACATTATTTACAAAGGAAAGTATTCAACTCAGATTTTTATTTCATGCAAAATTTGGACAGCACTTTGTGTACGAACATTTATATATTTATTCTCCACCATTGAAATCAAGTGCTGCATGAATTATTATGCGCAATGGTGGAGAAGTAGTATCAAATTACAATAATTTCAGAGAACGATCGTTTGAGTCAAGTCATGGCATTAAATAATATATAATATCAAGTAGGCTGACCTACAGACGACAAGAACAACAAAGTTCACCACAGTAATTATACAATTTCAACATCTGGAGCAATTTAGGGTTCAGAGTCTTGCCCAAGGACAGTTCGAGGTGGAGCCCGGAGCCTGGATTGAACCACGAATCTTCCGATTAGTGGGCAACCCGCTCTACCCCCTGAGCGACAGCCCCTTTGTTTTGAATAATACAGAAGATGAAGAGCTTAAAAACAATCGTTCAGCCGCTCCTCCTTCTACCAGGTAACGTTGCTGCAGGCAGTGAATAGCAGCAGACAGAAGGAGGAGGAGGAAGAAGAGGAAGGAAGTTTTTCATTCTTATCAAATCACTTAGGGCTGGACCATATGGCCAAAAATGTTACCACGATAAAAAGTCTCATATCTCATATCGATATCGATAATTATCACGATAAGTATCAAATTATGATATCTTTCGAGTTTACATTTGTTACGTCCCGGCTCACTAGGGGAAAGGGGACGTATGCATAAACCAGATGTAGTCGGTATTGTAGAAAAGGTATTTATGTAAAGAGATTTTGATAAGGATTAAAACAAACTAAGGTTGGGCAAGTGGGTGCTGCAAAAACATAAACTCAAGATAACAAAAAGAGATCCCTTCAAAACAGGGATTACTAACTCAAAAACCAAAAAAAATGAAAACAAAACCTCTCTATTTAAGATGTCTCCAAAACAAAACACAGGGAGCGCAGCACCCCTAAACCTAGTAAACTATTCAAATGAAAAATCCTAGTGTGGAGTGGAACCTGGCCCAACTCTTCAGACACACGGTTAAAACACAAAAACGCACTCAGGTGTCCTTTAAACAAAACAACTACCTGAGTGGTGAACCAAATGGCTATCACTGTATCTTTAGCTAACAGCTAAACAAAAGACTGTTCCCACAAAACAGAAACCTGCTGACTCACAGTAGTAGTTATAAACAAGAGCCGGCACATTAGTGAGGCTGCAACAACCAACAAACAATATACATACTTCTAGGCTCAATACGAAACAGTGGTCGGCCTCAACCACAGCTCACGGATTGGTTGTGTGACTGCTCCAATCAGGATGGATGAAGGCGGGAGCAGGCAGATCCTCACTGGCACCAGCCAATCCTCAGCCGGTGATTGCACACCCTGCTTAGCATACTGGAAAAACACTGACAGTAACCAAAAACACAAGGCTGCTACCAGCGGCCGTAACAACATTTATTCATTTACATTTATTCATTAAGCTGACGCTTTTATCCAAAGCGACTTACAATTGCTATACATGTCAGAGGTCGCACGCCTCTGGAGCAACTGGGGGATAAGGGTCTTGCTCAGGGTCACAGTGGGGGATTGAACCCGGGTCTCCCACACCAAAGGCATCTTATCCATTGCGCCATCACCACGTTAGTGTTTCCAGGAGAGCTCAGCTTTGCTGCAGTTCATGACCTTTCTGTCTGAGTGAAGAGTGAAATGCTGCCACACTGTGGAGGTTTTAGGTTGTGAAGGTGTTACTGCAGCTCTGATGTTTTAGTAATTTTAACTTTTCTGTTCACATCACTTTACTCTGTTAAGCTGACGGTGTCGCTACGGCCCGATGACGTCATGAACAAATCATGAGCCTGTATCAGCCCCTCCTCCTCGCTCACTGGCTGCAGGTAACGTTACAGGTAGAAGGAGGAGCAGCTGGTTTGTCTCAGCCAGCAGCTGAGTTTGTAAGACTACAGACCGTCTGTGCTCCAGACAGACAGCTTTCTATTTAGCTTGTTATTAACATTTGGCTAATGCCAAGCTAGCGTTAGCTGTGCTTAAATCATACAGGATGAGATTCAGAGGACTGAGACGATTTAAATTAACCCTTTCTACATGTTCAACGTTACCTTACAGACAGGTGTATTTATAAATATTGTCTTTTTAGACGAAACGATCCGTTTGTAAAAAAGCCACAGCCGACATGCCACGAGGTGTGCAGCCTGTCGCATGCAGCTCTTCATCTAACGGCTCACTTTGTTTGCTCCTGACTGTTTCATTACTCACTGCAATATTTCAAAGTGGTCTGCTGTCAGAAAACTGTTAAATGACGGTTCTCTTGTTGTGTAGATTAGGGCTGAACGATTTTGGAAAATAATCTAATTGTGTTTTTTTTTCACCAATATTGCGATTTCAATTTATTTTGCAATTTTTAAGCTCTTTACCTTCTGTAATATTCAAAACGGACAAGCAGTAAATCAGTGTATAGTATGATATTAGATAGATTAAACTTACACTGCTCTTTCTTGTGGCTCAGGCCTGTTATGATGAATTAGGTAGAATTATTATTATGAGCAATAAGATATATCAAATAATATGAGAAAGACAATTTAAGTCAAGTCATGGCATTAAATAATATGATATAATATCATCAGGTCGGCCTTTTCACCACAGGGTGTTATACAATAAGCGCTCAATACAAAATCCACAGTTCAACCACCAGTTAATGAGTCCTGATCTCAGCTCAAATCTCCTGGAGTCCATCTTTCTGGATCCCTGTAAGCAAACTAAAAAAACTCAGCCAACTTTTGAATTGAACCTAAAACTAACTAAAGTAGAACAGAGTGACGCCTCTCGTAATTCTCCGACAACACCGGGAGTCCCCCTCCTCCCCCGCAGCCTCTGATGCTGGTGAGCAGCGCACCGGCTTTAACCAGGCTGCAACTCGGGACAGACTGGGCCTCTTTCGGCGTTTAGTTTGAAACGCCAATTTACAGATATTTCCTGAGCTGACTGGTGGCTGTGTGTGTGACGCAGGCGCTGATCGCCACAATACGCTTATCTTGCTACACGCCTCTTTCTGTTGTGCATTTTTCCGTCCATCAAAGCCGCGGATGGCCCAAAAATTTCACCCACCACCAAGTTACCCGCGGTGGCGGCTGTTACTTTCATTCCATGTGACATTAAAGTTTATGTAGCTGAGCTTCTGTCAAGCTTAAGGCCATTTTACAACAAGAAGGCAAGTTACAGCGTAACGTGCAGACGAAGCATTAACTTCGTCAGACTGCTTTCCGCTTGGGTGTCATGTGACCAGAGTATAATCGCCGCCTTGGCGATTAGAAAGTCTCGTTTTATTACATCGCGATAAAATCGCAAATGCAATGTTCAGCCCTAGTGTAGATGCATTTTTGATGAATGACAGCGGTTAGCGCTAATCTCACATGCAAACAGATTTTCACATCTTATACTGCACAATAAAGCTGTTGTTCACTTGCACTTGAAGCCAAAGTGTTCAAACGTTTTTCCTTGCACTTATTTTTACTCGGTATTGAAAATTTACCAAAGTACAATGTTCTTAAGTAAAAGTAAAATGCAGATTTTCAAAAACTACACAATTACATTAACTGGAGTAATTGTTATTTGTTACTTCCCACCTCTGTCATTTATCTAGTATGCAGTACATCCTGAGTGTGTATGACTGACTATGTAAGACAGTACATACTCACTATGTGGTACAGTAGGTTAGTAGGTGATTTCAAAGATGTGCTCTGTCATTTATGGTTTTCGATAGCTCGCTCCACTATGACATCTCACTTACTGTGTTTCTCTGTTGATATAGAGAAGAAGAAGAACAAGAGAGGGACTAAAAACTTTCGCTCAATCAGCTACCCTAAGAACACACCAATTTGTTCACACTGGACAGAAACCTCACAGGTGTGAACAGTGTGGAAAAACCTTTGCTCTATTAGGAGTCCTGAGAAAGCACCAACATGTTCACACTGGAGAGAAACCGTACTGGTGTGAACAATGTGGAAACACTTTCACTCAGTCAAGTGCCCTTAGAAGACACCAAAGTGTTCACACTGGAGAGAAACCTCACTCGTGTGAACAGTGTGGACTAACTTTCGCTCGATTAGGAACCCTAAGAAGACACAAACGTATTCACACTGGAGAGAAACCTTACTGGTGTGAACAGTGTGGAAAAATGTTTGCTCGATCAGTTACACTAAAAATTCACCAACATGTTCACACTGGAGAGAAACCTTACTGGTGTGAACAGTGTGGAAAAACTTTCAGCAGTTCTGCTGCCTTACAAGTTCACCGACGTGTTCACACTGGAGAGAAACCGTACTCATGTGAACAGTGTGGAAAAACTTTTCTGATCCACGCTCCTTAAAATGCCACCACCGTGTTCACACTGGAGAGAAACCTTACTGGTGTGAACAGTGTGGAAAAATGTTTGCTCGATCAGTTACACTAAAAAATTCACCAACATGTTCACACTGGAGAGAAACCTTACTGGTGTGAACAGTGTGGAAAAACTTACAGTACATCAGGTGCCCTAAAATTCCACCACCGTGTTCACACTGGAGAGAAACCATACAGCTCTGATCAATGTGGCAAATCTTCTACCAACAGGAGAACCCTTAGAAGACACAAACGCATCCACAGAGCATCAGTGTGACATTTTTCAGAGAGCTGAGCTAGCTGTTTCCTGCTGCCCTGAATACAATCACCTGTTATCTTGTGACTGTGCTGGACTAACATCATGTGATGACAGCTGAGTGACTTTGATTTGGAAAGAGCTGGAAAGCATCATACAGCATTCACATCAAATGCAAGTTTAGTCCATGCATGCTTTCCTCGCAGGGGCTTTTATTGCTGGACAGCTGCCACACACAACGCCATAACGCTAAGTAAACACAACTTGCCATTACTACAGCTGTATGAACCCAAAGTAAACATTTTGCTGTGATTAAATAGCAACAAACAGATCGAACTGATGCCGAAATACTTACAATATGATGCAGATTTGATTAAACAAGCAGGACAACAAGTTCTAAAATGTTTGTTTGTGGACAGAAACCTAACAAGAGTCTGCAGAAACTCCAGTATGTTCAGAACAGTGCTACAAGGATCCTGATCACCACATCACACCCATTCACCAAGAATTGATTACAAGGTCTCACTTCTCACCCACCAGTGCATCTATGGAAATGCCCCCCCTTACCTCAAAGAACTACTCATCCCTCTCACTACAACACGATCCCTCCGCTCAAAAAACGCAAACCGCTTCCTCCCCAGAACTAAGCTCAGCACCATGGGTGACCGTGCCTTCTGCTCTGCCGGCTCCTCGACGTGGAACGTCCTTCCTGACCATCAGAGGGCACCACAGACAATTGAGACTTTTAAAAAAGGACAAAAAACATTTCTTTTTAGCAGAACCTATGAGTTTTAACCTTGCACAATAATGTCGTTGCACTATTTATCTATATTTTACACTGATGTTTTTACCTTGCTTTTATGATCTTAACTGTAGCACTTTGAGGTTTTTCTTAAATGTAAAGTGCATTAGAAATAAAATGTATTATCATTTATTATTATTATTTTTATAGCACTATACGTAGAATTAACATAGTTTGAGGTAAAGTGTCACGATTTAGACTTGAATCCATCAACAACAACACTAAATATCCATTCACATGGGTTATCAGCAGAAATAAGAGGTGGGGGTTTTGTGACTCTTTAAGAAGGCCAAGGGATGTGGTCCTTATAGGCAAGTCATGCTACTCGGCGCGGCGAAGTGTGAACTACCATCCTACCAGTTCTCTCAAAGATCCTGGAAAGAATTATCATAACAAATGGTTGACCCCCTTCAAAATAATTTACTTTTTATTTAGACCATGATATTCAACTGAAATGGCCAAATACTATGTCCTCATTAGACAAAGGTAATGTAGTTGGAACAGTGTTTTTGAGCAAGCAATTGTCTGGTTTGCATCCTGTCTCGAGTCAAAAGGGCACGTTTGATAAACACGTTAAACTACACAAAATTGTAAACTGTTTTAGAATGACTAGACATTAAATACCCCTCAAGGCAGCTCAACTGTTTATGTAGTGTTTCCCATACGTTCATTAAATCAATCA
This sequence comes from Lepomis macrochirus, assembly GCA_024633595.2. NCBI lineage: Eukaryota > Metazoa > Chordata > Actinopteri > Centrarchiformes > Centrarchidae > Lepomis > Lepomis macrochirus. The sequence goes on along the minus strand of JALXJV020000026.1, from coordinate 232,646 downwards.
ATCAATCTTTGTTCGTCCCTGTAGGGAAATTAGTTTGCAGAACAATTACGTAGGGCATTACACAGAGATAACCATCAGACATAGTGATAACCACACTAATAAACACAAATAGACATAATTCCCATACCCCGCACAATTAATTTAGGCAGACCACACCAGCTGATCATCCTGCCTATTTAGCTATATTTGTGCCTTACCTGTTTAAAAATGTAATTGCTTGAGGCACAAATCAAGATTTTGATCTATCTTTGGTAAATACAGGGAGGCACCATCGTACCCTGGATGGCAACAGTTATAGTGAAGGGGCAAGGGCTTGCCTCTCGTCTCCCACAATGTTTTTGCCTTGTACATCATTCTTTCACACCTGAAGGTCAGTACCAAGGTCTGAACCAAAGTTCATGTTTTGATACATTTGGATGGTTTTGGTTTGGTTTCACACTGCAATTCTGTGAGTGCACTAAAGAACTTTACATCACAGATCTACGGCCCTGTCGTCATCTATGTGGGCTGGGTCTCCCTATACTTGACATTGCTTCGAGGTTTCTTGCCTCTGTCACCTAGTGCTGCTCTTGGTGGGAATTGTTGGGCTTCTGTAAAAGCTTCTGGGATAACTGTTGTGATTTGGCACTGAAGCTTGAAACGTGGTTCCTGCAGCAGCGATGCCGCTGCTCTGCGACACTGTAGTTGGCTCTGTGGACGCATCTACAGCAAGCACAGAGGAAGGCCGCTGGAGAGAAAGAAAGCAGGAACAAACAGATGTAGATTTTTACAGCAGCTGTAAGTCGCTGTCATGAAGCGTGTGTGTTGTTTTCTTGTTGTCCTCGTCACATAAATATATTGGTCTTAGGGAGGCCGATCCAGTCACTTCCTGTTCTTCCTCCTTCCTGAGAAACATGTCAAAGATTCACCTGATTGAATCCACCTGATCGTGACAATGACAACATTGATGACCAAACTGCTTAAATTAAATTGTTTTGATGCCCTAGTTTGCTCACTACTCAAGAATGTCTCTGCTCTACGATGTGTCTGCTTAAACAGTAAGATGAGAGCATTCATTGATGAACTGACAGTTTGTTATAAGCTTAATGTGACCATGGGACGACCAAAGGGGGAGCTGGAATAGAAACAAATAGATTTTACCTGTATGTGCTTTTAATAATCCTCTATATGTCATCACCTTTTGTTCTTTGCTCATGTGGTGTTATAATTTCCACTGAGTGTCCCAGTGTTTTGATATAATGACCTTCTGTGAGATTGTTTTGTTTCATGCTTTCCTGTGAGAAAGGAGTTTCCACTGTGGCTCAAGCCTGAGAAAGGCTTTTCTGTTAGACTCCACAATTATTCTCTAGCATTAAATGTCTTCTCTGTTTCTCTGGGTCAGACCCTCTAACAGCCCTCTGGTGTCTGAGCTCTGCCCTTCAGCTGAATCTCTCTGTTATTCTTACTTTAATAAATATCACAAAGACAAATGTTTGTTATAGAGTTTTTATTTCTTCAGAAGGAAATGTACAATTTCCACCACAAATCAGTTGGCTCAAGGCTGCAGTATCAACGAGCATCGGTCTGCTGTCAATATTGGAGACATTTGTCTATGATAATAGCACTCACATCTGTGTCCGCCTGCATTGGAGGAACGGGATGTTGAACCAGCTTTAAATACCTGCTGTAATCAGCTGTTCTGCTTGTTTTAGAGAGGAGGAGACCGACTCCGGCTCAGAACTACATTTAGAACCTGGTCCCTCTGGTGGAAAACCAGTGAGCTCCTCCAAAGGTTTAGTTCCGGGGTATAGTTCCTTTGCTCGGAACGCATCTTAACAGAGCTTCCAGAGATTTAGCTGAAGAGTCAGACTGTGTTTGAGCGCCACCTGCTGCTCATTAAGCAGACAGACCAATAAAGATGAAGAATAAAGAGAACAGAGAGCTGCTGTTCCTCCATCTTCTGCTCTTTCCTTCATTGTTTTACTCTCTCTGGATGCTGCTGTGCTCTGACAGGAAATCACTGACGTTTAGTGGCTGAACGAGCAGCTTTGATTTGTTATTGAACTTTCTGATGTGTCTGTTAGCTCACGTGTCTTTGACCTTTACGCCTCAGCTCATGTCAGCGTTGATGTTTCACAGTACATGTTGGCATTCGTGGTTCCCTTAATGAACTGTAGCTCCAAAGTGCCGGCAGCACTCATGCAGCCCCAGACCAGGTCACTCCCATCACCATACTGACTGTAGGCAGAACACCTGGTTGCCGCCACACACGCTTGACACTACCTGAACCATATAAGTTTATCTTGGTCTCATCAGACCACAGGACATGGTGCTAGTAATCCATGTCCTCAGTCTGCTTGTCTTCAGCAAACTGTTTTTGGGCTTTCTTGTGCATCATCTTTAGAAGAGGCTTCCTTCTGGGACGACAGCCATGCAGACCAGTTTGATGAAGTGTATTGCATATGGTCTGAGCACTGACAGGCTGACCCCCACCAACCTCTGCAGCAAAGATGGCAGCACTCATACGTCTCTTTCCAAAGACAACATCTGGATGTAACGCTGTGCATGTGCACTCAACTTATTTGGTCGACCATGGCGAGGCCTGTTCTGTTTAACCTGTCCTGTTGAACCACTGTATGGTCAGTTTCAGGGTCTTGGTAGTCTTCTTACAGCCTAGCCCATCTTAATGTAGAGCACCCTTTTTTTCAGATCCTCAGAGTTCTTTGCCATGAGATGCCATGTTGAACCTCTAATGACCATTATGAGGGAGTGTGAGAGCGAATCACCAAATTTAACACACCTGCTCCCCATTCACACCTGAGACCTTGTAACACTAACAAGTCACATGACACCAGGGAGGGAAAATGGCTAATTGGACCCAATTTGGACATTTTCACTTAGGGGTGTCCTCACTTTTGTTGCAGCAGTTTAGACATTAATGGCTGTGTGATGAGTTATTTTGAGGGTAGAGCATATTTACACAGTTATACAAGCTGGACACTCACTACATTGGAGCAAAGTGTAATTTCTTCAGTGTTGTCACATGAAAACACACAATCACTTTTACAAAAATGTGAGTTGCATACTCACATTTGTGAGATACCGTACATGTGAAAGCCTCCCCTAGATGTAGGTGAGAGGTGGGTTGAGGGGGCAACACTGACAGACAAAGCCCACATCAATTCCCGACTGTTCCTGACAGTTTTCAGTGCTAACCAAAAATCCCACTTTTTATGCTGTGTAATTTGTTAGTAATTTGTCATTTGTAATCACTATCTGAGATGTTACCGTTAAGCCACATTTCAGAGAGAGTAATGATGGGACAAGACTCCTAATATTCAAGCGAAAGATTTTTAATCCTTTTGTAGGAGCCATTTATGTTTATTGTTGGCATGGTATTTTATTTTGTTTAGATTTATTTACATTAGTATTTTGGACACTGGGTGGCAGTGATTAGATGCACATGGTTGTATATAGAGGGCATAGGTGACAGGAAGTGGAAGGCACAGGTAGGGGAGCACCAACAGTTCTCACCAGACCACAGGATCAGACAGACCACAGGATCAGACCATAGCAAACAATGGGAAACAATCAAAGAAACAAACCGGTATGTTAATCTTTTTGTACAAATTTTCTGCAATAAACTACAAACAACAACAACAACTATCAATCTGGGAAGCCATCTTTTGTGTTCGCGTAAGTTCATTTCCCTACCTGTGCATGATGGAAAAGGATCAGGACTAAAATGTAAAGCAACGAAAAATTGCCGCTACATTAAGTGAGAACTCTTGCTCTATGAGTGAAATTGAGCCTGTAAAATGTTGGATGACGACTGTTTTCACGGAAGAAAACCGATTGTTTTTTCTTTTCACAACAACCGACGCGCAACTCCCAATCAACGGGACATTGACGCCACCTGTGCGGAGCCGCATTGACGGAGATTGGAAACTCCGAAAGACAACGCTGCAGGCGGAGGGGTATGTGAACATTAAGCTTTATTGGAAAAGCTGATGATCAGCGTGGTGGAAACTGCTAAACTAAGGGATTTCATGACTAAATCTATAAAGTCACAACAATATCGGCTCTTTGAAACTTTCTGCCATTCGCGTGTGGTTTAACGGATCACGCTTAAAGAAAATCAAATGTCTATTGTCAAGTCTGACGCTCCGTCGCAAGATGGCGTATGTTGCACAGGATTCTGAAAAGAAAAAAGGTTTATTAAACACACTGCTAAAGGTTTGGAAATGTTCATTGAAAACTGTCAGAAAACAAGAAACTTGAAATGCAAACAAGCTAAGAAGTCAATGGAAATGTTGAAAGAGCTCATGAAATCAAAGGAGAATGCAAATGAAGTACAATCTAACTTGGTTAAACTGATCAATATCTGTGATGAAGCCAAAGAGAATCATGAGTCATTGGTGAAGTTACCACTGCCTGAAAATGAACTTGAAAAGCAAAATCAGTGGTTTCAACAAAAAATGGGAACTTTTGATGGTTTTATACAGGACGTAAATGTGTGGTGTTCAGAGGTTGGAGGGCATAAAACACACAGCATTGCTGAAAGCGTAAACACAGATGATATTGGACCGGATGACAGTGTTTCTAATGTATCAAAACCCAAATCAAACCACAAATCAAGTTCTTCATCACATGCATCTTCAACATCTTCTGCTCGCATTAAAGCTCAGGCAGAAAAGGCTGCTCTCATGGAACGGGTTGCTGCTCTGCAGAAAAAGCATGACCTTGAGGCACAGGAAGAACAACTGAAAAGACAAGAAGAACAATTGAAAAGGAAAAAGGAACAACTGGAACTAGAGACTGAACTGGCAGCAACCAATGCAAAAAATCAATGTACTTGAATCAATGGGATCAAGAAAAGCTCAAGAGTCTCTGATGGGATGAACTCGTGATTTGAGAAAAGGAACTGCTCAGAAGAAAACCTCAGTCAAATTAAATCCCCATGCAAACACCTATTTACCTGATCAAGTGCAACAAAGACAGAATGTGTGGACTGGAACTGAGTCTTCTTCTTCCCAGCAACAGGTTGTTCGACCAAAGGAAAGAGCTGATGGACCATCTGTTAGAGCTCAGGATATGACTCCTCTAACACAACAACCTGTAAATGATGGTAACCAAGGTGATATCTATCACATAATTCAGAGGCAAAATGACATCACTGCTCTTCTGGCTCAACAAAATCTCTCTTCTACCTTACCACCAAGAGACATTCCTGTTTATGATGGTGATCCATTGCAATATGGAGTTTTCATCAGGGCATTTGAGAGAGGAGTGGAAACAAAGACAGACGATTACAGTGACTGCCTGCATTTCCTAGAGCAATACACCAGAGGGTATCCTAAGGATTTAGTCCGCAGCTGCCAACACTTGCCTCCAGCTGAGGGCTATAAAAGAGCAAAAAAATCTACTTAAAGAACATTTTGGTAATGAACATAAGATTGCCACAGCATATATGGACAAAGCATTTGCCTGGCCAACGATCAAGCCAGAGGACGTGAAAGCATTGCAAGCGTTTTCATTGTTCCTTAGAGGCTGTTGCAATGCAATGGGACAGCTCACCTATATGGAGGAGATGAATGTTGCTTCCAGTATGAAGACCATTCTTCTGAAACTGCCTTACAAGCTCAGAGACAAGTGGAGGAATAGGGCATGTGAAATTCAGGAAAAAATGGATGCCGAAGCTACTTTCTCTGATCTAGTAGACTTCATGGAGAGACAAGTGAAGATATTGTCAGATCCACTTTTTGGAAACATCCAGGATGCTAAGACAACTACATCTGTCAGAGGCTTCACCTTTACTAAAGCCAGAGACAAGTTGAGACCAAGAGGAAGCAGTTTTGCAACAACTGTAACACCTGTAGAAACACCAAAACATGAAAAAATGACGACAAATGGAATGAAAAATGTATCTGCCACTAATTCTCAAAGTTCCTGTTTGTTCTGTGATAGAGGTGGTCACACATTGGTGCGGTGTCCACAAATCAGGAAGAAGATGCACAGGGAAAAAATAGACTTCTTAAAGGAAAAGGGAGTCTGTTTTGGATGTTTGAAGGTAGGACACATGAGCAAAGACTGCAGTAGTCGCTGACTTGTGACGTGTGCAATAAAAATCATCCTGAAATACTTCACATTGAACAAAAGGACATGAGAAAGCAAACGGAACTGAATGAGAAATCAATTGGGAGCAGTGCTGTTCTCTCACCTCATACATGTGGGCATATTGGGGTCGGTGAAGAAGCCTGTCTTTCTCTATTGTTCCAGTACAAGTAAAGACACCCAAAGGAGACAAAGTGTTACAAACATATGCATTTTGGATCATGGCAGCTCATCTACCTTCTGCACAGAAAGCTTGATGAGAAGACTGAACATAACAGGACCAAAACCAGTATTCTTCTGCGAACCATGAACCAAGTGAAACCTGTGACCAGTCATCATATCTCAGGTTTGGAAATATCAAGTCTGGACAAAATGATTTCATTCAACTGTCCAATGTATTCACACACAACACAATGCCTGTTTCCAAGCTCAACATTCCCAGACAAGAAGACCTGATACAATGGCCTTACTTGAAAGACGCCAAGATTCATGAAATAGACTCCGGCATTGACCTGCTCATCGGCACAAATGCTTCAAGGTATTGGAACCTTGGGAAGTGGTCAATAGCCAAGGTGATGGACCATACGCTGTGAGGACCCTATTGGGGTGGGTCATCTATGGTCCTTTGAGAGGAGACAACGATGTCAGGGATGAGAATGGCTGCCCTGTCGCTGCTGTCAATCGACTGTCTATTGTGAATCTAGAGGAGCTACTGGTAAAACAATACAATCATGACTTCAATGAAGGAACCAGCAAGGAAACAGAGGAAATGTCCAGAGAAGAAATAAAATTCCTGGATATTGTGAATCACTCAACTAGGATGAAAGACGGTCACTACTGCCTAGACTTACCTTTCAAGGAAGAAAATCCCAGCATGCCAAATAACCGTTGCATAGCAGAGCAGCGATCCAAAGCCTGAAACGCAAGTTTGGTAAAATGAGATGTTTCACAATGAATATACAGCTTTTCTCAAAGAAATGATTGACAACGACTATGCTGAAATGATACCAGTAGATCAACTGAAGCGCAATGATGAGCAACTCTGGTACATCCCACATCACGGGTTTACCACTCAAGGAAAGGAACCTTAAGAGTGGTTTTCGACTGTGGTGCTGGCTTCAAAGGTACATCGCTCAATGAACAACTGCTACAGGGTCCAGATCTTACCAACTCACTCATCGGAGTACTCATCCGATTCCGACAAGAACCGGTTGCTTTGATGGCTGACATCAAAGCAATGTTTCACCAGGTCAAAGTGTCAGAGAAACACATTGACTATCTGCGATTCCTATGGTGGCCTGATGGTGATGTGCAGCAGGATCTCGTCGAATACAGGATGAAAGTACACCTCTTTGGAGCAGTGTCATCACCGAAGTTGTGCAAACTTTGCTCTAAGAAAGACAGCTGAAGATAACAAAGCTCACTTTCCAGCAGAAGTTATAGACACCGTGAAAGAACAACTTTTACGTAGATGATTGTTTGAAATCCATGTCCTCAGAACAGGATGCTGTTCTTAGGGTAAGAGACCTGACTGCTCTCTGCCAGAAGGGAGGATTCATACTGTCAAAGTGGATCAGCAACAGTCGTAAAGTATTGGCATCCATTCCACAAGAAAACAGAACCAAAGAGACAACGGAGTTGGACTTGGACCGGGACAATCTGCCGATGGAAAGAGCACTAGGATTACACTGGTGCGTCGAAACAGATGTGTTCATGTTCAGAATTACTGCACAGCCACGAGCACACACTAGACGCGGCATCTTGTCCGTGGTTGGCTCTGTTTACGACCCTTTAGGATTCCTAGCACCATTTATTCTGACAGCCAAACTGATTATGCAGGAACTCTGTAAAAAAAACCTTGGATGGGACGAAAACATACCCCAAACTGTTTCTCAGCAGTGGACAGGATGGCTAGCAGATCTGAACAAAATGACAGAGTTTAAAGTAGACCGTTGCATGAAGCCCACAAGCTTTGGTCAAATCAGAAATGCACAGCTGCACCACTTTTCAGACGCCAGCGAGAGTGGATATGGTACGGTTTCATATCTCAGACTGGAAAACAACGACAAGGAGGTGCACGTTACTTTCATGATGGGGAAAGCAAGAGTATCACCATTAAAACAAGTAACGATTCCCAGATTGGAGCTCACAGCTGCAGTTCTAGCCGTCAAAGTTGATATAATGCTTCGGAAAGAATTACAGCTTCAACTGGAAAAATCCATCTTCTGGACTGATAGCACAACAGTGCTGAAATATATCAACAACGAAACCAAACGTTTCCGAACATTTGTAGCAAACAGAATCTCTTTTGTAAGGGATGCTACTGATGTGTCACAATGGAGATATGTTAGCACAAAGGAAAATCCAGCTGATGAAGCCTCTAGAGGGCTAGCAGCAAACCGCTTTTTAAGCTGCATAAGATGGATCAAGGGACCGGAATTTCTCTGTCAACCAGACAGAGAATGGCAGAAACATCATTTAGAAACTTCAATCCCCGCCAATGATCCAGAAGTCAAGCAAGACATCACAAGCAACCTCATTGTTAAAGGTCCATTGAACCCCACCAGCTCTCTGATAAGTTATTTCTCTTCATGGAGAAGTCTGCTGACAGCTGTAGCTTGGCTACTTAAGGTAAAAACAACTATCTTATCGCTGACTAGAAAAAGAAAGGAGATCCAGACTGCTGCAAGTAGCTTTAAAGATGAGTCCAGCCAACTAAAGGAAATGCAAGTCTTTAAAGCAACACTCCAAGGACAGTGTTTACATCCTGAAGATCTGGTGCAAGCAGAACATGCAGTCATCTCTTTCAGTCAAAGACAAATCTTCGAGGATGAACTATCTACATTAGAAGCTGGTAAAAATGGTGTTAAAAGAAGCAGTCATCTGTATAAACTGGACCCGGTGTTGGACGATGGACTTTTGAGAGTAGGTGGTCGCCTGAGTAAGCTAGCGATGCCTGAAGAGGCCAAGCACCCAGTTATCCTCTCAAAAGACCTGCACATATCCACACTGTTGCTACGACATATCCATGAACAACTTGGCCACGGAGGAAGAAATCACATGCTGTCACGACTCCGTAAAAAATACTGGATTATCAAAGCTAACTCTGCAGCAAGAAGGATCATCACAGACTGTGTTATGTGCAAACGACATCGGGGAAGAGTTGGAGAACAGAAAATGGCAGACTTACCTCTGGAAAGGATTCTACCAGACAAGCCTCCATTTACAGATGTAGGAGTAGACTACTTCGGTCCTATAGAGATCAAGAGAGGACGAAGCCTTGTTAAAAGATATGGCGTAATCTTCACCTGCATGGCAAGCAGGGCTGTACATCTTGAAGTTGCACATACTCTTGACACAGACTCCTGCATCCATGCATTACGAAGATTTATTTGTCGACGAGGTCAAGTGTTGTCTTTAAGATCAGACAATGGCACAAATTTTATTGGAGCTGAAAGAGAATTGAGAGAAGCACTCAATGCCTTGAATCAGGACAGAATCCAGACTGCTATGCTTCAGAAGGGAATAAAGTGGTACTTTAACCCCCCAGCAGGATCTCATCACGGAGGTGTATGGGAACGTTTGATCCGCATGGTTCAAACGCTGCTGCTCTGTTCTTAGCCAACAAGTTCTGGATGATGAAGGATTGCAAACTTTAATCTGTGAAGTTGAAGCAATTTTAAATGATCGACCCATTACAAAACTTTCTGAGGACCCAATGGATCTGGAAGCACTCACCCCAAACCACCTTCTTCTGTTGAAAACCAAGCCAATACTGCCGCCTGGACTCTTCGTAAAAGAGGACTTATACCTAAGGCGCAGATGGAGACAAGTGCAATACATGGCAGATCTCTTCTGGAAAAGGTGGACACAGGAGTACTCTACCTTTAATCCAAGAACGACAGCGGTGGCCTAAGGTGAAGAGGAACTTTGCTCCAGGTGACATAGTTGTGGTGGTTGACTCCACTGCACCACGAGGCTCCTGGTTAATGGGCAGAATATTGGAGACAAAGGCAGACGCACAAGGCCTTGTGCGTACTGTTCGACTTCAGACAAAAAACAATGTGCTTGAAAGACCAATAACAAAGATATGTCTGATTAAAGAGACTGAGATTTAGAGACCTCAAGGACTGGTGGTAAAGACCAGATCCCAACAGGTGCCATGTTCTGGAACCTCTGGCCCTAAAATGACTATTTCTGAAAGAAGACAGAAGAAACTCTAAAGAAGATTAATTGCCAACACGTTTTTTGTTGTTTATAAAAAGTGTAAAAAGGAAAATGGTGTGTGTGTATATATAGCTCCTTAAATTATTTTTTTCAGTAATTGTTATATAAAACAATTAGGGCCGGGTGTGTAGGAGCCATTTATGTTTATTGTTGGCATGGTATTTTATTTTGTTTAGATTTATTTACATTAGTATTTTGGACACTGGGTGGCAGTGATTAGATGCACATGGTTGTATATAGAGGGCATAGGTGACAGGAAGTGGAAGGCACAGGTAGGGGGAGCACCAACAGTTCTCACCAGACCACAGGATCAGACAGACCACAGGATCAGACCATAGCAAACAATGGGAAACAATCAAAGAAACAAACCGGTATGTTAATCTTTTTGTACAAATTTTCTGCAATAAACTACAAACAACAACAACAACTATCAATCTGAAAGCCATCTTTTGTGTTCATGCGTAAGTTCATTTCCCTACCTGTGCATGATGGAAAAGGATCAGGACTAAATGTAAAGCAACGAAAAATTGCCGTTACACCTTTAATATCATCCATTCAGGAAAAAAACATATTACTGCGGTCACCGATCAAACATAAGATTAAAAGTAATTTGACCCAAAACTGCAATACAGAGTTGAGTATAGATTACAAGCTTCATTTGTTAAACACACAAAAAAATAAACACACCACAACTACACCCTTCAAGAAAGACCCAGCAACCCAAGACACAATTATGTCTGTTTATCATTAGACTGTCTCAACTCAACATAAAACTTAACTTTAATTTGTCTGTGGCAGTCATTAGTCATGGTTGTAGTTTTATTTCTGAGAGGTTAGGTAGAGTCAAAGATCACGGCCACAGCCATTGAATCATTATGTATAATACAGAAATGTTGGAGTGGGAAACCAAGGCAAGAAAAGAAATAAAAATGAATGAACTGTCACTTTGAATTCAAATTGTTCTCCCTCCCACAGTTTAAAGCCATACAGGTTAGGTTAAACGCTGACTGTAAAGTGTCTGTATGTGTGAATATTAACATAAATGGTTGTCAGTCCTCTTATATAGTAACAATCTGCACTGGGACAGGCTCCAGTTTCTTGCAACCCTGCACTGTATAGCTCACGGTCGGGCAGAGGGAAAAAAAGTCTTTAGTCAATGTACTGTATAGGAATAATTTTTTTTCAATCTACTTTAGAAATATTTTATTTTCTTTGTGTACACTTAATTCAATTAAAGTGGTATTAACATAATAGATTTCTGTGGCATTAGCAAGAGATATTACACCTTTTGCTATTCTTTTTATTAATCCTAAATCATTCTTTAGACCCTAGAGCTCATCTCCTCTTGGAAATTTAGCTGAGTCTTTGAGCACCACATTGTTAATGTTGATAGCAGCCCTGATTGCAGATTTCATAGACGTCTCAATCCAAGCGTGAGGGAAGGCTGTGTGTTCACCAGCAAAGTGCACCCGGCCTTCACTTCTGAAGAGCTCGTCAGCGTACTCTAAACGTTGGTAGGGCGTGAAGAGAGCGAAGGCCCCCAAGCTGTAAGGATCCGAGGTCCACTTCTTTACCACCACCCCTGTGCAAAGAGACCTAACATGGGGGCCATGGATCTTTGACAAATCTCTCAGAGCCAGCTCTTTCAGGGCTTCATCGCTCGCTCCCTGGAAGAGGAGGGATTCATCAGACCAGGTGTAGGAAGCCAGGAGGACGCCGATGTTATTGTTTGGGAAACTGTGGCTTGGGTAGTAGATGAAACGAGAGGGACCGTCAGTGATGCTCTTTCCTCCGAGGCCGCTCTCCTCCCAGAATTTCTTCCTGAAGGTGAGGATGATTTTAGTAGAGCTGTCATAGTGGACCCCCCTTAGTGCCGCCATCTTTTTGATGGATAGAGGTGGATTGAAGTCCATGAAGAGGGCTGCTTTCGCTGTGGTTGTTACCAGGACAATGTCAGCACGAAGGTCAGTAAATGAATCCTGTTGGCTAGGGTATAAAGTCTGGTATGATACAATTACTCCATTATCTGACTGGCTGATGCTCTTAACTCTGGAGTTGAGGAGAATGGAGTCTTCAAGGACTTTGAGAAAAGCTTTAGGGAGAAGGTCTGATCCACCAGTCACTTCATAGTACCTTAAAAACAAAAGCACACATTTTTAGTGTCACTAAATTGAGCACAAATGTAATGTGTGTATTATGTCAAAACTGTTATATATACTGAATAAAATTATAAACACAACACTTGTTTTTGCCCCCATTCATCATGAGCTTAACTCAAAGATTTAAGACTTTCTCTATGTACACAAAAGGCCTATTTCTCTCAAATATTGTTCACGAATCTGTCAAAATCTGTGTTAGTGAGCACTTCTCCTTTGCTGAGATAATCCATCCACATCACAGGTCAAGATTGCTGATCAGACAGCATGGGTTTTAACTTATGCTGAAATACACAGTTGTTAACTACAGTGATGATGATATGATGAATACAAAAGATTTTCTTCTAGGATAATTACAAAAAGTAGGTTCTTTAGAAAAAAATAAATTTTATGTGCCTTATCTCCTGTCTAACATTTTTCTTCCCACTACTGTCATATTGTCAGTGTTGGGCAAGCTACTTGGAAAATGTAGCGAGCTAAGCTACTAGCTACTCTACATTAAATGAAGCTTCACTACACAGAAGCTACCCCCCAGTGAAATGTAGCAAGCTAAGCTACAACAATGTGGCAAAAGTAGCTCAGTTACATCTAAGCTACTTTACATTTTTTAATGGTATATAGTTAGGTCATTTATATAAATATTTATATACACACACACACAACATAGGCCTAGTTTATATTGAACCAACTTCATTCCACAGTAGCAATAGAAGACAGACTAAAAACCTGCTCCAATGTGTGAGAGCTAAATCAGACACAGAAACTCTCCTACTTACTGCCATGTCATTGCTGCTTAATGTACTTCCTCATGCAACAAACGGAGAACTATTGTTGTTTGTATAAAGCAACTTAATTATCACATTATTAATTAATTCAATTAACTGATTATTAATTAATTCTATATTTTTTATAGTTTATATTATATGTGACTTTGTGCTCTGGCAACATTGCAACCTAAACATTCACGGCAGAGAAAGAGCGAGCGAGAGAGAGAGAGAGAGAGAGAGAGAGAGACACTCCGTCGCACATGTCTTTATTCCCCTGCAGCAAAGTCGCAAACATCAGCCCAAGGATCGGTAGGTGATGTCACCATCACAGGGAAGCGCTTCTGCCGGCTGCACATACAGGTCTGTGTGTGGCGGTGGTGTCACTTACTGATCCATCAGAAATGCTTGGGAAAATGTAGCGTGTGTGGAAGCTACCGCGCTACTCTGTCAATAAAAGAGCTTCGTTATTAAAAAGCTGTTTGATTCAGAAAATAGCGACGCTACCACCAAGCTACTGAGAAACGAAGTTAAACTAGTAACGGCGCTACTTGTAGCGACGCTACTGCCCAACACTGCATATTGTTCATAATTCACCTTATAGTAGGATTATCGTATCTCAACACATTTCCAGACCCATTCAGTACAGTAATGTAATTTACTACCGTCTAACTTTTATACTAAAATATTCAGCATAGGTTACCAAGGCACTTCACTTTTATATTTATATATATGTATAAGGGGTGTGTATCTTCACTGGTCTCACGATTTGATTCGATTACGATTATCAGGTCTTTGATTCGATTCGATTTCCCGATGCGTCACCTCAAGGGTGTGAATTTCTGGGCACCTCATGGTCTCGTCTAGTGTAGTTACATGTTTGTGTCCTGTACGTTGATTATTGTAATCTTGTATTGAGCACCATGGGCCTTGAGAAATGGCATTTAGTTCATTGTGTACTCGATATATGGATGACACCAAATGAAATAGAACTAGCAGCAAAAAAGCGTCCTGCTCAGCTTTCAGACTGCAGTCGGAAGAGGACATGTTAGCTAACTTAGCACTAACTACCTTCACTTTTCCAGCAGTTGGAAAACAACTGACAGACACATTACACTGTACATTTACAGCCAGACTGAAACATAATGTTCAGCTTTTCCTCTGCTCCGCTGCTTTCACCGTCACTTATTGCTGCCTGTCACGTAACTTTCCTTTGAAAAATGAGGAGAGGACACTAGCTGAGCACTACCGAGTGGCACAGTGTGCGGGTTTAAATCATTAACGTTAGTTGTGCATTGATTTTATTGATCATGTGTTAGTTTAGTAGCAGCAGTCACTCATTCAATCAACAGCTGTCTGTCTGTGCCGAACAGGGAGAACCACACGTCTACATTGTGTTCACCGCATAAACGGTCCCGAGCTTCATTTCCGAGTTCCGTCTTTTTCATTCAGTCAACATTATGTTATCAATTAGCCTCTAGCTAATCGATTATTGACATTTGTGAAGCGATTCATAATTGTCCAAGTCTGCATCGCAATGCATCTCTAAATCAATTATTTTCCATACACCACACCTCTAATATATATGCAGGCATATATATATTAGAAGTGGGCATAGATTATTTTTTTTATCGATTAATCTCACTGTAATCTTGAAATTAATCTAGATTAAAATGGCTCATTTGAATTCTGCCGAAGGCATCAGAATATGTGTGCGAACGGGTTTCAAGCCAGGTGGAGCATTAGACCAGGGGCTCATCTCCTGTTTCCAAAATGCATCACAAACTGCTTGAGAAAGCTGTTCTACTATGATAATTGGTGATGAAAATAAATCATGTTCAATAAGATGTACTTGTGTGTAGCGTGTGATGTGCTTTGCATTTAGGTGGTAGGCTACTTAGACTGGAAGAACTCCTACAGTAAACTAATTCCGCATTGCACAAGGTGCAAACAACCTTAGTCTTGTCGAATTTTCCATTGGGAAGCTTTTTAAAAGTAAATTTTTCCAGAAGCAAACCCGGCGGCTTCAGAAATGTTCGTACACAAACTGCTGTCCAACAGCTGTCTGTGGACGTGTTGCTACAGTTAGTGTGAGTAAATACAGCACAATGCATTTTTTAATCAGCCGTTAATCAATGCGTTTTTTGAATAAACAAACAGCTGGCCGAGCGAGGTTGGAACTGGAACGCCGTCAACTCGGGTGTGACGTCATTCCCAGCTCCGACCTCCGAGGTAAATGGAACGCAGCAACAGTTGCATCCATGTTAGCACGTCACGTTTGATGTGGTAATTTCACAGCAGGCATACACACAGGTTCGAAGGCTTGTTCTCGCCCCCTACAGTGCGATTCGGGCTAGGTATACATCTGCGCTAAGATATCAAGGTGAAAGTCATCATAGCTTGCGTAGTATAGACCCAGCTCCCAACCCAACTTTGAGAACAGATTAACGGCGATATTTTTTTATCGCCTGATAAGAGTCTCACGTTAACGCAGCACGGTAACGCCGATAACGGCCCACCACTAATATATATATATAGCATGCAGACTAGGTTAATTGGTGTCTCTAAATTGTCCTTAGGTGTGAATGTGAGTGTGAGTGATTGTCTATGTGTGGCCCTGCGATGGACTGGCGACCTGTCCAGGGTGTACCCCGCCTTTCGACCAATGTCAGCTGGGATAGGCTCCAGCCCCCCCATGACCCTGTGTGCAGGATAAGTGGTTGACGATGGATGGATGGATATATATATATATATATATATATATATATATATATATATATATATATATATATATATATAAAATTAGATGTGGAAAGTAACAAATTACATTTACTGGTGTTACTGTAATTCAGTATCTTTTGGGTACTTGTACTTTTTTAAGTTGCTAATAAATGTTAATTTTACTTATACTTAAGTATGTTTTCTCTGAAGTATTGTAATTTATGCTACATTTTAAATCAAGCCGTTACGGAGTGAAAAAAAAATTCACGTTTGCGGAAGCCTCAAAGACAGGACTGACTGTGACTCAGAAATATTCACCAGAATGCAGGAGGAATGGCCCCTAGCACCTATTTTTAGGAAAAACGCCTAAAATAACATACCCAAAATAAATCAGTAATATCTCCTCAACCATCAGGCCTAGATGCATAATTCTGGTCTCCTCTGAAATGTCAGAAGCAAAGGAATATAAATCCATTGTATATTAACATATTTATTTTACCATTACAGACTACATGGAGATTAAATACAGAAAAAATATGATATTTTCATTCTTGCCTGGTTAAAAAAAAGCTATATTTTAATACAATAAATGTCCATGTTTTGGCCATAATTACTGTTAATATGTTCACTTTTATTGGGAGTTATCTTTTAAACACTATTTCTCTCCATACAACCACGTTCCAAATAACATAAAGCTTCCAAAACATTGAAATGTTGATAAAAAGTCATTATAGGCTCCCGTCATCAAATTCGCAAAGCGGCTCCACTGTCCCTGTTTGTTGATGGCTCTGTTTTAAAAACTAAAACTAAGATGAGAAACCTTGGTGTTATTTTTGACACTAGCCTCACCTTTGATTCTTTTGTTCAGAGCACTGTGAAGGCATCCTTTTTCCACCTCAGAAATATTGCCAGACGACACCCAATGCTAAATCTGTCAGTCGCTGAAAAGCTGATTAATTCATTTGTCGTCACACGGCTGGACTACTGCAATGCCGTTTTAGCCAGAGTTTCTAACATCACAATCAACAAATCGCAATATGTTCAGAACTCTGCTGCCCGGATCCTGACAGGAACCAGGAAATTTGACCATTTAACTCCCGTCTTGAAGTCCTTACACTGGCTCCCGGTCATGATCATGATGTTGACATACAAGGTATTACTCGGCTTGGCTCCACAATACTTATCTGGCCTATTAATCCCGTATACCCCGATTTGCAGTCTGCGCTCATCACAGTGTAATTTGTTAACTGTTCCTCAAACGCACCTAAAATCTTTGGGCGACAGGGCCTTTTCTGTTTATGCTCCTTCACTCTGGAACTCTCTTCCTCCTGAACTCAGGCAGGCCCAGACTCTTGGCATTTTTAAAGCTCTTCTCAAGACACTTTTTTAAACTTGCTTTCGATTGCTGATGTTTTTTATGATTGTTTTATAATTTTCTTAATGTTGTTGTTTTTGTTTTTATTAACTCTCACTCGTCATATTTTTCTGTGGATTGTTATTCTATGTACAGCGCTTTGAGAAGCTGCTTTTAAAGGTGCTCTATAAAATAAAGTTTATTATTATTATTATTATAAATAATGCACTCCCATGCTGTAAAGGCCCACAGCTTGAGAACAGATCATCCTACAGGGCCGGTTCTGGTCTGGTTAGAATCGTCTGAGTCTCCTCTAAAGATCTGTATATTGCATGAGGTTGTAGCTCCTACGGTTCGCCAGCAGAGACCGACAAAGTCCGCCTCTGCCAAACAAGCTCTTCTTCTATGAGAGAATTTGAGGTAGAAGCGAAACTTAAATGACCCCAACGGCTTCCGTACGATGCCGGCAAGATCGCCATCAGCTATAACAGCGCAAATAGATTACAGACCCGGTACCGGGTCCGCTTGGGACGATGTGGTTTTAAAAATGTCAAATCTCGCCTAGGGCTCCATCACTGTCATGGCCGGCTCTGAGTAGCACATGGATCCTGTATAAAACAGGAGCATCGGGCTTCATCCAGCCAGAGGGAACGATCCCGACGAGGCCGACGCTCCTCTTTTTACACATGATCCATGATGATACGGAAGATTTAGAAACGAATGGCAAAAGTAGCATGTCATGGGTCACTAAGAGAAGCCAAGCTCCCCCCATAATTTGAACCCTGCTGGGTAAAATATGTTTTCATAGTTTAGTAAGAGGTTTTGCTCAAATTAGCCAAAAAGACATTGGTACATGACATTGTTAATGTTGGTTGGCACTAACAGCCTGCTGGTTACTAGTTAATTATGCTTTGTTCATAAAAAATAACTATAAACAAATAAAGTTATGCTAATGTGTATGAAGGCATTAAAACATTAGGTGGTACATTAAAGGTACCACCTGTTTTACTGTAGCCTAAATAGGAATATGACTTCATATCCAGTCCAGTGCAGCCTGCCATAGTTTAAATTGTTCCGCTACAGTTTCATAATGAAGCAAAAACATTCACTAAACTTCTCATAATAACATAAAAGTTCTAACATTGTTTTGCACCATTTAGCAAATAATCTGTCAAATGAACTGATCTGACATTGTGGCCTCAAGAATGTGATTGATTTAAATAAGTATAATAAAAAGGCCTATAAATAAGATACTAAATCAGTATATGTGTTTAGGAGCTTAAAAAGGTAACTAAGTAACTGAGTAAATTTTAAATGAGCTAACTTTACTTGTACTTAAGTAAAAGTTCATCAGTATACTCTTACTTAAGTAACACCGCACTCTTTCCACCTCTGATATATATATATATACTGTGCAAACAATGTGCCTTTTGAACAGACAAGGATGTAGGGCCTCACCCCACTGTGTCATGTCTGTCTGGTCATAGATCATCTCAATCAGCCCTGTGTACATAAGGCTCTGTTCGTTAAGCAGGTCTCCAATCATCCTCACCGCCTTAACAAAGGTAACGTTATGCAGTTCCCCGCGATACTAATGTTAAGTCAATTGCACTTTCTGTATTTTGAACTCTGTTAGATCTGGTGCCACTTCCATCATTCATGCAGACTAATCCTCTATCTACAATTAATTCCTCTATGATTAATCCATTAATATCTGTCTTTTTACTTCCCCACAATGCACTATGTGCATTAAAATCACCGCACCAAACCACTTTCTCCCGTGTTTGCCCATACAGAGTATTCAATGTGTCTATATTTAATCTATTGCAAGGGTTATAATAATTAATTATTGTTAGTTCATCTCTTCCTGTCCAGCATTTGACTATTATTATTTCATGTTCTTTTCCTATACTCATTAAACTAAACCTTGTCCCATTTAGCACAAACGTTGCTACCCCACCACCTTTTCCATTCACCCTATCATTCCTAACTGCTGTGTAACCCTGAATTGCAAAGTCCCATTGTGGTTTTAACCATGTTTCCTGTATGCATATAATATTGGGTTTATTTTGGAGGTTTCACCATTACGTGTAGTTTTCAGGCGTTTTGCCTCGACTACCGTGCTCCCTCCACATTTTCCTTGACTTGTTCTACTGATATATTTGTGGGTAGTCCCGAAATGACTCCTCTAACCTTCTTTGTATTATTGTTGATTAATGTTTCTTGCACTCGCTCACCTTCAATTTTGTTAAGCCGAACAGCCTTCCCTTGCTGATCAGAGTCCCTGCAAAAAACCATCAGTGCTCCATTTCGCATTACTCGTGCACTTTTCACATTGCCAACCAACTTGTTCATAGCTTTTGTTAAATGAATCGGGTTCTACTCGCCGAATGAGGCTCCCTCCTGAGTCATTTTAATCATTACTTTGTACTCTTCGTTTTTATTGTCTGTTGAAGCTAGATTTTGCTCATTATCAGTTTTCTCTGAGTAGGAACTCTCATTTAGCTTACTCTTCTTCCCCCGTTTTCGTTTGCTATTTCCCTTTTCCACAATTTTCCATTTTTCATTTCTGCCGACGCCTGATTCCATTCCAAATTCACTTCCTGATCCGTCACTTCTCTCTACCATCCTCTGTCCATTCACAGTCCTGTCGTGCCCTACCCCCAACCCAAAACTAACTGCTGCTCTTGCTTATATGCATGGGGCACATCAGGCCCAGGTGTGTTCCATGTTGCTGATTATCCTGCCAATCAGGTCTGCAGTCCTCGAGACAGAATGCACACTAACAGCAGTATGAACCCTGCAGAGGGGCCGTCACAATTACCTTTGAATGAGACACTTCTTTCTACATACGCCGCAGGTCCTCTTACACGGAACTCGCCATGTTGCTGCAATAGCCCAAATGGACAAACTACTCTGCAGAGCGTGTTTTATCACTACATTGAATACAATAAGAACAAGTAACAGCAGTTACAGTAGTCGTCTACTTTATTATGAGGGGTAAAACCAACAAATATTACATGATAAAAATAGATGTGAAATGAAAAATAGAGGGATAAATATTCAAGTGATTTGATTGAAACATAATAGATAGATAGAATTAAGACAGAACCATGTTTTATTATTTTCATTTATCAATCATCAACCCAAAATTGGGTTTAAAATATTTTAAATATCATTTAAAAAACCTAGCCTCAAGGGGGGAAGTAAAAAATAAATAATGAAATGGAGGTGATGAAAATGCACCTGAATTAAAAGATAGAGTAATACATTCTCAACTGATGTGATTAATTTATCATTATTCACAACACCAAAATGTAATTTATCATTTACTGCATGTAATTTTTGTTACTTCCGCTGAAACTGCCACCAACCACGCCGACTGACTGACTGACTGAATTTTTGACTCTCATCCTGCAGTATGTTTTGTCATCCAAGCTTCCCTGTTCCCTGTTTTAGCAGCAGGTCCAACCACTTGTGCATGTTAGTTGTGTGTGTGTGTGTTGGCTCTGACTTGAAGCTGTTTCTCTTCTCATCTAACATGTGAATTTAGGGTCTATTTCCACCAAACCAGAGTTGGTGATTGTTGGAACAGTGGAAAGACCAACAGAGACAGTTTGGCTGTGTTTAATGATCTGAGAGTTAAAAACATTGTTTTTCTGAAAAGGGAGCTCTCACATGTTTGGGTCTGACATTTAGTGGCAGTGAATGTGGCTTACAGCCCTCTTAGTGCAGCGACTTTATCAAACAGGACAACAGCAGAAATGAATTCACATGCTCAGATCAAAACGAGGAGACATCCATCCATCCATCCATCCGCTTATCCAGGTTCGGGTCGCAGGGGCAGCAGCTCCAGCAGGGGACACCTAATTTCTCTTTCACATTAACCAGCTCTGACAGGGGGATCCGGAGGTGTTCCCAGGACAGTGTGGAGATATAAACTCTCCACCTAGTCCTGGGTCTTCCCCGAGGCCTCCTCCCAGCTGGACGTGCCTGGAACACCCTTACCAGATGCCCAAACCAGCAGCTCTACTCTGAGCTCCTCGTGGACGGCCAAGCTTCTCACCTTATCTCTAAGGGAGACAACAGCCACCCGCCTGAGGAAACCCATTAAGCCCCATTTTGGTCATGACCCAGCCTTCATGACCATAGGTGAGGGTAGGAACGAAAGGAGACAGCAGACAGACAGAAAAACCAGAGCTTCAAGTCCAGACTTTGCTGATTGACACAGTCCACCTGTGCTGGTGGTGAAGATGTTTCAGGTGAGTGGAGGAGAGAAGGCCGAGTGTGAGGCAGCTCACTGCAGCCTGCAGGGTGCGATGTGAGACAGGCTGATCAAATACGGATGATTATTTCAGATGGTTTTGCATCTGCAGCAGTTAGAAATTAGGCTCCAGTGGTTTCATCTCCAGTGAGTCGGACGCCTATGCAGCAGACATGTTGGCTTCTGTCTGTCTTGTTCAAAGTAAAAGTTCAGCATTAAAACAGACTGAGCCGTTACTTTAGAGTAACTTTACATATTTACAGAATTATTATTAAAATAAATGGACATTTGAATGGCTGCTAGGAGGAGTTTTTATGCTTCTTTATTGAACAGCATCAGGTGGAGTGGGACGCTGCTTTGAACCTGATTCTCATGTTTTCAAATCAAATGTTTTAGTTTGAATAAGTGGTGGGCTGTTATCGGCGTCAATGTGCTGCGTTAACGTGAGACTCTTATCGGGCGATTAAAAAAAATATCGCCGTTAATCTATTCTCAAAATTGGGTTGGGAGCTGGGTCTATACTACGCAAGCTATGATGACTTTCACCTTGATATTTTAGCGCAGATATATACCGAATCGCACTGTAGGGGGCAAGAAGTCTTTGAACCTGTGTGTCTGCCTACTGTGAAATTACCACATCAAACGTGACGTGCAAACATGGATGCAGCTGTTGCTGCGTTCCATTTACCTCGGAGGTCGGAGCTGGGAATGACGTCACACCCGAGTTGACGGCGTTCCAGTTCCAACCTCGCTCGGCCAGCTGTTTGTTTATTCAAAAAACGCATTGATTAACGGCTGATTAAAAAATGCATTGTGCTGTATTTACTCACACTAACTGTAGCAACACGTCCACAGACAGCTGTTGGACAGCAGTTTGTGTACGAACATTTCTGAAGCCGCCGGGTTTGCTTCTGGAAAAATTTACTTTTAAAAAGCTTCCCAATGGAAAATTCGACAAGACTAAGGTTGTTTGCACCTTGTGCAATGCGGAATTAGTTTACTGTAGGAGTTCTTCCAGTCTCAAGTAGCCTACCACCTAAACGCAAAGCCCATCACACGCTACACACAAGTACATCTTAGTGAACATGATTTATTTTCATCACCAATTATCATAGTAGAATAGCTTTCTCAAGCAGTTTGTGATGCATTTTGGAAACAGGAGATGAGCCCCTGGTCTAATGCGCCACCTGGCTTGAAACCTGGCTTGAAACCCGTTCGCACACATAATCTGAATGCCTTCGGCAGAATTCAAATGAGCCATTTTAATCTAGATTAATCTAGAATAATTTCAAGATTAGTCTATATTAATCTAGATTAATCTAGAATAATTTCAAGATTAATCTAGATTAATCTAGATTTAAAAAAATCTATGCCCACTATTGGTTTGAATATTTGTTTTATATTTAGTATACATAGAAGATATGAACAGAGGGATGATTGTTTAAGAATTGATTTAATGGCAGCCTTATCAGAGGAGCATGTCATTGGTCAGCATGTTCACCGTGTCACTTTTTAAAGAGACAGTATACCAATCAGAACCTATTTATTGTCCAGTGGATATTCAGCAACAACAACAGCTGCTGTGATTGGATGTCAGCACTCACACAGTAAACTGTCCTGAAGCTGAGCATGAAGTCAAAGTACTTATACATCAGTGTAAAAATACTAATAATAATACTAGTAATCTAACAATAATAATGTGTACGCAGCATTTTCCTGCTGTAGCTGCTGGATCTGAAGCTCATTAACATCTATATGTTCTGTTGGGCTCCTCAGTCTTTAACAGCTCCCACCTCACAAAGACACTTCTGATTCTCTTCAAACCAGCTTAGAGTCTAAGACTGGTTTGAAGTGAAAGTCTAAATCTGAGAAAATCTTTAAACAAGTTGGAGAGAAATGAAGCCTGATTTAATTAACAAACAGGCTGCAGTATTTTCACTGGTTACTGGAATTTGTGTTTTTCCTCGTGTATAACTGAACAAATTAATAAGTTATAGAAACAGTTGTCTGTTGAATGCAGTCGGCATGAGGCAGAACACTTTCATTAAAGCTAAAACACTGGTAAGCAGAGTGGACAGCAGGATTAATCACTAACACCCTGTTGGCTTCAGTGGACTATGACTAGTGTCTTTACTGATACCTGTATGGGCCTGGATCTAGTCTGTTCTAAATTCTTTATTCAAAAATGGACAGTATACAGTAAAACAGAAACGTTACCATTTGATGCACTGTACCAGATTATAGCTTCAAGCTAATTCGCATCTGCAGTTCCTTGGTAGGTCATGGTTAATAATACAATAATAAATACATTTGCTAAGGCTGACACGACCCCCAAGACAAATAGCTCCACTGGTTTGTGGCTTTTACAGAAAAAGCAGACTGGCCAAATGCAGTGCGATGAAATGGTATGACACAGTCCTGAGTAGAGGAGATTCTAAAGGACCTAATTGATTTTACTGAGCGAGTAAGCACAAAATCATAAAGTGGAGGAGGAGCCAAGCCATTTAAGATTTTATACACTAAACAAAATTTAGAAAATAATTTAAAATTATCAAAACTAAACAAATTATATTATCTTTACAGCTTGTTTTTAATCGTCTAATCATTTATAAGTGATGAGTCAAAAATATTAAACAGTATGAGGAATTCAGATGTTGTTGATTTATTGTTTTGATTGCATTTTATGTGGAAATGCTAACTGCTCTATAAGGGAATAATGTCAGATATTACAAACTTTTCTCTAAGTTAATCCTCTATTTTTATTGAACAGGGGCTTGTTGTTCTCTAACAGGACTTCTGAGTCCACATTACACACCAGGTCAATGTACATGACACAGATGAGCCCAGCTGTAGTTTTAATCAGTAAACAATAATAAAAAAGTAATAATAGTGATTACACAGCACTTTATTTTTGAGGGAAACACCAGAGAAACTTTGAGACAAGCACACTGGGAGATAACAGACTAATATTAAAATATATATACCTGTTCATATGCCGTTGTTGGAGTGTGAAGCTCGACGCAGGTTTGTGCTGCTCGGCTTGCACCTTGTCATCCCCGTCCTGCCTCTTCTTCCTCGGACCCTGGCAGCCCTCCCTCCTCTGCATCGCCTCGACCTCGGTCCCGGTCTGTGCTTGGTTCTGGAGTGCAGTCCTCATCCGAGACAATAAAGGTGTCACCGTGGAAGCTCTAACATGCAAAACAACGTACATGTTACGAGTCTAACACGAAATTCACGTTGGTGTGGTGTAACTGATGGAAACGGGAAAATGTATCAGCCTGTTTTTAGCTTTGCCCAATGTTATCACAGCTGTTAGCACAGCTAGCTGTTGCTAACAGTTAGCTAGCCAGCTCGATACTGAATCAAAGTCAGTCTTTTTAAACCTATCCAATGTAAACAGTGTTGGGCAGTAGCGTCGCTACAAGTAGCGCCGTTACTAGTTTAACTTCGTTTCTCAGTAGCTTGGTGGTAGCGTCGCTATTTTCTGAATCAAACAGCTTTTTAATAACGAAGCTCTTTTATTGACAGAGTAGCGCGGTAGCTTCCACACACGCTACATTTTCCCAAGCATTTCTGATGGATCAGTAAGTGACACCACCGCCACACACAGACCTGTATGTGCAGCCGGCAGAAGCGCTTCCCTGTGATGGTGACATCACGTACCGATCCTTGGGCTGATGTTTGCGACTTTGCTGCAGGGGAATAAAGACACGCGCGACGGAGTGTCTCTCTCTCTCTCTCTCTCTCTCTGCCATGAATGTTTAGGCTGTTTAGGTTGGAATGTTGCCAGAGCACAAAGTCACATATAAACTATAAAAAAATATAGAATTAATTAATAATTAATTTATTATATTAATAATAAGATAGTTAAGTTGCTTTATAGAAACAACAATGGTTCTCCGTTTGTTGCATGAGGAAGTACATTTAGCACCCATGATATGGCAGTAAGTAGGAGAGTTTCTGTGTCTGATTTAGCTCTCTCACACATTGGAGCAGGTTTTTAGTCTTTCTTCTGTTGCTACTGTGGAATGAAGTTGGTTCAATATAAACTAGGCCTATGTTGTGTGTGTGTGAGCGTGTGTATATAAATATTTATCTATAAAGGACCTAACTATAAACTATTTAAAAAATTAAAAGTAGCTTAGATGTAACTAAGCTACTTTTGCCACGTTGCTGTAGCTTAGCTTGCTACATTTCACTGGGGGGTAGCTTCTGTGTAGTAAGGCTTAATTTAAAGTAGAGTAGCTAGTAGCTTAGCTCACTACATTTGCCAAGTAGCTTGCCCAACACTGAATGTAAACATGCTAGCTCGATAGTGAGAACTAACAGCCGCGTTAGTTGTTTATTTTCATAACGATAAAGTCAAATGTTTTCCTATCCCTGATGTGAGCCTCTGCATCGCTGCACTCCGCTCGTTACACTGTGCTCGTCCAGCACTCGGTAACGCTCGTTCACATGTTATGGGGTCGTGGCTTTGGATGGAGTCCAGAAGGGAGGGGTGGGAGTTTCTCTGTTGGATACTTTTAAAAATCTGGCCGTTTGAGCTAATTTCTCAAACTTACCTACCCTGCCTTTAAGTATCATGCAATTATGATAGTGATTAGGTTTTTTTATCCAAAATTTTGAGAGTTCGTTTATTCAAAGACTTCAGAGGTTTAATAGTTGTTTCACCAGCCTGCCCCCAACATGAGATGCAGTAAGACGTGTGAAAGGATCATG
The DNA here is from genome assembly GCA_024633595.2 of Lepomis macrochirus. Classification (NCBI taxonomy): domain Eukaryota; kingdom Metazoa; phylum Chordata; class Actinopteri; order Centrarchiformes; family Centrarchidae; genus Lepomis; species Lepomis macrochirus. The sequence goes on along the minus strand of JALXJV020000026.1, from coordinate 206,348 downwards.
CCATGCATAAATATTCTAGCTGCATCAAATGATAGACAGTTTCTAATATGTCTAAATTTAACTACATTGTACTTAATGGTTTTAACCATATTTTTGACATGTTTATTAAAATTCATATTTGGATCGAATGTCACACCAAGATGTTTCAAATCAGTGACTATGTCAATCCTTTCACCATTAAAAAAATGTCAGTGGGAGTAGGTTGTGTCAAAGAGTTAGAAAAAAACATACCCTTTGTCATATTTACATTCAGACTAAGATATGATAGATCAAGCCACTGTGGGATTATTTTCAATGCACAATGTAGTCCAAACTTGCTTGTGTTCTGGAACGATGTTAGTTGCTGAATTACAATTACTTTCTCTGCAATTTTGGAAAGTACTGGCATTATGGTTATAGGTCTATAGTTCCTGACATCATGGCGGTCTCCAGATTTAAAAACAGGTGTTAACAATGGCGCATTTCCAATCATCAGGAAAAGACACCATGTCTGAAGGACAAGTTTATTAAATGGGTAATAGAGGGAGTTAAGATGTCTTTACAAGATTTAACAAACAAGGTATCGAATTGAGAAGCATCCTTACTTTTGGAACTTTTTAATGAGCCAATGATTTTGTTTATTTGTAACTCATTAATCTCTAACAATTGGAAAACCTTCTCATTAGCATCTGAAGGCATAACATTCAGTTCACTTTTAGTAAATCTCCTTCCTAGCTAATTCACAGATTCAAGAAAAAAATATTAAATACAGATGCAACCGCATGGTGATCATCGATTAACTTTCCCTGAATATTAATTTTAAGATCTTCTGTAAACTTCACGTCCTTCTTAATAATATTATTGATGTTTTCCCAGATCAATTTACTATTGCTTCTTGCCTCATTCAAAATATTAACATAAAATTTTGATTTGGCTAATCTTATCAGTGTCCCCTCTTGTTTTAAATGCCTTCCTAAGCACAGTGTCTCAAGATTTCATCAATTTCCACACTGTTTCATTAAACCATGGTAAATTATTATTTACATTTTTTGTGGACTCTCACATTAAATCTTTCCCTTACTGAATTGATTTGTTGATTGAAAGTTCAAGGTGTCAATTTCAATAACAAACTTTTTTTGCTTAGATCTGGGTATGCACTTAAAAATCTTTGTCTTACTTGCCTTATTTCCAAATTTATTTTTATTCAACTTTTCAGCACATATGGTTAAGTTATGATCAGACAACCCAGTAAATTATAGCTTTTAATTATTCATTCTGGTTTGTTGGTAAATATGAGATCAATTTGTGTACTGGAACATTTTACAATTCTAGTTGGACGTTTGATTAATTGTTCAAGGTGAAATTTCTCTGTGATAATCTTCAATTTCCTCATTTTAGATTTATCTTCCCAATTCACATTAAAATCACCCAACAATAATAATTCCTTGTTGGGATTACACTCTTTTAATACTCCCATGAGTTGATCATAGAAAGCTTCATCTGCAGAGGGGGGCCACCAATAATGTTAAAAGCCATTTGTTGGGACAAAATTATTTTTAACCCAACATATTCTAGTGTGTTACCTGCATTATAAATATCACATTCATATTTAATATCCTGTCTCACATAAAAACGCACCCCTGCTCCTCTACCATTGGGTCTGTCATCTAAAACATTGATATCCATGGACTGCAAATACACTCATGGGAGTTGTTTGTTTCAAACACATTTCAGTAAGAAGAAAGAAAGTCAAGATTTGAGTTGGAGAGAAGATGAGTTAAGTGATCACTTTTAGCCTTGATGCTTCGGATGTTAAAGTGTCATCCAAATAATCCCCTCAGTTTTAGCTTCAGATCCCACAAGACTTTGGCATGATTAACAGTTTGAAAGGTTTTGAATAATCTCTGCCTCCTCACTGCAGGATTTAGACAAGCAGTAGCTTCAGTAGAATATTTTGTAGGTGGGACAGAGAACCCGTTAAAATATCCACGGTTAGGCAGCAACAGATCATAAATTACAGCATGCCCAGTGGTAATGAAAAAGCTTGACTCAGAATGTTCACGATTTAGCCAACTCCCCACCAGTACCGGAGGAATTCCACAAACACACTGTCGTAATTCAGTACCAGCGGCGGCACTCTGCAGTACTCCAGGAGCAGTGTTGGGAGTAACGGCGTTTAAGTATAACGCCGTTACTAACGGCGTTATTTTTTCAGTAACGAAGTTATCTAATTAATTACTTTTCCCACCATTTCAAAGCTGTTAACGTTACTGGACATTAAATGCAGTGCGTTACTATATATTGATGAAATAAACTGTGTAATCCGAACGCACCCCTGGCTCACACAGCTAGTGAGGAGGTGGGTTGCCCTCTCCATATCAGGTTCTCTGTGCGCTACGTGGAGCTCACCTGTTCCTGTTCTCGCCTGCCTGCTAAACTCTGTCCATCGGCAGAGAGAGACGAGGAACAATAGAAGCTCAGGTACCAATAATCAGAGTCAGCTTATTTAAAACATGTTTTATATCAGAAGACATGGTAATGCAATAAAGAAATATAGAAGAAGCAAGTGCATTGTCCAAAAGCTGATTACTGCATTATATTAAATTAGGCCTATATTTTAATATTTTGAGTTCACCTGCCACCTTAATTTTTTTCCCTTCATATAAACAAAAACATTTCCACCATAAATTGGTCAGAAAATGTCTCCAGAATGCAGGAAAGTATTAAGTATTTAAATGGGGGGATAAACCTCTTGCTGTCTGTCAACGTGCAATAAATATCGAAAGTTATGTACAAACACCTGTCTGTTCTACTAATTTCAACTGACTTTTGAAAACTGCTCAAAAAAATCCAAATTCTTTGACATATAGCAGTAATGCAAATAGTTACTTTCCCTGGTAATGAGATACTTTTATTATAGGGTAATTCAGTTACTAACTCAGTTACCTTTTGGAACAAGTAGTGAGTAACTATGACTAATTACTTTTTTAAAGTAACGTTCCCAACACTGTCCAGGAGTCACCGGGCCAGGATTTAATTGAACATCTCTGGAGAGCAGGAGCAACATGAGAAGTAGACTCGCTGTTCTCCTAAACAAAGTGACAGATAAATGGTCTGCCGGATTGGTGTAGTATCTTAGCTCGCCCATGTCGCAGGACAGAGGAATATATTGCAAAATGTCCCGGTAGATTATAATGGAAACTAGCGGTTGCAGCAACAACCGTCCATTAACCAGCATTTCTTCCGAGTCAGTTCACCTGGAGTGCGTGATGGGCCATCAGCATTAATCACTCTGGCCAGGTGAGCACACACAGGTGAGCAGTAGAGTAGTGAGTAGCAAAAGCAGTCAAAAAAACACTCCATAAAACACAGCCCCGATCTTTTTGTTATAAAAAAGCTGCGCGATACTTGACGTAGATTTCAATACGCATGTTTTGTGGCGGTGTCCTTGATGTAATAGAACATGCGGAGTAGCAGGACCTGCTGAACTGCGACTCCATGCAGCTGCCATCACACACACCAATCAAGGCAGTGTGAATCTGTGAGGCATATTCTGTGATTCCACAGCCTGCCACGAGTCTGTCTCAGAGTCCTGTTGCTATGTTTAAGTCTTGTTGTTTCCACTGGCAGCTGAACGCTTCCTGCAGCAGCTGAGAACTATCTAATTTATATTTAGTAGCTCTCGGATGAAGCTCTTCCTTCATGGTTGTGATGATGTAGTTGTCCTATTTACCCTCAACACACTTGGAGCCTTTCAATCCAGGTTCCAAAGCGTATCAAAAAGTGACATCACGCTGACCTCACTCTGATATCACTGATCAACAGAAATCAATAGTAAGTGCGTAGACTATTTGTGAGAATCAATTGGAGCGAAGAAGAAGCTGACAAATCAATCTCCTGTCTTCATCTTTCCTCCATCAGCTGCTTCACCTCCATTTTCTCTCTGATCCAGAGTCAGATCGGATCAATGATCAAAGATCAAACAGCTTGATCGGCCATCAGAGGAATTGGATCAGTGGAGCTGCTTCTGTTCCTGCTTCTCTCTGCAGAGGAGACAGAGGACAGTCAGACAGAGACAAACACAGAGACTCTGACCTCAGTCTGCATACTGACCTTTGACCTTAAGTTGAACTGTTTTCAATCTAATGATGTTCTTGATGTAGACGTAGCAGTTGTATTGTCCTCCATCTCTCACTTTCGGGTATTTCAGGATCAGACTGAAGTCTCCAGTTCTCAGCAGGTATTCCTTCATCTCTGTTCGGGCTCTGTAAACCTGGTCCTGTTCTTCAGGCTGGTCAGAGCTGTTCTGATACACATGGACTGTCTTTGTGGATTTGCGATTTTCGAGGACCCATAATACTGTGACATCCTCAGGCAGGTGAACTGTGGTTTTGAAGGGCAGCAGGACAGACTCCACCCCCTCTTCCACCACCACCTTACAGACTGAGAAGACAACAAAGCACAAGATGACCTCTAACCTGTATCTACAGCTCTGACCTCTGACCTGTATCTTCAGCACTGACCTTTGACCTTGAGCTTCACTTGTTTCTTCATCAGGATGACTCTCTCCCTGCTGTAGACGGTGCAGGTGTAGGTGTCTCTGTCATCATCTGTGGGGTATTTCAGGGTCAGACTGAGGTCTCCAGGACTCTGCAGGTTTCTCTTCATCTCTGTTCGGTCTCTGTAAAGACTGAACTGTTCTTCAGGTTGATCAGAGCCGTTCTGATAAATGTGGGCCTTCATGTAGTAAGTGTTCCTCCACTCCACTGTGCTGTCTTCAGGTAGGTGAACTGTGGTTTTGCAGGGCAGCAGGACAGACTCCACCCCTGAATCCACCTCCACCATCTGGTAGTCTGAGATGACAACAAAGCACAACATCAGCTGTACAGACAACTGGAACAGAAACTGAGACAGTGTTGTGGTGTCTCTAGAATTATCAGTTTGTCAGATGGAAGGTTTAACTGTCGTTGTGGAGAAAAACATAAACTATTATGCAGAATCATGTCCTATTTTACCTCAGACATAAAAATATGTCAGTCATTTCAGCTACATTTACATGGGTATAACACCCCCCCCCCCAACCCCCCGTCCCCAACACAAACTGGTTCAGGTGTTCCTCTGTAGATTATTTTATTACATTGCAGGTGTAGATCTTGTGTCTTTGTCACCCTCTGACCTCTGGAAGACTTCTGTTCTCTCTGTACACCATATATCAGAGTTCAGCCGGATACTCGAGTATCTGGTATGGATAAAGCACTTTTACCGTGTATTATACGAGTAATACGAGTCAATATCTGTGCTCGGATTGAGTAAAAATCCTCATTGGGTAGCTGACTGTGTTCACTTTAGGTTTGTTTTTTACTTCGGTTTGTAGTACTACTTACTAACCAGTACTGTTCTCGTGAATGTGGGGTTTGTTCAGACCTGGTGCTTGGTAGAATGCGATTCACGTTGCATCTCTTTCTTGCTGTATTTTCTAAAAAAATAAAGGTAGTTGTGGTATAAATAAATTATTTAATAATATTATATATATATATATATATATATATATATATATATATATATATATATATATATATATATATGTATATATATATATTAATGAACAATGTACAATATATTCTATGAACAAGGATTAAACTGTAACACTTCAGAAATATGACAGTAGCATGCTTGCATCTGACACATGCAGGGAGACAGAAAGTCACAGACAGTGTGAATGCCTAAATGAACAGGCGTAGTCTATAATAATGTGTTGATAAAAAAGTGTTCTTATGAACTGTATTAAAAGATCAGCCTTATTCTTTCAGCTCGGCTGTGTGTTGGCATGTCCACCCTTAAAAAAACTTGTTGCCACTTCAAAAATTAGATTAATTTATTTAACACACTCAAAAGCGTTATAAACATTGTTCTAAATTGACTTCATAAAGCAATGAAACAAAAAATCCCTTCATGCCATAAAATGTGCTCAAATAATGTTTGAAAGACTGAATCTCAACATTTAGGCTGCTGAAAACTCACCATCCCACCTTCTGCGCCTACATCGCTAAAGGAGGGGGGGGCCATGACTACTAGTCTCATTGGTAGGGCTTAGAAAGCTATACTAACCTAAAGAGATAGACATCTAAATAATAAATTTTAGTATTTCAATATCCCTACCAAACTGCTCATAATATTCACTCACATAAGAAAAAAACTATTTATTTTAACAGCTGCGTCAGGCTGTGTGAAACAAACTGGGAGCAAATAAAAAATATTTAAAAAACATTTAAAGTTCTGTACTGTAAAAACCTGTAGGCAACATTAGCCTGAGGCTTTTAATCAATCGCTGTAGGATCTCCATAGTCAAGAGTTTCTCCACATCACCGCTGCAAACATAAAGCAGCCTTTTGGCTAAAACCATCTGTGGCATTACATACAGATGGTGATGTCATTTTCCAAGAGAGCTGATTGGTAAGTAGGCAGCGTTTTCACAGAGTTGATCTGTTGCTCCTTGTGGCTGACGTACTGACGTATTGCAGTAAGCTTGTTGACTCATTTCCGGTTCGTACTTGTGTGTTGGTAGCGTGTTTCTCTCTCTAAATACCAGATAAAATTGTTAGATTTGTCATTACAGCGGTCAATTGTCCTCGAAACACTTATTCTTACAGTAAGTTTACCTAAGCACTCACAGTTCCTTCCATCTTTAGTGACTGCTGTTGAATCTCATAGTGGTTTTCAAAAGTTTTAGTAGCCAACGCTAACATACTTTAGCTTAACTGTTAGCAACTTTAGCTTAGTAGCTAGCGATGGCTTCTCCTGCTCCCTCTCGCTCTCCTGCTTTCTCCTGCTTGGTGTTAAGGATGCGATTCCATCAGCTGTAAATTCATTATCAGGTCACAAAGTAACAGAGGACTCTTTGATGCTAATTTCAGTCCCTCCCAATTCGATCATCTTGTTGATAGTGCTGCAGGCTCGCTGCAAACAACACTCAACTCTGTAGCCCCTCTAAAAAAGGAAAATACTAAAACAAAGATGGTTAGCTCCATGGTATAATACTGAAACTCGCAAATTAAAGCAAATATCACAGAAACTCGAGAGGAATTGGCGTTCCACCAAACTGGAAAATTCTCGTTTAATTTGGCAAGATAGTCTTAAAACTTATTCACCTTATTCCGCCCCGCCCACTTTTAATACTTCGTTCTTCCGCATTCTGTCATCCAACTTCCGCTAACACTGAAACGTCACGTCTGGTTAGTTAGAATGGTTGGAAGATTTGTTTATAGCTAGCAATAACTAAACGTAATCAAATATGAGACGTAATGCCACAAATATTTCGAAATGGAAGCAGACAGAAAACTACATCAGAAGAACAAAGGGTTTCATAATGTCCCATCCGTCGGCAGTGTAAACGTGGGTAATTAGCATACGTTTTGGACGATATGAAGAAGCGGCCATAAGGAACCGATTGGTACATATTTTACCAACCTTACTTCGACCTGTCTGAAAGAGCTGATGGAACATCTGTGAAAATTATAAAAGTACCGATGCCTACATGTAGGCTAAGGTCCGGTTACACACAGAGGATTTGATCTTTTTAAAGGCAGATGAGAACCCAGTCCATCAGCCCGAACCTTACGGTGCGGGTTACGGGTTACTAGCACCCAGGGACCAGTGGCTTCATCGCCGGTCCGGGATGGTTGTGTAGCCAGGCAGCCTCCATATTATGAAAGGTAAGACTATCTAGATTATACATACATTATTATTATTATCTTGCAACGTTCGTTTTGTTTACAGATTATTTAATTAATGCATAAACCCAACATATTAACATGTGTTTGTGACATACACAGCTGCTGACCTGATGACCATCTGCAGACTAAGTATCTTGTCAAATCTCTTGCAGGTCAGGCAAGTATATATAAAAGGTAAAGTAAGGTTTGTTACGTGTACATTAAGTCTAATCACTATCACCTGATATAAGGAATAAAATCGGTAAACATCAAGTGTAATATTAATGCATAGGACTTTGAAATACTTTGAAAGTTGGTGATTATTTTATCTTTTAAGTATATAGACTCACCGTATTATATGTTGTAGAAAGTAAATGTTGTTTTCAGGGAGCTAGACACAGCATCTTCTGGCTTTCATGTACAAATTATATTTCACCATTGAACTCTCACATGTAATAAACCAAGATGAAATGAACTTACAAACTTGTGGATGTGACTTATTCCTTCAAATCGCAAGAGTTCATTCCTTTACGGTTTAAGGGGAATCTACAAAGCGCAACTTGTTAAGGTTTATAAAAATAACTATTTACGGACAGTTAACATGTGGTCACATTGCAAAGGTTTATAAAGAACTATTAAATGACATGTAACATCAGGTCACATCAAGGTTTATTATAAAGATAAAATGAATGAAATGGCAGTTGTTCCACAGTGTTATTCTTCAGAATTATATGTACAACACAAGCCGGCTTGTGTTTATATATCAGATGTGACTTCAGGTTGTGTGATGATTTTGAAGTGTAGCTGTGGTCAGAGAAAGATGGATCCTCCTATTTTATTTCGGCATCACAGTGCCTTGGCATGTCGATGTGATCATTCTCACAGTTCTCCACTGCATCTGTGGAAATAATATAACCATAAACACATTTTTACATTAGTTTATCATGAGTTTAATATATCATGGCCATCACAATTATATAATGGAGTGTGTGTGAGAGAGGTGTTTTAAAAACGAGACATTATACACATCTCTAATTATCTTGTTAATACTTGGGTCAATATCCTTATCTGAATGAGAGACGTGGCTAACTAAGTGGTCAGCTAACATCTGCAATGTATGTAAACAGAAATAACGTGAGCTATTGTTAGACTAATGGAGGATATCATAATATCTTCGAATACCTCAATGTCAAATATGAAATACATAGCGGTAGATAACGTTAGGCAATGGAAACGTTAATCATGCAAAATGCATTGTAACCTTATTTAGTAAACTTTAGTTAACGTTACTGATCTTTAAATGTAACTTATACTTTATGCAGTAGAACACATATATAACTAGCTTACCCGAATCTGACACCAGACCAGTTCAGCACCAGACGTAGCTTCTTTACCAGAGCATCTTAGCCGAGGACTTTATCAGTCGGCTTCCCATCCATGAAATGGTATGAATCAGAGGTATGAACACACGGGCGCAGCGCGTTTCAAGTTTAGCGCCGTCAGCCAAAAGTTAGCCTCAAGTGTTAGGTGGCAGGTGTAAGTTGTAAAGTGCACGACAAAGCGCCGACCTCGACACGTTATGCTCGTAACGTTGTGTGTGCAATTGTTTTCGCCTCTTGAAACCGAAAGTATAATACTTATCTTTTTTTTTCTCGGTTTTCGTCTAACGTTACTGCTAACAGCTAGCTTACGTCCCGTTCAACCGGAAGTAATGATCCCGCTCCGCCAGAAGTTGGATGACAAAACGAACGCAATGGCGTCTCCCTTGTTGTCGTGGAAAATAAAGTGAATAGGAATGCCAAAGCAGTGTACTACTCATCATTAATAGAGGAAAATAGGAACAACCCCAGGTTTCTTTTCAGCACTGTAGCCAGGCTGACAGAAAGTCACAGCTCTATTGAGCAAAGTGTTCCCATAGCTCTCAGTAGTTACGACTTCATCTTCTTCAATGATAAAATTCTAGCTATTAGAAACAAAATCCACCAAGACCTGCCCTCAACTGGCACCGACTTAACTCAATACTCAGGAACTTTAGAAACCGCTGTAAAACCAATTATATGTTTAGACTGCTTTGCTTCTCTCAATCTTTATCAACTAACTTCAATAATTTCTTCATCTAAACCATCTACCTGCCTCTTAGACCCCATCCCGACTAGGCTGCTTAAAGACGTTTTGCCCTTGGTTGGCACTTCTCTGCTGGATGTGATCAATTTGTCTTTATCAACAGGCTACATGCCACAGTACTTTAAAGTAGCTTTAATTAAACCTCTTCTGAAAAAGCCCAACCTGGATCCAGACGTTTTAGCCAACTATAGACCTATATCTAACCTTCCATTTATCTCTAAGGTCCTGGAGAAAGCAGTCGCCAAACAGCTGTGTGACTTTCCACATAGCAATAGTTTATTTGAGGATTTTCAGTCAGGATTTCGAGCTCACCATAGCACAGAGACAGCACTGGTGAAAATTACTAATGACCTCCTAACTGCATCAGACAAAGGGCTTGTCTCTGTATTGGTTTTACTAGATCTTAGTGCTGCATTCGATACCATTGACCATCAGATCCTATTACAGAGACTGGAACATTTCATTGGCATTAAAGGAACTGCTCTAAGCTGGTTTAAGTCCTATTTATCAGATCGATTTCAGTTTTTACATGTTAACGATGAGTCCTCCATGCATACCAAAGTTAGTCATGGAGTTCCACAAGGATCTGTGCTCGGACTAATCCTCTTCACTTTATATATGCTTCCTCTAGGCAATATTATCAGGAAACACTCCATAAACTTTCATTGTTATGCAGATGATACTCAGTTATATCTATCGATCAAGCCAGATGAAACTAATCAGTTAGCTAAGCTTCAAATGTGTCTTCAGGATGTTAAAACCTGGATGACCTGCAATTTTCTAATGTTAAAATCAGATAAAACTGAAGTTATTGTTCTAGGCCCTAAGCACCTCCGTGACGCATTCTCTGGAGATATGGTTTCCCTGGATGGCGTCGCCCTGGCCTCTGGCGCCAGGACATGTCGTTTAACTCTCACATTAAGCAAATTTCAAGGACCGCCTTTTTTCACCTACGTAATATTGCAAAAATCAGGAGCACCCTGTCTAAAAATGATGCAGAAAAACTAGTCCATGCATTTGTTACATCTGGGCTGGATTACTGCAATTCCTTATTATCAGGCTCCTCGAAAAAGTCCATTAAGACTCTTCAGCTGATCCAGAATGCTGCAGCATGTGTTCTGACAGGAACCAGTAAAAGAGATCATATCTCTCCTGTCTTAGCTTCTCTGCATTGGCTTCCTGTAAAATCCAGAATAGATTTTGAAATCCTTCTTCTCACATACAAAGCTCTTAATGGTCAGGCACCATCTTATCTTAAAGAGCTCATAGTACCTTACTGCCCCACCAGAGCACTGCGCTCCCAGAATGCTCCTCTCCTGTGGAACCAGGTTCCAGTTTGGGTTCGGGAGGCAGACACCGTCTCTACATTTAAGAGTAGGCTTAAGACTTTCCTTTTTGATAAAGCTTATAGTTAGTGCTGGCTCGGTTGAGTCCTGAACCATCCCAATGCTAATATAGGCCTAAACTGCAGGGGGGTTTCCCATGATGCACTGAGCTCCTCTCTCCTCTTCTTTCTCTCCCTCTGTATGCAACCTCATCTCATTAATGCATGATACTAACTCGACTTCTTCCCTTTCCCATAGTGGTGTGCTTTTTCGTCCCTTTCCTCTCTCCTCCTATTCCTTCCTGCAGGTGTTCCTGGCTCTGGAGCTGTAGAGTCTGGATCTGTGGTTGGGAGTCTCCTGCTGCCCCCGTGTTCCTGCTTGACGCCCTCTGCTACAAATACCATTACTGTTACTAGTCCTATTGCTATTATTGCTTTTATTATCATTAATATTACAATCATTATCATTAACAATTTTATAAATAGCTGTTCTATTTTTAATTCAGTCTATAGCAACATTACCTTTACTGTCTGTACCTCTATGTGTATACTGTGTCGACTGCTTCCCACCCCTCTCTCTCTCTCTCTCTCTCTTTCTCTCTGTTGCTCTCTTGCCCTCCCTCCCCCCTCCTCTCTCTCTTTCTCTCTCTTTCTCTCTCTCTCTGCTTCACCCCCAACCAGTCGAGACAGATGGTAGTCCACCCTGAGCCATGGTTCTGCTCGAGGTTTCTGCCTCTTAAAAGGAAGTTTTTCCTTGCCTTTGTCGCCTAGTGCCGCTTTTGGTGAGTGTTATGGCTGTATGTTTTTTTTTCTCTGTGCTGTGTCCATGTTTTCTGTCTTTTAGTTTTGCTGCAGGAGTTCTCCAACTAATTGCTGTATGAGGTCCACCTGGCCTTGGAAGCTGGTCCTTAAAAGCAGCTGTGCAAGTGTCAGAGTTTTCTTGATTTGGGACTGCTGGTCTTGCTGCCTCTCAGCTGGAGCATTTGTGTTATGTTGATGTACTTAATTTATTGTCTAGTTATGGTAATAAATGACGTTGATTTTGTTGTTTTAAAGGTGTTTATTTGTGTTGAGTTTGGGTCAGTTGTGGGGTGTTGTTTGCCCCATGTTGCCACCAAAGGTTGGGGCGTAACAGTGGGAATTGATGGGCTTCTGTAAATAACTTCAGAGTATGGTCTAGACCTGCTCTCTTATGAAAAGTGCTGTGAGATAACTGTTGTTGTGATTTAGCGCTATATGAATAAAATTGAATTAAAATTGAAAACCTGGATGACCTGTAATTTGCTAATGTTACACTCATATAAAACTGAAATTTTATCTGAAACCGCACAGCTTGTGTGGTGAAACCCTTACAAATGGTTCAGAACACAGCAGCGCGTCTGTTTTTCGATCAGCCGAAAAAGACTCATGTCACTCCATTACTCAGTGACCTTCATTGGCTCCCCGTGGCCTGCAAAATCAAATTCAAGTCACTAATGCTTGCATAGAGAGTGACCACTGGTCACATCAGAGTGCGCTCTAGACATGCTCTTTTCTGAAAAGCGCTGTGAGATAATTCAATTAAATTCAATAAAGTTGATTTGAATCGAATTGAATTGAATTGAGAGCAAAACACGCTCCCAACACACAAAAGCACCGGAAATGGAAATGAGTCAACACGCTTACCGCAGCCCGTTAGCGTGACACAAGTCGTTTGACCACCAAGAGTATAAATCAGCAGCACTGATTTATTGAGAGAGAAGTTTTAGGATTTTAACAGCAACAAATCTTGATCTGGAATCAAATCTTGAAAAAGATGTTTAATGAATCAAAGCATCAGATTTAAAGCTGATTATCAGAATGACCTCACATCAATGTTTAACTAATTAAGATGTAGCTCAATGATTTCTAGGTAACGTAGGTATAAAGTTCGGTTTGAAAAATGGCATTAAAAAAGTTGCAAAAGAAAATGAGACAGTTCTGTGTATGACAATTAAACTTGCTTTGTAGACATAAGTTGGGTAGGCTGGAAACTTCATTTGAAAACATGAAATATTTTGATCTGGGCTCAGCCCTCAATGTTTCGAGAGCCTGGAAAGGGTAATGCTCAGACTGAAGGAGTCCTGTTTGGTTTCTCCTGAAAAAACAACTGCACTCATTTCTCTTTAGTTACTTTGGAAAAAGATACCTCACTTTCTTCTCGTGCTCTCTCTTAATGCAGGCAGGCCGAGCAACAGTGTATGTGTGTGTGGGAGGGTGGGTGGGGGGGGGAATGGCCATGTGACAGAAAGTAGCAAGGATGTGTAGGGAGTAGTAGTAGTCGGATCAGTCGCATGCGCTCTCCTCAATTTTCTTGTCAACTTTGTTTGTTGACTCCATGTTATCAGCGCTACTGTGGGACCCGCAGCATATTTTTTAACTGCCCGCTCCAGCCCGCAGCACAGTTAAAACTGTCTGCTCCCGTGAGATTTGTGTTGGATCCCGTGGGATCCCATTCCCAATGCAGCTCTCTAGTATCTACAGCACTGACCTTTCACCTTGAGCACCACTTCTTTCTTCATCAGGATTTTCCCCTTCCTGCTGTAGACGGTGCAGGTGTAGGTGTTACTGTCTTTTTCTGTGGGGTATTTCAAGGTCAGACTGAGGTCTCCAGGTCTCCGCAGGTTTCTCTTCATCTCTGTTCGGTCTCTGTAAAGATCGTTCTGTTTTTCAGGCTGGTCAGAGCCATTCTGATAAATGTGGACCTTCATGTAGTGTGTGTTCATCCACTCCACTGTGCTGTCTTCAGGTAGGTGAACTTGGGTTTTGCAGGGCAGCTGGACAGACTCCGCCCCTGAATTAACCTTCACTTGGCAGACTGAGAGGACAAAAAAGCACAACATCAGCTGTACAGATGTAAGGGCAGAAAATTGTATTCTTCTTACACTTATTATCCATTTATGCAAGTACTCATAATAGTGCTATTTTTCCTTTATTATTATGTCTTATACATTGTTTAAGCCAACGTGTTCCTTTTATTATTATTCTTATTATTCTTATTATTATGTCTTATATTATTATTCTGATTCTGCTAGTCTGTCCACAGGTGTGTAGGGTTTAAGTCAAGGATGTGGAGTTGTTTTCTGTTCCTCTCCTGTTTTGTCTTTGTGTACCAGGGTCAGCAGGCAGAGGATCCTTTTGTTACCCAAAACATAGATACTCAGACTGTGTAAATGACTATGCATCACTTTGTTCTGGGCCAGATGTAACAGACTGTCTTAGAAGACAGACCTCTGGTCCAGCTGATTCTGTTGTAGTACTTCTCTGTTATTCTCTTTTGTTAAATAAATTCTTCAAAGACAACGGTTGGTTGTAACTCCATTATTTGCCTATTCCACGACAACAGACAGCAGCTGGAATTAGACAGTATTGTCTTTGGTGTCTCTACATACATCAGTTTTTGTCAAATGGAAGTTTTAACTCTCCTCTTTGAAGAATAACATCTTTATACTGGTATTACCCCGTTTTTACTGTTTTAATGTTTCAAGGTTCCCCCATGCCCCTTCAAAGACAGAAGGTGTCTCTGGGGGAACCTCATACATGTGGTGGGAACATAGACAGTTCTCTGTCGAACTCTGTAACCACTGTCCCATTAAAATACTCACAAACATGGCCTTTTACAGTTTCACATTTTCAACATTCACTAAAACACCATTCTCCTTGATGTGACCACAGTGGTAGATCTAAAGTCCATCTCAGTACAGACAGTTGAAAATTTCACCAGAAACAGCCTCAGTGTACAAAAGTATAAACTATTTTCATGTTTGTGTATTGTGGGTCAACTTTCCGGCTAAAAGACCTTTAGATTAGTTTTAATGCTGTCAAATGACAAAAACAGGTCTAATCAGATTAAAACTGTATGTTAAAATGAACCAGCACATTTACCAGCCAGAAAAAGCATTAAATCCTTTAGGTGATATTTATGTGCTCTCCAGCTGAGCTGTCAAACAGCTCTCACCTCTGACATTTTGTCTACAGCTCTGACCTCTGCAAGAGGGTTCAACTGCAGACCTCTGTGACCTCTGTCCACTGTGGAGTTGCTTCCTGTCAAATTGCACAATTTTATTTTGTGTTTTTTGCATGTATTTCTTATCATCACTGTCTTGACAGTGAAGCCAACCTGAGAGTGGAGATCTGCAGTTGGATCCCTTTCAACCTCTGACCTGGATCTACAGCACTGACCTTTGACCTCGAGCAGAACTTGTTTCTTCAGCAGGATTTTGCTGTCCCTGCTGTAGACGGTGCAAGTGTAGATATCACTGTTCATTGGGTATTTCAGGGTCAGACTGAGATCTGCAGGTTTCTGCAGGTTACTTTTCATCTCTGTTCGGTCTGTGTAAAGCCTGTCCTGTACTTCAGGCTGATCAGAGCCGTTCTGATACACATGGACCTTCCTGTTGTCTTCATCCCTCCACACCACTGTGACATTATCGGGCAGGTGAACTGTGGTTTTGCAGGGCAGCTTTACAGACTTCACCTTCGTATCCACGTCCACCTGGTAGACTGAGAAGACAACAAAGCACAACATCAGCTGTACAGACAGCAGCGGGAACTTTTAACTTAAGACCAGCAAGAGGCCGCACAATACTCCTGTTCTTTAGACATTCCAATAGGTTTCACAGTAATTTTAAAACATTTTAATCATTACATACCGAGCCTTGAGAAGCTCCGTTACCTCCAGGATCTATATCATGCACACACAGGCATATGCAGACATAGACAAAGAAAGGGGCTCCAGTACTTCACTTTTTTTCCTCAAGAGAAAGTGCCCTTTTTTCTGGCATTCTTTTTAATACATATAGGGTGCAAACAACTGGGGAGCCAGGACATCAAGAGGACATCAGCTCGCCTAAAAGCATGATTTGAGATATTTTGGGGGGGTCTCTAAAAAATTGACAGCATCCTTTATTGCCAGTCATTTGCATATTTCTCTATCATCATGGATCCATGCGAAAATTCACCCTGTCTGCTCCACTCTTGTACACTACAGGTTGTGTTCAAAATTTTCCCTCTCAAGGAGAAAACAAAGGACCGGTCGCAAACCGCTGTTGTGTAATTGTAGCAAAATGGCTACATATGATAATATTATATTAATAACTATATTTGTATAACTATAATTATAAGACAAACATGACTTTCACAGTCAGCCCAGGCCTAGCAGTAAGAATCACAGCAGTAACCCTGCCAAAATAGCGATGCAAAATTAGGGCCCGAGCATGAATTGTGCGAGGACCCTGTTGAAACTGTTAGGATTATTTTTCTTTCTTTCTTTCTTTCTTTCTTTTTCTGCATAGTAAGCTCAATTTTCGCGGCCGCAACATGCTCAAAAACTCACCAAATTTGGCACCCATGTCAGGACTGGTGAAAAATTTCGTATTTTGTTGTTTCGCGGATGGGCTTGGCAAAATGGCTCGCTAGAGCCACCTAGAAAATTAGAACCCATACCTGAAACTCAACAGGTCTGCCATTTTGAATTTGGCGGCCATTTTGGAACGATTTACACAGTCCGTACTTTAACGAACTCCTCCTAGGAATTTAGTCCGATTGACTTCAAATTTCTGCTGTGCCTTCTAGAGGCATTGACGATGAAAAGTTGTGCTATCTGCGAGTTGTCGTCGATGGTCGTGTCCGTGGTGTGGCGTCAAAGATCAACTCTTTGCCACGACACAGGAAATTGTTGAAACTTCAGTGTACATGCTCACATCTGCACCTAACTTTACATGTAGGATAAGAATCCCGCCCTGAACACATGTACATGCCGACAATCACCCACAGTCATAGCGCTACCTGCTGGCAACAGGAAGTTAGCTACAAAACCTTCATGCAACGTCTGAATCGCGTAGCAAATGCACAGTCGCGCTGGCAGAGCTCTAGAATATGCAACGCGGCCGCATCACACCCCGACACGCTACAGGTGCGAAGGCCCGCCCAACGCTGCTTGCAGCTTTAATTTTAAGAAATGTTTTTAACAAATTGAAAAAAACTATCATCTATTTAATGTTTTGTTAATAATTAATTATGAGAAGTGCCCTTTTTCACTTCAGCTCCTGCCGACCAAAATGTCTGTGCACGTCCCTGGTGACTTCAATATCACTGAAAAACGCGGGAATATTTTCAACATCTACAGATTCCACTTTCTCAGGTGTTCAGTTTTTTTACTCCAAAAATACCTTCATATGCTGTAAGCGAAGTAGTAGTGACATACCTAACAAGAAGTAGTGCCGGAAATGTACCAAAAGTCCCCCAGCAACAAGACCACAAACCAGGAGAACCAGGTGAACCAGGAGAACTTTGGACCAGTATGGAAATCGTTCTGTGGGAACCAGAAATATAAGCAACATGTTCTCGGACCTCTGACGTGTAGCTATAGTATGTTTGAGGTTTCTTGCTGACCTTTGATGTGCAGCTGTATGTTTCTAACTCTCCGCTGACCTCTTATTGCTTTGACCATGCAGGTGTAGGTGCTGCTGTCAGAGAGCTGGAGTTTTGTCAGGTTGAGGCTGAGGTCTCCAGTTTCCAGAGCGTCAGTCATCATGGATGTTCGGCCGCTGTAAAGCTGGTTTTGGTCTCTGAGTTCATCACCTTCCTGTTGACGCTGGTGGACAGTTGGAGGATTGAGATCGTAGCGGCTCCACACCACTGTGGAGTTGTCCAGGTCCAATGGGGGAAACTCACAGGGCAGCAGGACAAACTCCTCCCCCTCATACAGCTCCACATCTGAGGCATGCTTGTAAGCTGTGAGGTCAAACAGACAGAGGAGTTAAATCACAGCATCACTGACCTCAATCCTCTGACCTGTATCTACAGCCGGTGTCAGGGTTTGTTGCTGACCTTTGACCTGCAGCTGTACGTTTCCCACTCTCCGTTGTCCTCCTAACCTTCTGACGGTGCAGGTGTAGGTGCCGCTGTCAGAGAGCTGGAGGTTTGTCAGGTTGAGGGTGAAGTCTCCAGTTTCCAGAGCATCAGCCATCATGGATGTTCGGCCGCTGTAAAGCTCATTTTGGTATGTAAGTTCATCACCTTCCTTCTTACGCTGGTGGACGGTTGGAGGATTGAGATCTTTGCGGCTCCACACCACTGTGGGGTTGTCCATGTCAGGAGTGGCATACTGACAGGGCAGCAGGACAAACTCCTCCCCCTCATACAGCTCCACAGCCGAGGCATGCTGGGAAACTGAGAGGTCACATAGAAAGAGAGGTTCAATCATATTTCATGGATTATCCTATGGGAGTAAATTGATCACATTCACGTTTGTTCATTTTATTTATCCAAAGTAACTTTCAATTGCTTTACATGTAAGACGTTGCACGCCTCTGGAGCTACAATGGTTAAAATGTCTTGCACAATAGTGAATGGGTCACAATGGGAAGCCTTCCCAACTCTCTCACAACAAAGGTCTTTTATCCACTCCACCACCACAAACTCTTCATGATCCACACATAAGAATCATTGACTGTATTTGTAATAAAACCAGAAATTGAATGAATGCAGCATGATTTCTGTATGAGTGTCATGTTTTATTTAGGGCCCGAGCACGAACCGTGCGGGGACCCTATTGAAACTGTTAGGATTATTAGGGCCCGAGCACGAACCGAGCGAGGACCCTATTGAAACTGTTAGGACTATATTTAGGGCCCGAGCACGAACCGTGCGAGGACCCTATTGAAACTGTTAGGATTATTTTTAAGGCCCGAACACAAACCGTGCCAAGGACCCTATTAAAACTGTTAGGATTATTAGGGCCCGAGCACGAACCGTGTGAGGACCCTATTGAAACTGATTGTTTCTTTCTTTCTTTCTTTCTTTCTTTCCTTTTTTTCTGCGAACTAAGCCCCATCTTCGCAGCCGCAACATGCTCGAAAACTCACAAATTTAGCACACATGTCAGGACTGGTGAAAAATTTCGTATTTTGTGGGTTTCGCGGATGGGCGTGGCAAAATGGCTCGCTAGAGCCACCTAGTAAATTTGAAAAAATTAGCCCCTCGTCCCCGTTCAACCTACATGTACAAAGTTTGGTGGGGACGTGTATGAAGTCCAGACGCACAAAAAAGCCTCAAGAACCCATACCCTAAACTCGACAGGAAGTCTGTCATTTTGAATTTGGCGGCCATTTTGGGATGATTTACACACTCTGTAATTTAACGAACTCCTCCTAGGGATTTAGTCCGATCGACTTCAAATTTCTGCTGTGCCTTCTAAAGGCATTGACGATGAAAAGTTATGCTCTCTGCGTGTTTTCGTTGATGGGCATGTCCGTGGCGTTGATGCTTCACCATGAAACAGGAAGTTGTAGTAACTTGGCTGTATATACGAAATTTTACATGTTTAATAAGAGTCCCACCCTGAACACATGTACATGCTGACATTCACCCACCGTCATAGCGCCACCTGCTGGCAACAGGAAGTGAGGTACAAAACCTTCATGCAACGTCCGAAGCGCGTAGTAAATGCACAGCCGCACCGGCACAGCTCCAGAATGCAATGCGGCCGCATCACACCCCGATGCGCTACAGGTGCGAGGGCCCGCCCAACGCTGCTTGCAGCTTTAATTATACATGTTGTATTCTTTATTAATAGGATCATCTATAATGTGCTTAATAATTGTATTGTCGTACTCTATATATGATCGTTTCACTATTTATAAATGAAGTTTTATTTTAATTACAAACCAGTTGTTAATGATTAAGATCATTTGGAAAGTGTAAGAATTATTACATAATTGTATTACAAGCCTGTTTATTTATACTTTCCCGAGGAAGAATATCAACAATCTCAGCATAACTTGTAAATCTACTAGTGGAAAAACTCAAAGGATGCTACTAAGACAATCTGAAAGGTGCCCCAGCTAATGTTACTGGGTAAAAGCCTCACCGTTACAGGCCTGGTACTGTTTCTCTGAACTCCTCATCAAAACTCCAAGACCTGTGCTTCCAGAAATCTGTTATGTTGTTCTGTCTGAACATTTAGAGTGTGAAGTTAACATTTAACACTACACCAGACTAAGAAATGCAAATCAAGTTCTACACTAAGAAAGATATAACATTCACTGTTATTCATAATTTACTCTTATTAATTCACTCTTCATGAATGTTAAACCTTTTCATTGACTCCTGCAAATGATAAAATTCACTCATATTTACTCACCGTAAGTGTTATTCTTGACAAACACCTTGTTGAAATAAAAATCTAGTGTTTTACTACTTTAGCATGTCCAGCTTACACTTAAAACAAGTAAAACAAGTAAAATTCTGAAATTAATGATTTTTTAAAGGGCAGGGGCTGTTAGTCGGAGGAATAAGCTTAGAATTTTACCAATGTTGTTATACTTTTTAAGACAAGGCTTTTACTAAATTACTTGAATAATCCTGGTTAAAGTGCAAAGATTTTAGTCAAATTACATAGAAAAGATCAGTCTCTCGACGCCCGTGAAACTTTTCTCCCACAAACAGAACGAAGTGAACCGAGCACATTAGTTTATAGTGTAGAAGTAACGTCAGCTGTCGGCAGCTGATGTTACTTCTACATGCAGGCGACACACAACAGCTGTGCTGCTCTCTTTGCAACAATCCACAACAAGCACATTGCAGCAAACCCCTCTTGTAGGCAGAGCTGCTGAATCACTAACGTCTCTGAACGGGAGGGCTTGTCACGGATGAGGTCATCAGGTGAAAAGTCATCAATTGGGTCATTTTATTTACCGTGAAATTATTGTTAATTCATTTTACTGATAGTTTGATCGGGCAGACCTTCACAAAAGGGCATTTACAACTTTTAAAATAAATAAAATGAAGGAAATTTTGCATTTGAAAAAAGGGCACTTTGGGCAGCAAAGGGCAAAAAGGCAGGTGCTCAAGCACCCATTGCACCCCCCTCTGCACGTGCCTGTTTAGTGTGACAGATTGCTTAGCACTCACTATTATACTGCACTGTAGGGCTGAAACAACTCATCGATTAAATCAGTAAAATCAATTCATGAAATGGTTCTACCCAAATTCTTTGCATCAATACTTCGTAACTTCGTAACTATACAGCACAGTGTTTCCCACGGACATTTACAACTGTTGCACATCGCGCTTACGCTGTAAACATGACGTGATTATGATGGAGCTGTTTGCAAAGTGGAGGAAGAGAGAAAACAGCGAGGGATAAAAAGAAAGTGTCCAAAGTCTGGGATTATTTCAAGCTAAAGAAAAAAACAACTCTGTAATGTTACCGTCCGTCCACCGTAAAACAAAATTTATGTCGCTTCAACAACAGCACGACGGCACCTGACCAGAAAGCTGGTGTTCTGCCAGCGGACCACAGACAAGGTAACAGTACGAGCAACTTTAGCATTCAGCTAAAGTCATAACTGATTGTTGAGTTGCCAAAGTAAGCTGCATTCCTTAGCTGAAAATGTGACCACGTGAGTTTGTTCTCCTTTTTGAGCTGCAAATTTTAACCTCACAGTAATGAGTTAAGTCGGCGAACTGCACCTTTTAACTCCCCTCCAGCTCTCTGTAGCTCAGACAATCCCTGCTACCTGCGTGTGCTAATCCATCCTTTACCCATATTCTTTGTCTTTCTAAACGGCATCTTTAGAATAACAAACAGCTGTTTGACTTAATGCCGTGCTGCATAGCGTTGACTTAACGTGATGCATGCTGGACAAGGCATGCTGGTTAGAAATTGTGTCCGACTTTCGCCGGCGCTGCAAAGCGTCACCATGTCACATGACATTAAAACCTAGCGGGAGCAAGTGGCTGCAGGCGCGCCGAGTCCAGCGGCCACAGTTACTTTTCTCATGCTGCACAAAGTTGGAACCACACTTTTGTCTGGTCTCGCGGCATTTTTCTTTGCAATAGCCGCGAGATCAGTCATTGATCTCAGCTTACAGCAAGATCACGTAGGTAGAATGTGTCCGACTTTACGGCGCCGTTTTTATACCCCGCCCCTGCAGTCACCTGCAGCTCACGTTGGACTATGAAGTCGGGGAAAGTCAGCCGCCCTCATCTCGAACACATCTATTAGGAGCGTTTGACGTTTTGAATATCATATGACATGGTGACTGTTACGACCCTAAGGGTCATGTGTTTGTGTAGGGGTGTGTCTTCCTTTTTCTCTCTCTCCCTTGTAGTTTCCTTTTCCCTCCAATGCCTCGAGTGGCAGCAGGTGTGCCTGATCACCATTCAGTGCTGGAGGATAAGAAGGCTTTGTTTTTTTACAGCAGGCTCTGTGTTTCTTCCTTGCTACCTGTGAGCAGCCTACTGTCAACCCGTCAGCCCAGTGGATAGAGCCAGCCCGTTTAACCAGTGGGTTAAACATCAGAGAGTCTGTGAGTCCAGAACTGTGTCTGGTTACCTCCTCAGTGGATGAGGACTTTAGTGAGTTTATTTAGTTTTATTTAGCATTAGACATTGTACCCTCAGTTACTCACCTTGTGTTAATTATTGTCTTACCTTGTGGGCTCGCTCTCCCCTTTTTGAGAGAGCAGTTTTGCGTTGCTTCTCCTTTGTCATTATTGAATAAATATACTTTTAGTTGACACACAATCCTGACTTCCTGTCCTCTTTTGCCCCAGTTTTCATTCAATTATTGTTGCTCCTCCTCCCCCTGGACTTACCATCTGGAGGAACGTAACAATTTGGGGGCTCGTCCGGGATTTGAAAGAGACTGGAAATCAGTTTACTGTGCTGGTTTGTATTGTGTGGTTGTGGTGACTGTGTGGTTGTCATTGTCCACTAGGGCTGAACGATTTTGGAAAATAATCTAATTGATACACGATTTTTTTAACCAATATTGCTATTTCGATTTAATGTGCGATTAATTTTTAAGCTCTTTAACTTCTGTATTATTCAAAACGGACAAGCAGTAAATCAGTGTATAGTATGATATTAGATAGATTAAACAGACTGTTCTGTCTTGTGGGTCAGGCCTGTGTTATGATGAATTAGGCAGAATTATTATTATGAGCAATAAGTTATATCAAATTATAATAATTTGAGAAAGACAATTTGAGTCAAGTCATGGCATTAAATAATATGATATAGGCTATTATCATCAGGTCAGCCTACCTTTTCACCACAGGGTGTTATACAGTCAGCACTCAATACAAAATCCACAGTTCAACCACCAATTAATGAGTCCTGATCTCAGTTCAGATCTCCTGGAGTCCATCTTTCTGTATCCCCGTAAGCAAACTAAAAATACTCAGTTTGAGGTTCAATTCAAAAGTTGGCTAACTAAAATAGAACAGAGTGACGCCTCTCATGTTTAATAGACAAGCTTAGTAATTCTCCGACAACACCGGAGTCCCCCCTCCTCCCTCCTCCCCCGCAGCATCCGATGCTGGTGAGCAGCACACCGGCTTTAACCAGGCTGTAACTCGGGACAGACTGGGCCTCTTTCGGTGTTTAGTTTGAAACGCCAGTTTACAGATATTTCCTGAGCTGACTGGTGTCTGTGTGTGTGACGCAAGCACTGATCGCCACAATACGCTTTTCTTAATACACGCCTCTTTCTGTTGAGCATTTTTCCGTCCATCAAAGCCGCGGAGGGCCCGACGATTTCACCCACCACCAAGTTACCCGCGGTGGCGGCTGCTACTTTCATTCCATGTGACATTAAAGTTTATGTAGACTGAGCTTCTGTCAAGCTTAAGGCCATTTTACAACAAGAAGGCAAGTTACAGCGTAACGTGCAGACGAAGCATTAACTTCGTCAGACTGCTTTCCGCTTGGATGTCATGTGACCAGAGTATAATCGCCGCCTTTGCGATTAGAAAATTGCGTTTTATTAAATTGCAAATTCAATTAATCGTTCAGCCCTATTGTCCAGAGTTGTGGGCACCTGTCTAACTTCCCTAGTTTAGACTAGAGGTGCCCAGCTGAACTGTTTGACAGCTCCTCCTTCGGACACCATTTGTTGTTTTGCCTTTTTTATGTTCGGAGTAATCCTCCAATGAGTTCCTGTCCTCTTTTGCCCCGGTTTTCATTCAATTATTGTTGCTCCTCCTCCCCCTTGACTTACCATCTGGAGGAATGTAACAGTGACGTTTTGCAGCTCCGGCAAAAGTCGGACATAATTTCTAACCATCATACCTTATTTTAAGTCCAACATGCATCACATTAAGTCAGCGCTGCCTAAGTCAAACGCACACAAACGCATTGTTACTGGGTGCACTCTATCACCACCTACAGGTTTTTTAACGTGAAGCAAAATTGCTATATAAATAAATATATACTCATTGAATGATTTGTTGAAGTGAGTGTGAGCTTGACTCCTTGGGGTCTGTCAGCTCAGAGTTCAGGTTCAGACTTTGTTAAAGCAGCTCTCTGGAATGAGTCCAGATCACCACAGATCTCTTCTGACAAAGGAGGAGGAGCTTCAGCTTCCTCATGTTTGTCAGAGCTGTCAGAGCATTCATTTCAAGAAAACATTTTAATGTCAGAGACACAAACAGCTGACAGAGATTTATGTCATTAAACACTGAAGTCAGTCCAACTTTTCATCAGGACAATAATGAAACAATAAAGAAATAAAAAGGATTTAAACTGCATTTCTTCTTCCTCATGATGTCGCTTCACGTCAGATCACATGAAACTGCATTAATTAGAATGATTTCACAATAATCAATATTAACAGATGACATCAAACACAAACACTCTCACACACGTATAGACGATTTCACCTTCAAACAACCTGAGAATGTAAGGAGAGAAGGAACCAGACAGAGATTCTGATCAGTGATCGATTAAAATCTTGTCGACCTATAGCAGTGTTACACTTGTGGGATTTTTGAAGCACTAATTTACTCATGTAACACCCCTGTTAAAGTGTCAAGCAAGAAACTATGAACATGTTGTTAGCCATCCTCTGCAGTTGGCTTGGTCGGTATTTCACTTGTTGATGACAGCCCTGGTTAAGATGACAGAAACCAGATTAAAGAGGTGACGTTGGACTGAGGTGATGATCAGATCAGAGGGAGGAAGGTTATCTTACCGTGCACGAGGATCACAAACACCACAAACATCTTCATCTTCCTGTAGAAACTCCAACAAGCACAAAGTCCTCTTTAATCTGCTTCTCACTAAAGGAAGTCTTCAGAAACCCAGTGAGGACATCAGCTCACAGCCAGCTGTCCCTTTGCTCCTCCTGATAATCTGCTGACTCTGTGAGGAGAAAACCAACAGGTTCTCTAACAGTGTGTGGCTGTGTGCCAGAAGCCAACAGAAAACCAGAACAGCAGGACGTTCTCAGCCAAAAGACATTATTATTATTATTTAAGCCAACAGGCCGACAGCTCGTGGAGACAGAGTTCATACTGCTTTCTGTGCTCAGTCAATAAAAGACCTTCAGTCAGCTGTGATTTGGGAATATCCTGGCTAATATCTGACATATACAGCTCACAGCCAGCTGTCCCTTTCTTCCTCCTGATAATCTGCTGAAAACTTTACTTTCACTTTGTACAGTTGCATAACATTTACAGAAACAGGTGGGGCAGGTAAGAGAAGGAGGAAGTCAGGTCAAGAAATGTTATTTTTGTTTCATTTCAGTTCATGTAATTGAGAAACAGGGGCGTAGGAGCGATTTTGAATGTGGGGGGGGTGCAGAAATGCTAGGAGGGTTCGGGGGCAGGGGCCTTGTTAGGATCTTGAATCATTGGGGGCTTAGCCCAGCCCAAAACACTTCATATTTTCACATAGTAATTGAAACCTCCACCAAGCATTAAAGCAATAGTAAACATACTCAACATTTTCAATTGTGTCATGTCTGCTAAATTGTGATGTTGTGTCTAAATGCTGTAGCCATAGATAACAACAAAATTGCGACAGTTTGAACCTGGGGGGTCTGGGGGTCCTCCCCCAGAAATTTTTGAATGTTAAACACTTAGTTTCCTGTATTCTGGTGTTTTTTTACACCAATTTCTGCATTTTCTGCATCCATTTATTATTATGTAAAGGGACACACAAAATTGAGGTAGCCCACAGGGGGCTGTATCTTTGTTTCACTGTTGCTTTTAAATAACTTGAGGGGTAATTCTGCCTTCAGATGCTGAATTGTGGTGAATATTTGAGAACATTTTGACATTTTATGACCTTGTAACTGATTATTTAAATGTACAGTTGTGCTCCTGACTGCTTTGGCCAGGGCACTGTTGGAAAAAAATATTTGTTCTGGTTTTATAAAGGTTTATGGTTTAAACAATTCAAAATCTAAAATTGTAACTGAATATAATGCAGAGCAGCTCTCAGCTTTCAGAAATGTTTCTCCTGTAAAAAATTGAATAATTTAAATTCAGTTAGAAACTCCTGGACTTTAATAGCTCCTGTGTTTCAGCAGGTTTTCTGCTCATGTTCAAAGTTCTGCACAGAATCTAACTGGGTTCTCTGACATTTCCAGAATAAAAGAATATTTTGAGGTCAAACAGGATAAATCATAAACTTTGCAATCAATCCGCGGTCCACCTGCGTGCTGCATCGTGTGGACGGGATCCATACCACGGATTCTGCAACCCGTTGCACCTCTACTATCC
The DNA here is from genome assembly GCA_024633595.2 of Lepomis macrochirus. Classification (NCBI taxonomy): domain Eukaryota; kingdom Metazoa; phylum Chordata; class Actinopteri; order Centrarchiformes; family Centrarchidae; genus Lepomis; species Lepomis macrochirus. Next base: position 179,676 of record JALXJV020000026.1, on the reverse strand, counting down.
ATGGTAGTGTGGTGATGTTTTTTTGTGCACAGGATCACAGCCCGATCTGTCCACATCAGGAAAGGTCAAGATAGGCTATCAGAGTAAAACTGTTTATTGCATCAGACTAGGCAACTTGATATGTTTATTTTTTTAAGTAGCCCATTAAAATATTCCTGCAAATGCAGTGAAGAAGCTGATTATCTGTTATTTAGCTATTTCTACAATTATTTTCCTTTTTAATCTCCATGAAGGTGTTTATATGATCACTTTAAAATATCAGTTTTGCTGCCCAGCCAACTTTTGTTACCCGTGCCTTTTATTATGGAGATGTAGGCAACCAAACAGCACAAGTTTGGTTGCCTACAGCACAGGCTGCCAATACAATCTGATTATTCCTGAAGCATCTAAATAATCTTCACAACACAAAGAATTATTGTGGCAGAAACACGAGAGCAGCTCGTTGTTGAAGCAGGTAAACCTGCAGACAGAGGAAGCTGTGCTTCATGCGTAAAACCAAACAGGGCTGTTTTATCCACCAAATTTTCTCTCTCTCTCTCTATTATACAATTGTTTTCCTTTTTAAATCTCCATGAAGATGTTGATAAGATCACTTGAAAATTAAGTAGCCTACTTGCTTTGCAGCAGCACCGGCAGCCAGAACAATCTGATTATTCCTAAATCATCTAAATAATCTTCACAACACAGATAATTATTATGGCAGAAACACGGAGCAGCTTGTTGTTGAAGCAGGGAAGCTGTGCGTCATGCGTCTCTCTCTCTCTCTCTCTCTCTCTCTCACAGCGTAACTGTGGCGGGGGGGGGGGCGTGCGTGCGTGCGTCGACATTGCCAGCTGCCAGCTACATACAGCGTGCTAGCCTCGAAAATCCAGCTGCATTCTAACATTAACTCAGCTCTCCTTATTAGCTCGGCTCCCTGCATGCTGGCTAATAACCTTTTTAAGCTGGGTCTCCGACACTGACAGCGTTGTGATGGACAGATTTGTGCAGTGGAGCTCCAGGAGGGAGAGAGAGGGAGAGATACAGTGAGAGAGATGAGCGAGATGAAGTGCTGCGCTCCGGCGCTCTGCGATCAAATACGATTTTAAATAGACTTAGAAAAAAAAATCGTAAATCAATCCGTGACGGTCAGCCTATTGTGGTCGCCACAAATAAATGAACGCATGAGAACCACTGGATCATCTGACTTAGATGTTACAGTGTGAAGTCTACCTTTGCTCTGCAGAGACGAAAGACGCTTTGAATGCGCCGTTGGAAAGTGAAAGTTTTCAATTTGCCGGCTTGTTAAAGAGCGACACAGGCAGCTTTCCAACACGGCCAGCAGTGCCATGTGCGCGCTCACTGATTTTCAGGTATATTATTAGACCAATAAAGCCTTAAACTAAAAAAGCATTTGCTGATTTTCTAAATGTTTGCATCTGTCCAGCTCTGTGACTGTGAGGAGCGCTGCCACCAGGCGCTCTTCTGCGTAACTGCGCGCACAGACTGGATCATTTCGGTTAATGAAGCAAAATGCAGATTACAGACTGTTAAATTATAAAAGGTAGGCATGGAAAATGTAGCGAAATTAAAAGTAGATTACAGGCCTAAATAATATACTGGAGTAAAAAGTATAAAGGGGCAGTTTTTAAAAGGTGTGAACGTGAAAAGGTGCCAATTACCTACGGAATATTGAGGCACTTTGCTGCTCCCTCCTGAACTCTTTTTTTTCTCCCGTAACGTTTTTTCAGCTCCACCTTTGCCTTCTATCGCATGTTTTCTATCTGCCGACATGATTCCTGTCCGCGTTTCAACCGTTTATTTAGTCTATTTCTGATGCGGAGTGTGTGATTGATTGATTGACTGTCATTCAAACCTATGAGCCAACTCCGAAATCGCCGGGGGAAAAAGTGAGGGGGACAAAACATAGATTTTGAAATGTGGGGGGGGGCATGTCCCCCCCATGTATAATGGCTCCTACGCGTATGTTGAGAAATAGCGAAGAGAGACAATCGACCTCATGCAAAAATATTTTCCTTCTTGCAAAACTCTAAACATAACAATATGATATATATTTTCCTAACCTGTGTTTATGTTAGAATGGGTGCTCTGTGCCTGAGAGGATCTCTGCGTGTCCTAAAGGTGTTTCTTTCTGATTGGCTGGATTCACAGATAGAGCCTGGGAGTGTCTGCTGCTGATTGGTCCATTCACAACATCCTGTCTTTTAAAATATCTGGGCCCGTATTCACAAAGAATCTAAGAGTCCTCTCAGAAAACTCTTATCTTAGCTTAAAAACTTTTACCTAGGAGTCTCAGCTTAAGAGTTATTCAGGACTGATCTGAGAGCAACTCTGAGCAAGGAAAAGACAAAAACTTTTATCTTAGTGAGGAGGCGGGGTTGACCCCCGTTGCTATGTATGACACAATCTTTTGAAGACTGTGATTGGTTGTTTGTCCAAGAAGGAAAAAAAGAGTGATTCTAAGTGTAGGTTGTATTCTAAGCCTTTACTTTGGAAATTAAATGCGTAATATTTCCTATTTGACCGTTCTCTCTCCTCTCTCTCCTCTCTCACACACACACATTATATATGTGTATATAAATCCAGTTTTTTATTTACCATGCTGTTAATTTCCTATCAGGTATTTGATTGGCTTGGAATGATAAAAATTGTTCCACTCTTTCCAATAACTCTGATTGCTGGCGTTTCTATTTAAGTGGTGGTTTGAATGTTGGTTTTAATGGATCAAACACGGAATCAAAACCCAGCAGGGCGAGAAAGCCCAACTGGACCAGTTAGTGGAAACACAAGGCAATTCTAAAAGGAAAATTCGGGCCGGGTGTCACGGGGCGAGAAGCAGACGAGGGAGCGTACAGCGCAAACTAACGGGTCATTCTCGTTGTGCGCAAGAGGGAAGCTGCTATATTCATAAATGCAGTTTTTTGAGCCTGTAAGGTGGGAATGTCCAGTGGAAACGAAATGACCTGCGACACAATAAGAGCTTCTGACAGTGCTGTAAGGCTGATGATACACAGAGCAACTTTTAGAGCACTGCCTACCGTAATCCCCTTCCCCCGCCACTCCGCCACCCACCCCGCACCGCCGCTAACATAGTCGGACTTGCCTCTAGCAAGATTGCCCAGCAACATTGCTCAAAAAGTTGCCCCGTGTATCATCAGCTTTAAGTGTTTGTGTGATCACTTTGCTTACAGAAGGTTGTGACAGACCCAAATCATCACCGCTGCTTTGTTGCCAAATATCCTAATGTAGTGATTCCTTTCATTCCTGCCTGTGTCGGAGATGTTAGCGGCGTCTCTAATAAGATCAGTCACAAACACGATCCCTACGCGATCTAATCTATAGCGTCTGATTAACTCACTGTCATCCTGCAACACATTTCTTCTCCCTCTTCGTCTTTCTGCCATTTTCTCCTCTACTAAAGAAACTCTTAAGCCTCTTAAAAGTCCTCGTTCAGCTGCTCCTAACAATTCTGAGCTTAGGAGCTCTTTTAAGACTTAAGATGCTTTGATAATTACTTTTTTTCTTTGCTAGGATTTTTTCTTTAATTTTAAGAGTAAACGCCCACTTTTCTTTTCTTAGAATTACGTCACTAGGAGCTACTCTTAGCCTTAAGATTCTTTGTGAATACGGGTCCAGAGGTTTAACAGGAGAAGGTTAAAATAGCAGTTTTTGTTTATATTTAAAGAACAGTAGTTATTATTTTAAGACTTCCCATATGTAGCTGACGCTAAGTCCAGTGTAAACCCGTTTCTATGGCAATGCTAATGCGCGACCTTTACGTTGATAAAGTTGTTTCGTAATGTAATTATAATACGTCTTGTTTAATGTAATTTTGAGTAATAGTGCAACTTAAAGCTGTTTTCACTTTGCTCTTGTTAAATTTATGAAGAAGAGAAAGGTTTTATTGCTAGTCACATGACTGTTACCCGGAAGTGTTGCAAGTAGCGCCAGAGAGAAGACAGAGTGGCGGGTGAGAACAGCAAACTTTTAAGCTCCCGTCTATTATTCTACAGCTGGTCTACCAGGCGAACACGGTAATAATTATCCAGTTATTTCATTAAGCACTGTTTAATGTTGTTTACAGGAAAATTCTGTATAAGAAATAAGAGACAGAGTATAAAAAAGTTCTTTTGAGGTGCCTTGTGCTTAAAACGGTTTTGTTTATCTTCTAGTTTTCACGGTGTTCCATGATACTTAAGAGAAGAATAAATGAGAATGTGGAAATCAGTAAGAAGCGTGGACTCTTTTTATGACCAGTGTCTTTATACCATATTCTTGATTATAGTTCTGATTCATTGATTTGATGGACAGTTTGGCCACTGATTGGCAAATCACCCTCACCATAGTAGTTGTGGGTGTGGTATAATTAATAAAGGGAAGTTGGAAACAGGAGTGAGGGGCTAGCTTTAGTTGAGACCAAACACAGTTTTTTAACCATACCTTGTCTCACCTTATTTTCTTACCATTTTGGAGTCTTTAGGCTGCTATTTATTTTCCCTCATTCACACAACACACTTACACATTATTATTGTTTCCAAACGGCGAAGGCAGAATGCTGGATTCAAAAAGGAACAAAGGTGCGTTAAAACTACTCTTCTAGGGCTGGGGCAGTGGCTATAATATAAGGCCAGAATAGCCACTACATTAAGTTAAAAAACTTGTTGCGTTGGATTTTCACGCACTCCTTGTATACGGGACAAAAGAAAAGGATTTCAAACAAGCTCATCATCAGGAAGTAACAGTCGCACTGGACAACAGGTGAAACAAACAATATTGGATGTGCAGTGAATCATGAAGCAATCATTGTACGCTAAGTTAAGGAATTGTTTGTATGGATGTCTCGCGGAGGAGGAAGTTGTGATATCGCTTGCTTTTTGTTGGATGTCTCGTGGAGTAAAACGCTGCTTTGGCTGGACCGCTAATGTGGAACAATGTCTTGCAGCGTTATTATGAATCAGTGCGTCTGATCAGCGCTACTGAATGAACTGTCGGATATTATTGTGAGCGTTGGGGTTCACCTATAGTGGTGTTTGTACTTGTCAGGATGTCCAAACTAAAGGAACAGTCAGAAGGCATTTCCGAGCCTGATGTGGAGAATCCCGCTGATGCTGATGAGATGACTTTATTGAAATTAATACACTCTCGCAGAGGAAAGCTGGGAGTGTTAACACATAAACAGAATGAAATTCAAGCACACATGGATGGATTTGGAAACTCGGATAAACATGCAATAAAACTGAAATGTGACACACTAGAGAAAATATTGGAAGAATTTATTTCAAAATTCCGTCCAGAATTTCATGTCAGAAGAAGAATGTGACCAAATGGACTGGTTTGAGCCAAAAAAAAGAGGTTCAGGGAATTTTTGATTGATGTGGAGAGAAAAATGGAGTTGCTGCATATGAAGAGCAGCTTAATGAGCAGTACCACCTAAACGCAAAGCACATCACACGCTACACACAAGTACATCTTATTGAACATGATTTATTTTCATCACCAATTATTATAGTAGAACAGCTTTCTCAAGCAGTTTGTGATGCATTTTGGAAACAGGAGATGAGCCCCTGGTCTAATGCGCCACGAATAAACAGCGGGCGCTCTAAAGTAACCATGGAAACACCTTGTGCAGCAGTAGAGTAAATGCAGCTGTTGTGTTGTGAATGTTTTCAGAGGAGCTGAGGGACGAACAGACTGACAGTGACAGGAAGCAGCCAGCAGGAGGCAGCAGAGGAGCTTCAGTTTGTTCAACACATGATAGTTTTCACTTTAAAGTCACTGGAGGAGTAAACTGTGTGCAGAGGGTTTGGATCCTCCATTTCCAGCTGATCGAAGGGAGGTTTAAACAGTTTTTTTAGTGAATCCATCTCATAATGGAACACTTCATCCTTCAGTTTATCTCAAACACAAACGTTGGTTTATTTTGTAAATTTGTTGTGGGTTCCGAAAATATTTCAAACTGTTACAGGTCCAAAATATAAAGACAGCAGCTTCCAGCATCTTCCAAATCCTGGTGCTGCAGAAAGTTCTGACATGTGGTTTAACTTGACTCTTAACTTCCTGTCAACTTCACATCTGTGGCGAAATTACCAGATAAAAATGCTGCTTTAAGCTGCTGCTAATGCAAACTGAACATTTCCTGTTTCTGAAGATTCACATTAAAAGTATTTAAGTGGCGAAACACGAGTTGACTTTTATTATGAAGGAGTCACAGGAAATACAGCGTTTCAGTGAGATCAGCACTGACCGCCATCGTTCATCAAAAATGAATCTACAAAACAAGACAGCAGTCAGAGCTGTGACAGTCAGTCAGACACAGTGAGCTGAAGAGCTGCAGGCGGCAGGCTGCTCACCTTCCCAGGTCACCAACTCCTTTCACTTTCACTGCAGACTCATGGTGTGCAGCACAAAGTCAGATCGTGGCTGCTCACATCATGATGGTACCTCGGGGTCTTGTTCACGAGTGAGGGGGAGACTGGAGCAGGAGATTGGCCGGAGAATCGGAGCAGCGGGGGCGGTATTGCACTTCGCTTTACCGCACCGTTGTGGCGAAAAGAGCTGAGCCGAAGGCAAAGCTCTCGATCTACCGGTCAATTTTCGTTCCTACCCTCACCTATGGTCATGAAAGCTGGGTCATGACCGAAAGAGCGAGATTGGAGGTACAAGCGGCGAAATGGGTTTCCTCAGGCGGTGGCTGGTGTCTCCCTTAGAGATAGGGTGAGAAGTTCGACCATTAGCGAGGAGCTCAGAGTAGAGCAGCTGCTCCTTTGCGTTGAAAGGAGCCAGTTGAGGTGGTTTGGGCATCTGGTAAGGATGCCTCCTGGGCGCCTCCCTAGGGAGGTGTTCCAGGCACGTCCAGCTGGGAGGAGGCCTCGGGGAAGACCCAGGACAAGGTGGAGAGATTATATCTCCACGCTGGCCTGGGAATGTCTCGGGATCCCCCAGTCAGAGCTGGCTAATGTGGCTTGGGAAAGGGAAGTTTGGGGTCCCCTGCTGGAGCTGCTGCCCCCGCGACCCGACTCCGGATAAGCGGTTGAAGATGGATGGATGGATGGATGGATGGTTTTCATAAGCTGCACGCCATAATCATCGAAACTGTATCAGATAAAGGCTTGTAATAACTCACTTTGCATGTAATGCACGATATGTTAATTTTTCAAGTTTCACCTGTAGCTCGCAGGTAAATAAGATTCAATGGCGATACTAAACCGGTGGGAGGCAGCAATGCACTAAAACAGTGCTGAGACTGCGGGCAGAAAAAGAAGAAGAAGAAGAAAGAGCGTGATTGGACAGCAGCAGATCTTTTTTTAAAAGCGGAGGAGGGAGCGCGTTCACTGCTGGATCAGTTCTCTGCAGACTAACTCAGCAGATCCAGTCCTGGTGAAACCAGTAGTTTGTTCTTGTGTCCTGGAGGCAGCAGCTCCCTGCTGGATCAGCCAGCTGCTGTTTGAAGCCTTTCTGAATGAGTCGCACGTCTTTCTAAAATATCTGAGAGAACACGGAGCTCCTGGATCTGAAGAGCTCCGACAGTCCCAGAGGAGACCAGCTGGATCTCAGAGACCAGGACCACTACAAGAGCGGAATGGAGGAGGACAACCAGGACCCGGAGCCCCGGAGCAACAACGTCCCCGGAAGACAAACAGCAGGCTCGAGCTCTGATAGCACCGATGTTCAGGTCAGTGTTCATGAACACAGCTAGCAGCTAACAAGAAGCTAACGTGGCGTTAGCTCGGCCTGGTTCCGACACGTAGCTTCATATTGACTGTAAACAAGATGTAATGTAGCAGGATTCAACAGTGGAGCCATCAGAACCCCGTATCTCTACAGAACCCACACTTAATGTGACGGTCGGAACCGAGCAGCTCTCTGGTAGCAGGTAGCCTGCTGCCTGGGGGTTAGCATGCTAGCTAGCTCCGTTAGCTCGGCCGTTAGTTAAATCACATTGTTGTGAAAGCTGTTTGGCTTTTTAGGTGAAGCCTTCACTGTCTGAAACCCTCTTTTACATTTCACGTCACACATTTATTATGTTTGTGAGAAAACAAAGTTTCCCTGCTTTATTCATTGTTAAACCAAACTGGACCAGGTCCGGATCAAACCCCCGGTAGAGCTAAACCCGGACTGGATTATCCCAGAGAGACACAAACACTTTATGTGAAACCTTTATTCTGTTAGGAACTTGACTGTTTTAATTAGCACGCCTAAAACAAGCTCAAGTTTAATTTAAAAGCTGATAGCTAAAAGAGAAGCACTGTGTAAATGTGCGATTCATAATGAAACTGAAAAATGCCAGTCTGAGGCTTGCTCTGCTCCCAGCAATCAATTTTGCTGGTTTGTTGATCCATGACATACTACCTGATTCAGTGTTATCTGTTCTGTCCAGTTATGAAGGACACAGCTGGAAAAGTTGGCTGCCTGGATAATTACAGACCTATAGCATTGGCCAGTATCTTATCCAAGGTAATAGAAAGACTCCTCCTTGATAGGGTGAGTGGGTGTATCTCTTCCCTGGATAATCAGTTTGGATTTAAGCCAAAACACGGCACAGACATGTGTATTTATGCTCTTAAGGACATAGCGGATTTGTTTAAGGTTTTATTGATGCCTCCAAAGCATCTGATCGAGTGAATCACAAACAGCTTTAAGTTGAAGGAAAGGGGAGTGTCTGGGTATATTGTGAGGGTTTTTTCCTATTGGTATGCCCACCAGCAGATGCATATCAAATGGGGGGGCAGTATATCTGCCCCCTTTAGAGTGTCCAATGGTGTCAGGCAGGGAGTAATCTTGTCCCCTGTATTATATAATTTATATATGGATAAACTGTCAAGGAGACTTAATGGTTGCAACACTCACTGTGTGATTGGTGGCATGCTGGTGAATCATGTTATGTATGCAGATGACCTTGTTACTTTCAGTCCGGGTAGTGCTGGTCTGCAGGATCTTCTTCATATATGCTCTGATTATGGGGTGGAATTTGATATAAAATACAATTCCAGCAAAAGTGCTGTTTTAATATGCAGAACGAAACAGAATAAAAGGCTTAATTTTCCTGTGTTTATGCCAATAATTGTCTTGAGTTCTGTAAAAAGATTAAATACCTTGGTCATTGTATTACAGATGATGACATATACAGACAGTGTTATACGCACAGGCAAACACCACAGTACGTAAGTTTAGTCCTTTTCTACTCAAGTTAAAGTGGCTCTGTTCAGAGCTTCCTGTACACCACTCTGCTCATTTGTGGTCTTTTTACAAAAAAAAACAGTCTGTAGAAGTTGCTCACAATGATGCAATGAGAATCTTTCTTAAGGATCCCAGGGGAGGGAGTGCCGGTCAGATGTTTGTATCTGAAAGCACTTTTAAGAAATTTGATGTTTAAGTTTATGCAACGTCTGGATGAGTCTACCAACAGTATCATGGTGACACTCTCAAATCCCCTAGTGAGCTGCTCCAGGTATCAGGACTGAGAGTGCATTGGCTGAAATGTCTATGTATTTTAATTATTTTATTTTATTTTATCTGTCCTGTCTTGCATGTTTTTTTGGGTGGGGGGTTGGACATTTTTTGTCCACCTGTAGATGGCGAACAGAGAAGGGTGAGTCTGTACACTGACCGTGGCAACCAACTGTTACTACAACGTTACACACAAATAATCACAGGCAACAACTTCTTAAAATTAGAATAGGATTTATTCAACTCAAGCACAGATCAATAACTTTAGCAAGTAAATCACTTAACTCTTCTAAGCAAAAATGAAATGGTCAATAAAATAAGAGAGTAAGCGAGGGGGGTGGATCTGACCACGTGAGTAGTTGCAGATCCGGTTCAGAGTGGACTGTGTCGGGTCAGAAATAAGGCCAGGCTGGGCCAGTAAAGGCCTGGACCTTACCTCCGGCAACGTAATAAACTTAACAAATAATACTCTATTAGGTTTCTTCTTTAGCTGGTTCATCGTAGTTAAAAACTTCACTGGAGACGATCAAGAGTCGGTGCAAAAGAGTTTATTCCAAAAAAGGACGAATAAACCCGAGTGACATCCCAGCAGGTCAGGATGAAAACACTGAGGGGTGGTCAGCGTGCATCGCCTTATATTTACCCTTTGCTCCACCCACAAAGTGGGTGTCCCACCATCTGGAAAGTACCTAACAGTCCTCCCTTAAAAATAATTGGGTAGATAAATCAGAATTAATGAGTTCATGGTGAGTGCATGTTGAGTGCATAGTCGTAAATCAGAATTAATGGGCAGGTGGTGAGTTCATAGTGAGTGCATAGTCGTAAAATACAAGATGGATTGTGACAGGTTAACACACTTCATAGTCGTAAATCAGAATTACTGAGCAGGTGGTGGGTGCATGGTGAGTGCATAGTCGTAAATCCTGCTATCCTGCCTTTGCTATGCTATCCTATGCTGCTTCCTCCCTTTGCTCCTAAAGCACACGAACCTGCTCACTCACACACATGTGCAACTTGTTGAACCTGGGCAGTTAGATACAGAAAGGAGCACACACACCCAGAACTATAGGGTTTTAACACTGTGATCCTAACTTTACACTATAAATTAACACTTTAAATAATGACTATGTGGACCACCCTTAATCTAGCAATTAATAATAACAATTTAGGCTACAATGCTCCAAAATAATACACAACAACTGCAGGCCAGCTGATTTTGGAATCAAGATGGCGCTTCAAACCATGTGATTTCAAAATGGCAGAAAATTTCTCTCCCCTGAACTAAAAAAAATTGGAGCCTTTTGGTGCTAGCCCGCTGTGGGTCACAGGTCTGGTTAGCTTCAGAGATCATGTGGTGTGTGCATGTGAGGTTAGTAAGCAGAATGAGGAGAGAAAGGTACAGAGAAACTGCAAACAGTAAACCAGCCCATCCTACAGCCCCCAGCAGTCAATGGTCATTCAGCAGCGGTTTCTGGCTTTGGATTGGATAGAAAGTGCTATTGTATCTCAGAAAGGAGCAAACACCAAAAATCCTTATTACTGTTGCTACAACTTTATCAATGAGAGGGACGGTAGTGAACTTAAACACAATACTGATACGTTTCCACACAGTAACAGGAACAACGCAGTAACGGGCCCAGCGGGTGGTAACAACGTGTGGAGCACGGAAAACGCACAGCAATAAAACAAGACACTGCGGTCTTTAAATATGACTTTGGAGTTTCTTGACAGAAATCAACCACATGAAGCTTGTACAAGTTACAATAACAAGGTTATAGAACAGGGGTACTCAATTAGAATTTAAAGGGGTCCAGTTAGAGAAAATTTCCCGAAGCGAAGGTCCGAAACATCATAACGACTAACTTGGGTCATCATTCATTGTCATAACACATAGTTGTATCAGCATATGTTAACAGTCAACAACTGACAGTATTTCCCATCAAACTGGAGGGATAATAAATAGCAGTGCCTCTAACGTGTCACTTTGGTAGCTAGTGGATGCGTCCGTCCTTTTAGGAAATCTGGCAGTTTCTCTCGGCTCGGTTTTGACGATGTCGGTAGGTTCAACGACACAGCTGATTCGTTGGCGGCAGCAACAGGAATCAGTTAAGTCGACATTGGTTGAGAAGGTAGAGCACAGAACGTGATCCCCTCTCAGTTAAGATCCACAATTGTTGGAAACACAATGAAACATAATAGAGGTAAAAAAGGAAAGAAGAAGTCCAGCGAGTGAAGTGAAGTATTCAGGAACAAGTTCAGCGCTGAAAGAAAAGACCACCTGTTGCTGCTGGTGCAGTTGCAGAAAGGTAGAGTTTGTTTACCTCCCTACAGTCCTGTGACAGACTGGGATGGCAAAGAGGGTTCAGAGCTGTTTGGGTTTATACCTATGAAAAGCGCTGTGAGATAACTGTTGTTGTGATGTGGCAAAATGGCTGCACTTCCTGGGATTACTCCGCCCCCCCCCTGAAAGCTTTGGCCAATACAAACCTTTGGTTTGGTTTTAAACGTTTAGACTTCACAGGTAGGCGTGAGTTAACTGACAGGGCCATTTGGGCTTTCCATTGTTCTGACTCCTGTGTGTAGTCCAGCTGCATGGCCAGGCTGTCCAACAGGCCGGGGTCAGGCTGGTAGGATATCAGAAGGCCCAGTACATAACTAGTTACCAACAGGTTGCTAATGCCAACCAACATTGTCATGCACCGGTATCTTTTTTGGCTATTTGGAACAAAGCATCTTAGCAAACCGTGAAAATTTGTTTCTAACCACCAATGGAAAGGTTATTATTAAACTGAAAGTGAATGTTTTTACTATTTATCAGTGTGAACAGACTCCTAAAAAACATCAATAAATCCATAATGATAAATCTACATAGGCCTATTTAACTAGAAACTGCTCTGACTGTACCCAAGGAGGTCACTGAGGAGTGATGGTTAAAATATGTAACTCTGATTGGCGTAATATATTAATCAACCGGTTTTGATGCTATTATGCATCTGTGCCATTAATGTGCATGAGACACTTGTAGTTAGGCCTACTGGTGGAGCAAAATTCCATTCACCTTGCAAAAATATTACGGTTAAGTGTGGAATTTGCGACACAACAAAATAAGAGCATTATTGTAAACGCTAGATGGTTTTCTATCACATGAGAGAGAGCCCATCATATCACAGCCGTAGGTGGTAGCAGATGACTTTTAATGCCACAGGGCACAGAAGTCTGAGGCAGCTAAACAAACTGTTGTCGGGCAGTGATTGGTATTTTCCATAATTATACATGTGCAGTATGACTGACTGTAATAGACAGTATTCTCACTATGTGGTACAGTAGGTTAGTAGGTGATTTCAAAGATGTGCTCTAATGTCATTTATGGTTTTAGATGGCTCGCTCCACCATGACATCTCACTTACTGTGTTTCTCTGTTGATATAGAGAAGAAAAAGAAGAAGAGAGGGGCTAAAATGTCACCGCTGTCAGCACTGTGACAAATCCTTCACAACATCTGGATATTTGAAGATTCATCAGAGAGTTCACACTGGAGAGAAACTGTACAGCTGTGAACAATGTGGGAAAACTTTCACTGCATCAGGTGACCTAAAAAAGCACCAACGTGTTCACACTGGAGAGAAACCTTACTGGTGTAAACAGTGTGGAAAAACTTTCACTGCATCAGGTGACCTAAAGAAGCACCAACGTGTTCACACTGGAGAGAAACCGTACAGCTGTGACCAGTGTGGAAAAACATTTGCTGTATCAGGTACCCTAAAAAAGCACCAGCGTGTTCACACTGGAGAGAAACCGTACAGCTGTGAACAGTGTGGAAAAACATTTGCTGTATCAGGTATCCTAAAGAAGCACCAGCATGTTCACACTGGAGAGAAACCTCACTGCTGTGAGCAGTGTGGAAAAACTTTCAGCAGATCTGATACGTTAGAAGTCCACCAACGTGTTCACACTGGAGAGAAACCTCACTGGTGTGAACAGTGTGGAAAAACTTTTGCTCATTCAAGTGTCCTAAAAAAGCACCAGCGTGTTCACACTGGAGAGAAACTGTACAGCTGTGACCAGTGTGGAAAAACTTTTGCTCATTCAGGTGACCTCAAAAAGCACCAACGTGTTCACACTGGAGAGAAACCTCACTGGTGTGAACAGTGTGGAAAAACGTTCTCACAATCAGGTACCCTAAGAAGGCACCAACGTGTTCACACTGGAGAGAAACCGTATAGCTTTGGCCAATGTTGCAAATCTTCTACCAACAGGTGAACCCTTGAGCAAGGATTATACTTTCTGCATCCAAGACTACGCGAAGGTCCACTTGGGGCTGTACATATCAATTATTTTTCACATGTATTAATCCAAGGATTATTTTTTTGATCAGATGATCAATATAACGACTAATTAGACAAAACAGCAATTTCATTTTTGTGGTTTGTCATTAAATTATTGTGCAAGAAAAATGCTCCACATGTTGGTTATAGTCTGTGATTTCTTTATGTTAATTACTTACAAGTTCAACGTTTCTAAAGTTTGTTGTAGTGGCTCAACGTATTTTTAATGTCCCGCCTCCTCCTGGCTGTGATTGGTAGGTTCACAAAAAGTGACTTTGACAAGCCATTATGCACACGGCTGCATGAAAGGTTCATTTCCGGCCTGTCAGACTATGTGATGGCAGAATAGAGCTATGGGCTCCCGACAAAAATAATTAAAAGCCGCCCAATATAACTCTGTTTTCAGAAAAGAGTAGTTTAAGTAATAGTAGATATAACAGGCAAGCAAAATGCCTAAAAAGGAGAAAAAGAGACTCACACAAAGTAACGACCTCGACGAATATCAGGGCTGGACTGGGACAATAAAACGGCCCTGGCATTTTTGCTCAGACCGGCCCACCACAATTGGTCGGACACAACCAACCAGTACAAACTGAGATCTAAGTGCCATGGACCACTGTACCAGTGCAAGTGGACCAGTGATCAAATGTGGCAAGTGGAATAGGGCCTACACAAAGTGAGGGCATCTAGAGAGAGAGAGAAACAAGAATGATGACTGATGGGAGTAAAATGATCACCATACAAGTATCTTTAATAGAAAACAATGTAGAGAGATGGTTGTACATATGTTACTTAGTGGAAATGGCTGCATGGTCCTCTAACATCCTCAAACAATGATCTACAAATGTGAGGGCATCCAGAGAGATAGTGTAAAGGGAATAATGAGTCACATTTTCAGTCAACAATATTATTAATATTTGTATAATAATATCAATAATCTCATTACAATAACAGCAGTTTCCCCAGTAGCTTGCTCTTCTCTGCAACTCTGTCTATTACAGTGTCGTTGTCCAAAGCCACAAGGACGTCCTTTTCAGTGGCCATCAACATGAAGGCTTCCAATTTACAGGCAGACAAGCTGCTCCTCAGTCTGCTTTTGATGTATTTCACGGTTGAAAATGATCGTTCGCAGGCCACCTGGGTTATCGAAAGTGTCAACAAAAACTTATACGCAAGTCCAAGCAGGGGATATGCATCAGTGAGCATGTTGAATCTCTTGAGAATCTGATAGCAGCAGAGTGGGCAGTCTTTGCAGGAGGCACATCTTTTGTTGATGATTTCCATGTCCTCTTCCTTTCCATCAGATCCATCCTCCACCGTCCTGGTCACATATTCATCCAGTGGTGACTCTTTCAGCTTGTCCCGCTAAGCTTTTTAGCTCATACTGCAGGTTGACAACTGTTGCCCTGCTATCAAATTTAACTAGGCATTTACTGAGGTCATCAAGTGCAGATTTAGGGAGAGCATGGTTTCGGATCAGGGAGAAGTTTTGGGATCCAGAAATGACAAATCTGCATAAAGAGAGCCATGTGTCAGAAATCTTTGGTGGATGTGCTCAATGTGTCTGTGTCTCTTGTCATGGCTCTCCTTCTCCCAAATGTTCACTCTCTGATATGACTCCCTGATGAACACTGCTGTGTCATTGAGGAGATCAAACAGTGATCCACTCTCTATCACTATGTGAGTGGTATCAGACAGCACAAGATTGAGGACATGTGAATAGCACCATACGTGTACATGGTTGGGGGAATGTGATGCCAGCAGTGCAGAGAAGCCTCTGGACTGCCCCTGCATATTTGAAGCTCCATCTGTTGCATTTCCAATGCACAGACTTGAGTCCAGTTTCAGTTGCTCAAGGACCTCTGTTAGCAAGTTGACAAAGGACTGCCCAGTGGACGTGCTGCACCGGACAGGGGTACTATCAAGAGTTATTTGGCATGGGAGAAAATCAAGGATAAAATGTCAAGCTCTCCAACTCCAAGGATGGGGAAGGCATTCCCTTGTTTAAAAGATTATTATATTTTGGCCAATTTGACAATTTTGTTGGTGCAACTATAAGGAGAGATGGAAAGAAATTGAGGAAAGTGTGTCAGGGATATTCCTATTCAGGCAAGGTTAGGAGATAAAAAATTGCTCAGAAGCTTTATGGAAACAAGTAACAAATGGATCAATTCAAGTCTGAAAACTTGGCCAGGCGTTGTGGGTAAAATTGGCCTATTTGAGGAGATAAAGATCCTGAGATGGTCTTCGTATGACCTCGACTTTACTCCAAATAAATTGGTGTGATATTGATATTAGCTATAAGAGATGGGTTAAACAAGGTCTCACATTTTTCAGTCAGAGGTCACAACATGGTTTAAACAATAGTGACTTCTTCAGGTACCTTAGTAGTTCTATTCCTGAAAGCCGAAGAGTGTTCAAGAACCAACTGTTAAGTGTTTTTAGTTGTGCCTATGGGGCTAATTCAGGTCTTAGAATAATTTCAAGACTTTACAAGGAACTGAGAAAACTAGTAGCACTTAAGCAAAAATGGGAAAAGGAAATTCACAGCTGTATTACAGAAGACATCTGGACAGAATATTGTAAATTTCAATGGAAGATATTGTGCTCAACCTCTTGCAGAGTATTTGGCTGGAAGAGTCTCATCACTCAGGTTCCTCCAGCTGTTGGAGAAATTGCGGCTCTCAGGAGGCAAATCACTTTCATTAGTTCTGGGCTTGTTCCATCGTAAATGCTTTCTGGCCTAAGATCTACACAGAACTAGGTGAAATATTTGGGACAAAAGTTCCTTTTAGTTGGGATGAGCTACTCTTTGGGTTTCTACATTCAACATCTGCTAATAGTAAAACAAAAAATCAAATAGTCATGAGGCACCAAGAGATTCTCAACCCTACTGCCCAAACAGTATTCAAATTCAATTACTTTAATTGAATTTGTCCTTTAATACGCAGTTGTCTCTGATTGTCCACTTCATCGCTATTCATCTGTGACAACATCTGAGCCTCTTAAGGTCGGCAACAGGTCTTCTCCTGAGCGATCTCCTGAGCGATCTCCTGAGCGATCTCTCGCCACCCTGAGAACGAGTTTCCATTATGTAATCAAGTTGTGGTTTTGTGCTAAACTGTTTTTTATATTTATTGAGTACAGTTGTCCAGAAATTCACCAGCAGAACTTACAACAAGTCATACCATATTTTTAAAAAGTCATAAGTGCATAATTTGACACTATTAAAACTTAAACACACAATTATTTAAAAAAAAAAGATTAACATATTTTAATGGTTAACATATCAAACGTGAGTATAAAGTGTTGCACCTTCTGAAAAGGTTGACTGGTCTCATGAATCGTCTCTCACAGTGTAAATGTCCTGATCTCATTCAGTAGTGCGTTACGACCTGCAGGTATCATCTTCACTCAGTCTACAGTGGATAGAAAAAGTCTCCACCCCCCTGTTAAAATGCCAGGTTCTTATGGTGTAAAATAATGAGACAAAGATAAATCATGTCAGCACTTCTTCCACCTTTAATGTGACCTATAATGTGAACAATTCAATAGAAAAACAAACTGAAATCTTCGAGGGGGAAAATGAAAAACTAAAACCTTACAATAACCTATAGTACCTAATATGCAGCAGGTGTCCAGACCTGAGGACTCATGTCATGCTGTCTGGACTCTGAACAAACACCTCAGTAGTTTTACTTCACATGTAGAGACACAGGAAGGACACAAACTTACATAGAAAATTAAACAATCTACTAAATGAAAACAGTCCCACTTATACAAACTGTGATGTCACACCAATCAAACTATTATTAAACTAATGATTAGAGCTCTGTAGAAAGATTAACATAAACAGGGTAATAATTACAGAACATAAGCCTCTGTTTATATTATTCTCATCATTTCAGCTGACAGCCATATGCTCTGTACTCAGTTTGGTACATAATGTGACCAATACTTTGATTAATGGAGTCCTCAACATTGAATTTGATAGATGAAGTATGTTTATTTGTTCACTCCTCCATCTACCAAAAAGATGAGCTCTACTCTTCAGGATTCTCCCCTAAAATTTCCTTTCGTTATGGCAACACCTGCAGACTCTTTACTACCATAAGACACCCGAACTCTTGAGCTTTTACACCTCAGGAGAAAAAAAAATACGATCCTCATTTCAGCCTAAATAGTTACGACCTGTTTCTCATATTTTGGGTATAGTATAAAAAGGGCACATGGACCAAGGATTTAAAAAGGGCTGTTTTCAAAATATAGATACAGAAATATATATCATTATGTACTCCTCCTATACTGATGCTTCTATTGATACATCAACAAATGCTGTGACACAGTTTTGAGAAAGAAACAGGCAGGGAAAAGCACATTTTGGTGAGCAGGGGCATTTTTTAGACAAAACATTAAATATATTAGCACTTCCTTACCAATTTATTTAAATTCCCTTACACCTTTGCAAATGTTTAACCCCCAACATGTTTCTACAAAATAATCAGTTCACAGAGAGACAATGTTTTTTTTTAGAATTCACTTTGGCAGCAACAGCAAAGTAAACTCTGCCACAATGTGCATGTTTTCAATGCTGCTAGTATATATTTAGAAAAAACGACTGCACCAAGGAGAGGAACACAGTTTCACTAGTGATTAGTTTATTTTTCACAATAAATCCTTTTAATTCTTTTGGTCTTATTGGATCACATAACACTCAGTTTCGTTAGGACTTGGTTTCACATTTGAGGGAGGGCTGTCTGTATCATCAGCATACAACAAACCAACAGAATGGATAGTTATTAGCTGAGGAGCCTCTACGATCATAAATATAAAGTTACTGCTTAAGGCAGGACACTTTTTCATATAGCGGTCAATTTTCAGATTTGGGTCTATTTTGCTTCCATGTCTTCTTTTACTGTCATGGAAAGAAAACTTCCAAAATACACATTTAGATGGAGTTTGTTTTAAGCCTTCTACCCTACATATTAAACATTTCAGGGGAGAAGAGTCTGGATGTGAGTCATTACCTGGGGAAGTTCTGTGGTGATCTGCTTCAGTTATTTCCTTTATCCCATTCACCTGCAGTGATTAAGTAGGCCACAGAAACATTAGCCTGTATGAAGAACCATGATAAACTGACTTAGCTTGACTTTAGCCGACTTATTAGCCTTAGCTCAGCTCATGAGTCAGGCATGTTAGAAAGACTTATATTTTCCTTTTGTCTTTTTGCGAATCAGCTGTAAACTCGAGGAACTGGTAGTTTAATCTTTTGTTCATCACCGCTCACCTCCACACAGGCCGAGAAAAACACTGCTGGGAGAGAGAGGGAGGGAGTTTTATAATCAATAAAAATAAACACCAATTAGAATACAAAAGGTTCACCGGAGATGTTCAGAGATCGGTGCCACAGAGTTTATTCCCACAGAGATGCAGGTAAACCAGCATCCCTGCAGGTCGGAGGATGGAGTCGACCTGTGGTCCTCTGTGCTGGCCTGACCGCTCCTCTCCTTATGGTCAACTTCTTATCCTCTGCTGCCATCTGTTGATCAAAATTAATACAAGAATAACATGTGTAATGCTGCATCTTTCATTAATGCTTGGTTTCTTACAGTAATCTTGACACGGTGCTGGCTGTATCTGTCGTGTTTCTGCTCATCTTCAGTCTGTCCTGAACTCCTTAAGCGAGTTCACTCAAAGTTCACACAGGCTGTAAACATCAGAGGTTGGAGGTTGACACTCAAACCCTTAATCAGTAATGAAACATTCCCCTGCAGTCATAAATCTACAGCAGATAACAGCTGAACAGGGCGAGCAGAGTCTCAGCGTCTGCAGTCAGTCCTCAAGGATCCAGACCTCAGTGAGCCTGTTTCTGTGTTCAGCACCTCTAAGTAAAGACAAGGTGAACAGATTAAAATAAGGATAATTAATAAGATGATTAATAATGATTGGGGATAATCACTGATCCGCACTGCCCCCCTCATGTGTTTCACTAGTGTGTTTGCTTCAGACATCATTTTAACTAACAAACTCCGAAGCAGCGGTTCGTTGAAAGTTTGAAGCGAACGTCACTATCTGAGAGACCAGGACCACTACAAGAGCGGAATGGAGGAGGACAACCAGGACCCGGAGCCCCGGAGCAGCGACCAGGACCCGGAGCCCCGGCTTTAGCTCAGTCTGTTAGGACGTGACTGGAAGCTGTAAATCTGAAAAGAGGAACAACTTTCCAGTCCACTGCAGTGTTTGTGTTTTATGTTTGTTCTGCCATCTTTTATTCACCTATTTTGTTATTAAATTTTCTTGTTAATTTCCATCGGACCCAGCCTCTCCTTTCTCAAAATGTGAATACGCAGCACACCCTGTCCTGATTGGCTGTGGGAGGCATGTTTCCAAAGTCTGTCTTCATCAAAGTAAATGTGTCATAATGAACATGTAGTGATTCATATCAGAAGGCAGACCGTGAACAGTCAGCTCGGCTCAGTCTGTCCTTGACGGCCGGAGGGACGTGGCTTTGATAAGGTTTCCATGGAAACCAGAGCGCTCCTCAGATAAGCAGCTTTTTCACACTAACATCGACCTTGTTCTCTGCACAACATGTTTGCAGCTGCTTTTACACATTTCTGTATCCTGAGTTCACGTTTTCTAAACTCTCCATTCGCTCACAACAACAGAAGTCAGCGTGGACTCTACAGAGAAGATAAACTTTATTGATCCCACAGCTGTTACAGCGGCTCCACAAACACCACAGAGAAGATAAACTTTATTGATCCCACAGCTGTTACAGCGGCTCCACAAACACCACAGAGAAGATAAAGAGTTACGTTTAGTGTGGATCACTTTTCATTTTAAGTTGTTGGGAAACTAAACTCAAGTGAACTCAGTGTAAAAGAGTTCGGCCTCTTCCTGTGAGTGATGAACTGAAAGCCTGAGGGCTCTTGTTTTTCTCCACCTCACCGTTCTTGGAGGATCAGATGGAGTTCAGCAGCTCACACTTGGCTCACAGCGTTTCATTCTCGAGTCCATTAGAAACAGATGGTTCCTGTCTCTCGTGCACACTTGGCATCTCTTCAGTCTCTCTCTGCATTTTCCATTAGTTGTGTTCATGCTCACCATCTTGTTGTGTTGTAAAGAAGCTGCTGTGGCAGAATGTGTAAGTTGAGTTTCTGTGTTCCAGTAATCAGTCAGGGCAGCAATGAGATCCTTATATGGAAGATTGTGCAAGAGGCAAAGCGAGTGATTGGACAGTGTTATGCAGAAAATTGTGTCCTCTTACATCTAATCTTTTATGTTTGATCTTTTAATATGATCATTATTACTATTCTCTTTATGGATCATATATATCTGTATTGTGTTTTTATCCTTAACCTTTCCTCTCCTGTTCTCTGTATGTTGGTCTGTCCACATTTCCTAGGGTTTAGGTCAGAGCTGTGAGATTGTTTTGGTGTTTTCCTCTCCTGAAATGTTCATTCAAGGCCGAGAGAGGATCTCTGTATCAACAAGGCCCAAAGGTTATGTTGTGTTTAATAATAAAATTCTCTTGTCTGACAAAATACTGTTGTTTTTAATTAATCGTTTTCATCTCTTTCGAAACAACAAAGGCATTAAAGAAAAATAGTCTTTAAGTCTTTATACATTTAAATGTTGTATTTGTGAATGTAATATTTTCCCCGCAGACTCAGATAAACAGGTTCAAATATAGAGCCTAGGCTTTTCTGTACAATGAATATCAATCTTATCATATATATTTATTCTGCGCGATGTCTAAAGTCACGTTCTTCAAGAAATATTCCACACAAACACAAAATGAATGACAAATGTTTTCAGTTCCATTTTAGCAAAAAACAAACTTTTCCTCAGCATCAATCCGGGTGTAACACCAAAATCTGTGACTCTGTGACCAAAACCCAAACGATGATGTTTTCCTCAGGTGCTTAACTTCCCATTTGGGTCACAGAATCTGATAGGTCACAGATTTTGGTGTCACACCGGAATAATTAGCCTAATACAACTGTTGTTCATTTGATCCACGTGTCACAGCAGTGAGCGCAGCGGTTACGTCAGATCCTGTTTACGATGGGGGAGGAGGGGAGATCCTCCGGAAGTTGTGAGGGAGACTGAGTAGTGACGAGGGTCCAGTAAAGCCGCTTCAC
Source organism: Lepomis macrochirus (assembly GCA_024633595.2). Taxonomy (NCBI): domain Eukaryota; kingdom Metazoa; phylum Chordata; class Actinopteri; order Centrarchiformes; family Centrarchidae; genus Lepomis; species Lepomis macrochirus. The sequence continues at coordinate 157,758 of JALXJV020000026.1, read as the reverse complement.
TTTCCCAGCTGATCCAGTCCTGCCCGAGCTGGTAAAAGGTGAAACCAGTAGTTTGTTCTTGTGTCCTGGAGGCAGCAGCTCCCTGCTGGATCAGCCAGCTGCTGTTTGAAGCCTTTCTGAATGAGTCGCACGTCTTTCTAAAATATCTGAGAGAACACGGAGCTCCTGGATCTGAAGAGCTCCGACAGTCCCAGAGGAGACCTGCTGGATCTCAGAGACCAGGACCACTACAAGAGCGGAATGGAGGAGGACAACCAGGACCCGGAGCCCCGGAGCAGCAACGTCCCCGGAAGACAAACAGCAGGCTCGAGCTCTGATAGCACCGATGTTCAGGTCAGTGTTCATGAACACAGCTAGCAGCTAACAAGAAGCTAACGTGGCGTTAGCTCGGCCTGGTTCCGACACGTAGCTTCATATTGACTGTAAACAAGATGTAATGTAGCAGGATTCAACAGTGGAGCCATCAGAACCCCGTATCTCTACAGAACCCACACTTAATGTGACGGTCGGAACCAGGGCTGCCAACTTTTCAGGAAACCCGAGTGCAGTGATTCTTGAGATCAGGGACAAAACAGGTTTTGATTTTCAAATCACACACTTTGTTAAATGAGGCTTTGCCTATACAACCACATGTTGGAACAACTTCCCAGTTTTACATTTTTGTCATAAATGACATGTTTGCGGGATCAGAACTTGATTTTTGTCACCGTCAGAAACATAGAAATGTCAAAACAATTATTTTAAATGACCTTATCACAGATATTTTTACTCTTCGCTGTTTCTTGGTTGTCTTAATTGTATACATGTTTTTAAATGAATCATATCTCCTTTTAAAAGTTAGTTTAAAAGACAGTGTTTAATAGTTACGGTTTAGGTTTTATGTATTAACCAATATAACATTTAATCTCCAATATGAACAGAGATACTTAGAAGTTTTCAAATTACACATTAACTTTGAAAATGCAACACTGTTATAGACAAATATTCTTGATTGAACAAAACATATCTTTTTAAAAAAAACCCAACAAAGTCCATCTGACGGAGTTGACGAGGCATCGACAGTGTTGACACAACAGACGGTGGTGACAAACTTGTAAGAAACAGAAAAATATTTAATTTAGTTCATTTATCATTGAACTCTCGCAAATGTTGTAACATTATAAGATACGAAGAAAAAACATTATATAACCAATTTTTTTTTTTTGGATTAACATCTCAGGGGGGTACAAGGACTAACCTCTTCAAATACATGCTGCTTATGCACAAACCACAAACCTCATCTCCAGAAAAGTTGGGACATTTTCCAAAAAGCCTTCAGCATGAGTGAGCTGTATGTTTTACTGACACAGTGGCATGAATTGGGATTTTAGAAAGACATCTGTTGCCGCAATTGTTTGTTGACGCATCTTTCCAGGACATCCATGCTTATTTCAGCAGGACAATGCCAGGCCTCAGTCTGCACGGGCTACAACAACGTGGCTTCATACACAGATTGCTTGTTCTTTAAAGGCCTGCTGCCAGTCCAGATCTGTCTCCTACTGAAAATGTGTGGCGCATCAGAATCAGAAAGTGGCGACCACAAACTGTTGAGCAGCTGAAGTTTTGTGTAACAAAGATTCCAATTACAAAACTGGCACAATTAGTATCTTCACTTCCCAAATGATTAGTTGTTATCCGAGGAAAGGTGACACGATGGTAAACGAGCCTCTGGCCCAACATTTATTTAATTCTAACTTTGTTTATATTTACAAAATCCAGTTACATTGATCAGTAAAACTACTGAAAATCTTTTCTTTGTACTTTTGTGAGTTAAATAAAGGGTCATGTGAATTAATCCCAGATTATTATTTATTTTTAATTGGAAAATATCACAACTTTTGTGGAAATGGGGTTTACATGTGCTTTGTTCTTTCAATTCAATTTTATTTATATAGCGCCAAATCACAGTTATCTCACAGCGCTTTTCATAAAGAGCAGGTCTAGACTGAACTCTGAAGTTATTTACAGCCCAACAATTGTTCTTGAGGTCGCTTGGCTCTTTCTGTGCTTGTTTCCAAAACCATCTCTTATATCTCTTTTCTGTGTCTTTATTTTGCCCTCCTCCACCCTATTCTTCAGTCTTTCCCTCTCCTTTCTCAGGAACTCCACCTTCAGCTCAGGCTGGCTATCAATTTTTTCACCCTCTTTTTTGATACTCCCTGTTCCTTCTCTTTCGTTCCTCCACTAATAGCTTTTCACTAGCCATTATGGCCTAAAATGCATTTCATGATGCAGTCAGTGTGCTTTTCTGATGGATAAGCAGAAGCAAATGATGGATAAAGAGAAGCAACACCTTATTACATAGTGAGTACAAGAGGCTATGAAAGTAAGATTCAATTTAAAACATAAAGCTATTTTGTGGCAATTGCTTGAAATTCAACACATGAAACTAAATAACAGTAATATCAAATGTTTAGGAAGTAATATCACTGAAGTAAATATACACTAAAATGAGGAATAATGCATTTCAGTGGCATTTGTCAACACCGTCTTAGAGAGAGTCAACACAGTTGACAAAATACCATATTTCCCCTCAGAACCATGTGCTCATCACAGGAGCCATCTTGTTTATCACTGGTTGCTTGTGATCTCTATAATCTACTTAAGTTAAGAATTTATTACTGAACATATGATAGAAATCTTGCATTACATTAATGACGGTGTTGACACACTATGGTTGTGACATGCAAGGTATCAACAAGTAGGTATGAAATATATAGAATCTAAAAAACTTAGCAGAGCTAGCATGGTCTCATAGCATTAGCAAGAACAAGGAAGTGATAAAGGGGTCCTCAGAGTTTTAGCAGCCTTCAATTATTCCTGATTTTTTTTATTTAAAAAAAATGTCTGACTCTGTTGACAAAAACCCCGGACACAAGTTAAATCGTCTAAAAAGCAAATTAAAATCTGTTTTAAACTGTAACTTTTGATACCTATTAAAATATTTACTGAACTACTAACAAATAGTAAGTATAATGGTTCATTTTGCATTACTTTTAATTCTTTTTAAGCTGTTGTAATGTAACACCTGCTTCCGGACAAGGACTTTTACAGGCACTGGTCACATATATAATTTTTAATTAAAGAAAATATGAAACAACATGAAATAAATAATTGGGTGTGCTAAAGTTGTCTTGTTAGTATTCTGGTTAAATGTATGAATAATTTTATGTAAATGTTTTACCAAAAAACTGTGTTTTATCTGGTGGACATGTTTTGTATCAGATCTCAAGAATCACTGAGTGACAAAGTACAAATTTGTGGAGCGGCCCTGTTCGGGTTAGTTGCTGTGTCCTCTAATAACCTCAGTGCAACCTCGCTTCTGGAAAGTACCTTGCAGCACTCGGCCGTACCAGGCGGCGATCCTCCCTACGCTTTCATTTTGGCTACCGCTGCTCTGTAAACAGGGAAGCACCGCGCTGTACCAGCTCCCTCTGTCTCCTGTCTCTCAATTCCATTCAATTTTGCTTTATTGGCATGACTGTAGAACAATATTGCCAAAGCATCATAACATAACAATCATCCCAATACATTTTATTAAAGAATTCGAGCATAAACTAATCAAAGTATCTGTGTTTGTTTAAAAAAAGAAATATATATATATATTAAAAAACAAAATCAATAAATAAAACAGTGTGTGTGTTATAAATACTAAAAATAGAATAAACAAAACAGTAAGTGTGTGTGTGTGTGTGTGTTAAAAATAAAAATATCTACAAAAGAATTAAATTAAAATAAATAAATGAAACAGTAGAATGTGTGTGTGTATATAGTTATATTAATAGATTAAAAAAAGTATAAGAGTAAAAAGTAAAACAAAAGAATTAATAAAATAGCAAACAATTAAAGTAATAATAATTTTTAAATTTGTACAATTATTTGTCAGTCTGAGGTTCCACTGGTTGTCCTCACTTCATGGCATGTGGAGACATATTTTGCAGCAATTATTTGACATTTGGGCATTTCTCCCAGTAAATAGGGAGTTTCTGTGTGTCTGATAGGGATTCAATTGGGGTATATTTGGGCAATGTTTGCAAAGTGTTTTTCTCTTAGTGGTTCATATTTGGGGCATGAGGTTAGAAAATGTACCTCTGTCTCTACCTGTCCTGTGTCACACTGGGAGCAGAGTCTGTCCCTCTCTCTCTCTCTCTCTCTCTCTCTCTCTCCTCTCTCTCTCTCTCTCTCTCTCTCTCTCTCAGAGAGGCAGAGTCCAGGAGAGGCCTACTCAGAGCTGAAGATGAGGGAACTGATTTTTATGCAAACACACACTCACTGCTCTATTTTATAGGACTGTGTTTTTGATTATGTTGAACTATTTCAGCGTTCTGACTGGCTGGACACATGACACGTGTTGGTAGCAGGAAACTGTACCTTAAGTGTTCCAGCTCAGGCCTGCCTGACCAGGGCCCGTATTCACAAAGAATCTAAGAGTCCTCTCAGAAAACTCTTAACTTAGCTAAAAAACTTTTACCTAGGAGTCTTAGCTTAAGAGCTATTCAGGACTGATCTGAGAGCAGCTCTGAGCAAGGAAAAGACAAAAACTTTTATCTTAGTGAGGAGGCGGGGTTGACCCCGTTGCTATGTATGACACAATCTTTTGAAGACTGTGATTGGTTGGTTGTCCAAGAAGGAAAAAAAAGAGTGATTCTAAGTGTAGGTTATATTCTAAGCTTCACTTTGGAAATTACATGCGTAACATTTCCTATTTGACCGTTCTCTCCTCACTCACACACACACATTATATAGGTGTATATAAATCCTGTTTTTTATTTACCATGCTGTTAATTTCCTATCAGATTTGCTTGGAATGATAAAAATTGTTCCACTCTTTCCAATTACACTGATTGCTGGCGTTTCTATTTAAGTGGTGGTTTGAATGTTGGTTTTAATGGATCAAACACGGAATCAAAACCAAGCAGAGCGAGAAAGCCCAACTGGACCAGTTAGTGGATGAACACAAGGCAATTCTAAGAGGAAAATTCGGCTGGGTGTCACAGCACGGGGCCAGAAGCAGACGAGGGAGCTTAGCGCAAACTATTAACGGTTCATTCTCGTTGTGCACCAGGGAAGCTGCTATATTCATACATGCAGTTTTTTGAGCCTGTAAGGTGGGAATGTCCAGTGGAAACGAAATGAACTGCGACACAATAAGAGGTTCTGACAGAGCTGTAAGGCTGATGATACACACAGCAACTTTTAGAGCAATCGTGCAGGGCAACGCATAAAAGTCCATCTCAAAGTCCCGGGCTTAATTTCAGTACCATTACATCCCTGATAGCAGCATGAACGGACCCAACCCTCCCAGTTCGCCTGCGATTCTGCTGTATTTTCAACCTTTCTATAAAAAACAAAATTTAAAAAAACGCTTGCGTATTTGAAATGTTTGCTACGTTCCCCTCTAGTTAACCCAGCTGCAGTATTTAACGTTAGAACATCAGCTGTAACAGCAGAACCAGCCAATAAAACACGAACAGCAGCCTGAGGGGACCAGTCGGCAGGATGGATGATGCAGGGCTCTGCACAGGATTTCACTCGCAGAAAAATAAAGAGATGCAAAGTGGAAAAATGATTTACGAGTAAACACAACAGTCTACCGTAATTGTTCTGCACGAATGGTTCTGATTGGCTAAGTATTTGCTTGGCGTTAATAAATTAGGGACCAATGTAGACTGTCATGTGTCATGGAAATATGTCCTTTGGTGAGTCTTCTGAAATAAGGGTTTAAGGGTTTTATTCTTTGCAAAGGGTCAGACAGACATACAGTCTGCAGAGTGTGAGACAAAGAGCCAGTGAGGAAACAGGTGGTTTTATACTGTGAGGGTATCACACAGCTGTCTGAGGGAGGAAGGGACCAACTGTCCTGGGAATGAGGGCCTATCAAGGTCAGTTAGATAAGAATAAAATGATCAAATACCACACAGTGAAACATTGAAATATAATAATGAAGCATTCAGGGTGAAACAGTAAACAGAGTAAAATATACAATTTCCATCACACATTGATTTTATAAATGGAAACATCCCCCAAAATCTAACTGCTATAACAGTCAGCAGTGTTGGGAAGGTCACTTTGGAAATGTGAGGTTACCGATTACAAGTTAACCTTTAAAATGTTACAGGAGCTGATTTAACCACATTTCATTACTTTTCAAAATTTCTAATGAGTGTTTTTCCAACTGTTGACCATTTTCCAAAGACAGCTTAAGAGGCAGTTTAACTGCAGATGGTGGTGCTGCAGATTCAGACATGAGAACCAATCAGAAGCCTCAGAACAGCATCAAACTTTACTAAGCAGCTGCAGCTGGAACTGGCTTCCTGCTCACTTTGGAAAAATAGCTCGGACCAAATGTTAACTAACAAATGAAAATGCTTTGAGAAAAGGTTGATTTGCACAAAAAGAAATGATGAAATGCAAGATATAGTTTTCCCTCCTGGTTTGCTCACGGTCGCTGCCGAAGTTTGAGCTCTTCTCTGACTTTATAATGGGTGTGTATTGGGTGAGTCAGAGTGACATCATCACTACAGTGACTTGAGAAATCGTCTTAAACTTTTGGAATGGAAAAGCTTTTCTTAAGCAAACACACTTTACCATCAACAAATGATCAAATTGTAGCTTCATCAGATGTGTCCTCCTGTAGCTCGTGTGATTAGAGCGCTGCTTTCCCCAGCATCTCTTTTCAGTCAGACCCCGGTTCAAATCCCTCCTACGGCAGCATTGATAAATGCTTTGAACCTCAAACACCTGTGTATGTACTTAGTCTTTCTAAATGAAGTTATACATGGAATAAGTTTGTTGTAGGATTAGTCGTTTTCTGCGTCTTCATGTTATTTTGCATCACTGGACACCTCACAGAAAATATAAGCATCAAAACAGTGCTGTGCATTTGTAGTCATAGGTCGCCCTCTGGTGGTGCTTTGAAGCATAACATGCATTCAGTTCCCACTGACTTGCTGTGGTGTTTTTAAATGTGTATCTTAGTCTTTCTAAATGCAATCAGTGTTTACCTGGATATCAGTGTTTCAGCCGATATTACTGAAGGTGCTTAAATATCAAACTAGTCACACTTGTGTGCCCGAAGTCACAGCTACGGGGTTTCACTCAGTGACTGCTTTTAAATCAGTCGCTCCCCCCTTATGCTGCGTTCCATTTACCTCGGAGGGCGGAGCTGGGAATGACGTCACACCCGACTTGACGGCGTTCCGGTTACAACCTCGCTCGGCCAGCTGTTTGTTTACAACCAGCCAGGTTAGTTATTGATCACCGGCTGATTAAAAAAGCCGCATCATGCGGTATTTACTCACACTAACTGTAGCAACACGTCCACAGACAGCTGTTGGACAGCACTTTGTGTACCAACATTTATATGAGTCACAAGTACACAGAAGTGCTAATTAACAGTATAAACTTTCAGTAACTGTAGTAATAGTACAGGTTGTCCCGACTTCCCGAGTCGGAAATCCGACTTCAGGGGGCATTCCAGTTGATTTTCAACTGGGAACTTCTGACTTCCCATGTCAACTGGAACGCAGCATTACACTCACTGCGCTTAAACACAGCATGCATCTGTCTTCTTTTCACTGACACTCTGCATCTCGAAGTAACAATACTTTTTAAATTAATAAATATATAACAGTGGCAGAAAAACCTTTTCACCTGTGTGCTGAACCGTGGGGAGGGAGGTGGGGGGTGTTTTCACGACCAAAAAAACACATTTCAAAACATCCCCCTCTGTTTTCTCACAAATTGCAACCTGTTGTAGCCTCAAACAGATAACATGGACTAAACAGCTAATATGGACTAAAAGAGGATTTGTTAGTACAGCGTTGGTGGTTCGGCCTGACAGAGAGGGAAGGAGGGGTTTCCTGTGAGCTCATTATTTATAATAATGTCTTTAATTTAAAATTACATTATTTACAAAGGAAAGTATTCAACTCAGATTTTTATTTCATGCAAAATTTGGACAGCACTTTGTGTACGAACATTTATATATTTATTCTCCACCATTGAAATTAAGTGCTGCATGAATTATTATGCGCAATGGTGGAGAAGTAGTATCAAATTAGAATAATTTCAGAGAACGATCGTTTGAGTCAAGTCATGGCATTAAATAATACATAATATCAAGTAGGCTGACCTACAGACGACAGGAACAACAAAGTTCACCACAGTAATGTTACAATTTGATTACCAATACAATTTCAACATCTGGAGCAATTTAGGGTTCAGAGTCTTGCCCAAGGACAGTTCGAGGTGGAGCCCGGAGCCTGGATTGAACCACGAATCTTCCGATTAGTGGGCAACCCGCTCTACCCCCTGAGCGACAGCCCCTTTGTTTTGAATAATACAGAAGATGAAGAGCTTGAAAACAATCGTTCAGCCGCTCCCCCTTCTACCAGGTAACGTTGCTGCAGGCAGTGAATAGCAGCAGACAGAAGGAGGAGGAAGAAGAGGAAGGAAGTTTTTCATTCTTATCAAATCACTTAGGGCTGGACCATATGGCCAAAAATGTTACCACGATAAAAAGTCTCATATCTTTCGATATCGATAATTATCACGATAAGTATCAAATTATGATATCTTTCGAGTTTACATTTGTTACGTCCCGGCTCACTAGGGGAAAGGGGACGTATGCATAAACCAGATGTAGTCGGTATTGTAGAAAAGGTATTTATTTAAAGAGAGTTTGATAAGGATTAAAACAAACTAAGGTCGGGCAAGTGGGTGCTGCAAAAACATAAACTCAAGATAACAAAAAGAGATCCCTTCAAAACAGGGATTACTAACTCAAAAACCAAAAAAAATAAAACAAAACCTCTATTTAAGATGTCTCCAAAACAAAACACAGGGAGCGCAGCACCCCTAAACCTAGTAAACTATACAAATGAAAAATCCTAGTGTGGAGTGGAACCTGGCCCAACTCTTCAGACACACGGTTAAAACACGAAAACGCACTCAGGTGTCCTTTAAACAAAACAACTACCTGAGTGGTGAACCAAATGGCTATCACTGTAACTTTAGCTAACAGCTAAACAAAAGACTGTTCCCACAAAACAGAAACCTACTGACTCACAGTAGTAGTTATAAACAAGTGCCGGCACATTAGTGAGGCTGCAACAACCAACAAACAATATACATACTTCTAGGCTCAATACGAAACAGTGGTCGGCCTCAACCACAGCTCACGGATTGGTGGACGGTTGTGTGACTGCTCCAATCAGGATGGATGAAGGCGGGAGCAGGCAGATCCTCACTGGCACCAGCCAATCCTCAGCCGGTGATTGCACAGCTTGCTTAGCATACTGGAAAAACACTGACAGTAACCAAAAACACAAGGCTGCTACCAGCGGCCGTAACAACATTTATTCATTTACATTTATTCATTAAGCTGACGCTTTTATCCAAAGCGACTTACAATTGCTATACATGTCAGAGGTCGCACGCCTCTGGAGCAACTGGGGGTTAAGGGTCTTGCTCAGGGACACAATGGTGTATGGGTCACAGTGGGGGATTGAACCCGGGTCTCCCACACCAAAGGCATCTTATCCATTGCGCCATCACCACGTTAGTGTTTCCAGGAGAGCTCAGCTTTGCTGCAGTTCATGACCTTTCTGGCTGAGTGAAGAGTGAAATGCTGCCACACTGTGGAGGTTTTAGGTTGTGAAGGTGTTACTGCAGCTCTGATGTTTTAGTAATTTTAACTTTTCTGTTCACGTCACTTTACTCTGTTAAGCTGACGGTGTCGCTACGGCCCGATGACGTCATGAACAAATCATGAGCCTGTATCAGCCCCTCCTCCTCGCTCACTGGCTGCAGGTAACGTTACAGGTAGAAGGAGGAGCAGCTGGTTTGTCTCAGCCAGCAGCTGAGTTTGTAAGACTACAGACCGCCTGTGCTCCAGACAGACAGCTTTCTATTTAGCTTGTTATTAACATTTGGCTAATGCCAAGCTAGCGTTAGCTGTGCTTAAATCATACAGGATGAGATTCAGAGGACTGAGACGATTTAAATTAACCCTTTCTACATGTTCAACGTTACCTTACAGACAGGTGTATTTATAAATATTGTCTTTTTAGACGAAACGATCCGTTTGTAAAAAGCCACAGCTGACATGCCACGAGGTGTGCAGCCTGTCGCATGCAGCTCTTCATCTAACGGCTCACTTTGTTTGCTCCTGACTGTTTCATTACTCACTGCAATATTTCAAAGTGGTCTGCTGTCAGAAAACTGTTAAATGACAGTTCTCTTGTTGTGTAGATTAGGGCTGAACGATTTTGGAAAATAATCTAATTGCGTTTTTTTTTCACCAATATTGCGATTTCAATTTATTTTGCAATTTTTAAGATCTTTACCTTCTGTAATATTCAAAACGGACAAGCAGTAAATCAGTGTATAGTATGATATTAGATAGATTAAACTTACACTGTTCTTTCTTGTGGCTCAGGCCTGTGGTATGATGAATTACGTAGAATTATTATTATAAGCAATAAGATATATCAAATAATATGAGAAAGACAATTTGAGTCAAGTCATGGCATTAAATAATATGATATAATATCATCAGGTCGGCCTTTTCACCACAGGGTGTTATACAATAAGCGCTCAATACAAAATCCCACAGTTCAACCACCAGTTAATGAGTCCTGATCTCAGCTCAAATCTCCTGGAGTCCATCTTTCTGTATCCCCGTAAGCAAACTAAAAAAACTCAGCCAACTTTTGAATTGAACCTAAAACTAACTAAAGTAGAACAGAGTGACGCCTCTCGTAATTCTCCGACAACACCGGAGTCCCCCTCCTCCCCCGCAGCCTCCGATGCTGGTGAGCGGCGCACCGGCTTTAACCAGGCTGTAACTCGGGACAGACTGGGCCTCTTTCGGCGTTTAGTTTGAAACGCCAATTTACAGATATTTCCTGAGCTGACTGGTGGCTGTGTGTGTGACGCAGGCGCTGATCGCCACAATACGCTTATCTTGCTACACGCCTCTTTTCTGTTTTGCATTTTTCCGTCCATCAAAGCCGCGGATGGCCCAACAATTTCACCCACCACCAAGTTACCCGCGGTGGCGGCTGCTACTTTCATTCCATGTGACATTAAAGTTTATGTAGCTGAGCTTCTGTCAAGCTTTAGGCCATTTTACAACAAGAAGGTAAGTTACAGCGTAACGTGGAGACGAAGCATTAACTTCGTCAGACTGCTTTCCGCTTGGGTGTCATGTGACCAGTGTATAATCGCCGCCTTGGCGATTAGAAAGTCTCGTTTTATTACATCGCGATAAAATCGCGAAATGCAATGTTCAGCCCTAGTGTAGATGCATTTTTGATGAATGACAGCGGTTAGCGTTAATCTCACATGCAAACAGATTTTCACATCTTATACTGCACAATAAAGCTGTTGTTCACTTGCACTTGAAGCCAAAGTGTTCAAACGTTTTTCCTTGCACTTATTTTTACTCGGTATTGAAAATTTACCAAAGTACAATGTTCTTAAGTAAAAGTAAAATGCAGATTTTCAAAACTACACAATTACATTAACTGGAGTAATTGTAATTTGTTACTTCCCACCTCTGTCATTTATCTAGTATGCAGTACATCCTGAGTGTGTATGACTGACTATGTAAGACAGTACATACTCACTATGTGGTACAGTAGGTTAGTAGGTGATTTCAAAGATGTGCTCTGTCATTTATGGTTTTCGATAGCTCGCTCCACTATGACATCTCACTTACTGTGTTTCTCTGTTGATATAGAGAAGAAGAAGAACAAGAGAGGGACTAAAACTTTCAGCCAATCAGCTACCCTAAGAACACACCAATTTGTTCACACTGGACAGAAACCTCACAGGTGTGAACAGTGTGGAAAAACCTTTGCTCTATTAGGAGTCCTGAGAAAGCACCAACATGTTCACACTGGAGAGAAACCGTACTGGTGTGAACAATGTGGAAACACTTTCACTCAGTCAAGTGCCCTTAGAAGACACCAAAGTGTTCACACTGGAGAGAAACCTCACTCGTGTGAACAGTGTGGACTAACTTTCGCTCGATTAGGAACCCTAAGAAGACACAAACGTATTCACACTGGAGAGAAACCTTACTGGTGTGAACAGTGTGGAAAAATGTTTGCTCGATCAGTTACACTAAAAATTCACCAACATGTTCACACTGGAGAGAAACCTTACTGGTGTGAACAGTGTGGAAAAACTTTCAGCAGTTCTGCTGCCTTACAAGTTCACCGACGTGTTCACACTGGAGAGAAACCGTACTCATGTGAACAGTGTGGAAAAACTTTTTCTGATCCACGTTCCTTAAAATGCCACCACCGTGTTCACACTGGAGAGAAACCTTACTGGTGTGAACAGTGTGGAAAAATGTTTGCTCGATCAGTTACACTAAAAATTCACCAACATGTTCACACTGGAGAGAAACCTTACTGGTGTGAACAGTGTGGAAAAACTTACAGTACATCAGGTGCCCTAAAATTCCACCACCGTGTTCACACTGGAGAGAAACCATACAGCTCTGATCAATGTGGCAAATCTTCTACCAACAGGAGAACCCTTAGAAGACACAAACGCATCCACAGAGCATCAGTGTGACATTTTTCAGAGAGCTGAGCTAGCTGTTTCCTGCTGCCCTGAATACAATCACCTGTTATCTTGTGACTGTGCTGGACTAACATCATGTGATGACAGCTGAGTGACTTTGATTTGGAAAGAGCTGGAAAGCATCATACAGCATTCACATCAAATGCAAGTTTAGTCCATGCATGCTTTCCTCGCAGGGGCTTTATTGCTGGACAGCTGCCACACACAACGCCATAACGCAAGTAAACACAACTTGCCATTACTACAGCTGTATGAACCCAAAGTAAACATTTTGCTGTGATTAAATAGCAACAAACAGATCGAACTGATGCCAAAATACTTACAATATGATGCAGATTTGATTAAACAAGCAGGACAACAAGTTCTAAAATGTTTGTTTGTGGACAGAAACCTAACAAGAGTCTGCAGAAACTCCAGTATGTTCAGAACAGTGCTACAAGGATCCTGATCACCACATCACACCCATTCACCAAGAATTGATTACAAGGTCTCACTTCTCACCCACCAGTGCATCTATGGAAATGCCCCCCCTTACCTCAAAGAACTACTCATCCCTCTCACTACAACACGATCCCTCCGCTCAAAAAACGCAAACCGCTTCCTCCCCAGAACTAAGCTCAGCACCATGGGTGACCGTGCCTTCTGCTCTGCCGCTCCCCGGACGTGGAACGCCCTTCCTGACCATCAGAGGGCACCACAGACAATTGAGACTTTTAAAAAAGGACAAAAAACATTTCTTTTTAGCAGAACCTATGAGTTTTAACCTTGCACAATAATGTCGTTGCACTATTTATCTATATTTTACACTGATGTTTTTACCTTGCTTTTATGATCTTAACTGTAGCACTTTGAGGTTTTTCTTAAATGTAAAGTGCATTAGAAATAAAATGTATTATCATTTATTATTATTATTTTTATAGCACTATACGTAGAATTAACATAGTTTGAGGTAAAGTGTCACGATTTAGACTTGAATCCATCAACAACAACACTAAATATCCATTCACATGGGTTATCAGCAGAAATAAGAGGTGGGGGTTTTGTGACTCTTTAAGAAGGCCAAGGGATGTGGTCCTTATAGGCAAGTCATGCTACTCGGCTGGCTGAAGTGTGAACTACCATCCTACCAGTTCTCTCAAAGATCCTGGAAAGAATTATCATAACAAATGGTTGACCCCCTTCAAAATAATTTACTTTTTATTTAGACCATGATATTCAACTGAAATGGCCAAATACTATGTCCTCATTAGACAAAGGTAATGTAGTTGGAACAGTGTTTTTGAGCAAGCAATTGTCTGGTTTGCATCCTGTCTCGAGTCAAAAGGGCACGTTTGATAAACACGTTAAACTACACAAAATTGTAAACTGTTTTAGAATGACTAGACATTAAATACCCCTCAAGGCAGCTCAACTGTTTATGTAGTGTTTCCCATCGTTCATTAAATCAATCAATCAATCTTTGTTCGTCCCTGTAGGGAAATTAGTTTGCAGAACAATTACGTAGGCATTACACAGAGATAACCATCAGACATAGTGATAACCACACTAATAAACACAAATAGACATAATTCCCATACCCCGCACAATTAATTTAGGCAGACCACACCAGCTGATCATCCTGCCTATTTAGCTATATTTGTGCCTTACCTGTTTAAAAAATGTAATTGCTTGAGGCACAAATCAAGATTTTGATCTATCTTTGGTAAATACAGGGAGGCACCATCGTACCCTGGATGGCAACAGTTATAGTGAAGGGGCAAGGGCTTGCCTCTCGTCTCCCACAATGTTTTTGCCTTGTACATCATTCTTTCACACCTGAAGGTCAGTACCAAGGTCTGAACCAAAGTTCATGTTTTGATACATTTGGATGGTTTTGGTTTGGTTTCACACTGCAATTCTGTGAGTGCACTAAAGAACTTTACATCACAGATCTGCGTCCTGTCGTCATCTATGTGGGCTGGGTCTCCCTATACTTGACATTGCTCGAGGTTTCTTGCCTCTGTCACCTAGTGCTGCTCTTGGTGGGAATTGTTGGGCTTCTGTAAAAGCGCTCTGGGATAACTGTTGTGATTTGGCACTGAAGCTTGAAACGTGGCTCCTGCAGCAGCGCATGCCGTTGCTCTGCGACACTGTAGTTGGCTCTGTGGACGCATCTACAGCAAGAACAGAGGAAGGCTGCTGGAGAGAAAGAAAGCAGGAACAAACAGATGTAGATTTTTACAGCAGCTGTAAGTCGCTGTCATGAAGCGTGTGTGTTGTTTTCTTGTTGTCCTCGTCACATAAATATATTGGTCTTAGGGAGGCCGATCCAGTCACTTCCTGTCCTTCATCCTTCCTGAGAAACATGTCAAAGATTCACCTGATTGAATCCACCTGATCGTGACAATGACAACATTGATGACCAAACTGCTTAAATTAAATATGTTTTGATGCCCTAGTTTGCTCACTACTCAAGAATGTCTCTGTTCTACGATGTGTCTGCTTAAACAGTAAGATGAGAGCATTCATTGATGAACTGACAGTTTGTTATAAACTTAATGTGACCATGGGACGACCAAAGGGGGAGCTGTAATAGAAACAAATAGATTTTACCTGTATGTGCTTTTATTAATCCTCTATATGTCATTACCTTTTGTTCTTTGCTCATCTTATGTGGTGTTATAATTTCCACTGAGTGTACCAGTGTTTTGATATAATGACCTTCTGTGAGATTGTTTTGTTTCATGCTTTCCTGTGAGAAAGGAGTTTCCACTGTGGCTCAAGGCTGAGAAAGGCTTTTCTGTGAGACTCCACAATTATTCTCTAGCATTAAATGTCTTCTCTGTTTCTCTGGGTCAGACTCTCTAACAGCCCTCTGGTGTCTGAGCTCTGCCCTTCAGCTGAATCACTCTGTTATTCTTACTTTAATAAATATCACAAACACAAATGTTTGTTGTAGCGTCTTTATTTCTTCAGAAGGAAATGTACAATTTCCACCACAAATCAGTTGGCTCAAGGCTGCAGTATCAACGAGCATCGGTCTGCTGTCAATATTGGAGACATTTGTCTATGATAATAGCATTCACATCTGTGTCCGCCTGCATTGGAGGAACGGGATGTTGAACCAGCTTTAAATACCTGCTATAATCAGCTGTTCTGCTTGTTTTAGAGAGGAGGAGACCGACCGGCTCAGAACTACATGTAGACCCTGGTCCCTCTGGTGGAAAACCAGTGAGCTCCTCCAAAGGTTTAGTTCCGGGGTACAGTTCCTTTGCTCGGAACGCAGCTTAACAGAGCTTCCAGAGATTTAGCTGAAGAGTCAGACTGTGTTTGAGCGCCACCTGCTGCTCATTAAGCAGACAGACCAATAAAGATGAAGAATAAAGAGAACAGAGTGCTGCTGTTCCTCCATCTTCTGCTCTTTCCTTCATTGTTTTACTCTCTGGATGCTGCTGTGCTCTGACAGGAAATCACTGACGTTTAGTGGCTGAACGAGCAGCTTTGATTTGTTATTGAACTTTCTGATGTGTCTGTTAGCTCACGTGTCTTTGACCTTTACGCCTCAGCTCATGTCAGCGTTGATGTTTCCTCCCTTACTGTGACGTAGAGAAGCTGATGTGGTTCCTGCAGTAGTTTGGCTTCTACTTGCTGTGAGCTGCAGTTAATAATTACATCTGTTATTTCTGGCTCCCTCTCTCCCCTTTGCTGGAGGATGGAGGCCATGAAGCTGAAATCTGCCTCCGAGCCCTCACTTTTCTGGCCGCTTCTTGCTTCTTTAAGATAAAGCTGCTGTGCTCACTGCCTCTGCCTAGGGACCACTCCTGAGTACTTACCGCTTCCACTCATCTATGACGACATCACAGAGCTGGTGAGTGTTAGAAACCTTGCGCTCGGCCACCTTCCATTTGAGGATATTCCAGACGATCAGTAGGGTTTAGGTCTGGAGACACGCTTTGCCAGTCCATCACCCTCAGCTTCTGTAGCGAGGCAGTGGTCGTCTTGAAGATGTGTTTGGGGTCATTATCATGTTGGAATACTGCCCTGCGACCCAGTCTCCGAAGGGAGAGGATCATGCTCTGCTTCAGTATGTCACAGTACATGTTGGCATTCGTGGTTCCCTCAATGAACTGTAGCTCTAAAGTGCCGGCAGCACTCATGCAGCCCCAGACCAGGACACTCCCATCACCATGCTGACTGTAGGCAGAACACCTGGTTGCCGCCACACACGCTTGACACTACCTGAACCAAATAAGTTTATCTCGGTCTCATCAGACCACAGGACATGGTGCCAGTAATCCATGTCCTCAGTCTGCTTGTCTGCTTGCAAACTGTTTTTGTGCTTTCTTGTGCATCATCTTTAGAAGAGGCTTCCTTCTGGGACGGCAGCCATGCAGACCAGTTTGATGAAGTGTATTGCATTTGGTCTGAGCACTGACAGGCTGACCCCCCACCAACCTCTGCAGCAAAGATGGCAGCACTCATACATCTATTTCCAAAGACAACCTCTGGATGTGACGCTGTGCATGTGCACTTATTTGGATCGACCATGGCGAGGCCTGTTCTGAGTGGATCCTGTCCTGTTGAATCGCTGTATGGTCAGTTTCAGGGTCTTGGTAGTCCTCTTACAGCCTAGCCCATCTTAATGTAGAGCAACCTTTTTTTCAGATCCTCAGAGTTCTTTGCCATGAGATGCCATGTTGAACCTCTAATGATTAGTATGAGGGAGTGTGAGAGCGAATCACCAAATTTAACACACCTGCTCCCCATTCACACCTGAGAGCTTGTAACACTAACAAGTCAAATGACACCAGGGAGGGAAAATGGCTAATTGGACCTAATTTGGACATTTTCACTTAGGGGTGTGAAATGGAAATATGTCCTTTCGTGAGTCTTCTGAAATAAAGAATTCAATCTAGACGTCTTTTAAGGGTTTTATTCTTTGCAAAGGGTCAGACAGACATACAGAGTGCAAACAGTCTGCAGAATGTAAAACAAAAAGCCAGTGAAGAAACAGGTGGTTTTATACAGTATGGGTATCACACAGCTGTCTTAGGGAGGAAGGCAGTAGGGACCAACTGTCCGGACATAAAGGCATATCAAGGTCAGTCAGATAAAAAACTTTCTATATAATAATGAAGCATGCAGGGTGAAACAGTAAACAGAGTAAAATATCAAATTTCCATCACAGGTGTCCTCAATTTTGTTGCAGCAGTTTAGACATTAATGGCTGTGTGATGAGTTATTTTGAGGGCACTCCCCTAGACCAACAAGGGGGTCGTAACAAGCAAATTTACACTGTTATGCAAGCTGGACACTCACTACATTGGAGCAAAGTGTAATTTCTACAGTGTTGTCACATGAAAACATACAATCACTTTTACAAACCGATCAAACATAAGATTAAAAGTAATTTGACCCAAAACTGCAATCCAGAGTTGAGTATAGATTACAAGCTTCATTTGTTAAACACACAAAAAATAAACACACCACAACTACACCCTTCAAGAAAGACCCAGGAACCCAAGACACAATTACTTATAATCTAAACTGTTAATCATTAGACTGTCTCTTCAAGCACTCAACTCAACATAAAACTGAATTTGTCTGTGGCAGTCATTAGTCATGGTTGTAGTTTTATTTCTGAGAGATTAGGCAGAGTCAAAATCACGGCCACAACCATTGAATCATTATGTATAATACAGAAATGTTGGAGTGGGAAGCGAAGGCAAGAAAAGAAATAAAAATGAATGAACTGTCGCTTTGAATTCAAATTGTTCTCCCTCCCACAGTTTAAAGCCGTACAGGTTAGGTTAAAGTGTCTGTACGTGTGAATATTAACATAAATGGTTGTCAGTCCTCTTATATAGTGACAATCTGCACTGGGACAGGCTCCAGTTTCTTGCAACCCTGCACCGTGTAAGTATAGCTCAAGCTCACGGTCGGGCAGAGGGGGGAAAAAGTGTTTAGTCAATGTACTGAATAGGAATAATTTTTTTCAATCTACTTATTATTTTAGCATTAGAAATATTTTATTTTTCTTTGTGTACACTTAATTCAATTAAAGTGGTATTAACGTAATAGATTTCTGTGGCATTAGCAAGAGATATTACACCTTTTGCTATTCTTTTTATTAATCCTAAATCATTCTTTAGACCCTAGAGCTCATCTCCTCTTGGAAATTTAGCTGAGTCTTTGAGCACCACATTGTTAATGTTGCTAGCAGTCCTGATTGCAGATTTCATAGACGACTCAATCCAAGCGTGAGGGAAGGCTGTGTGTTCACCAGCAAAGTGCACCCGGCCTTCACTTCTGAAGAGCTCCTCAGCGTACTCTAAATGTTGGTAGGGCGTGAAGAGAGCGAAGGCCCCCAAGCTGTAAGGATCCAAGGTCCACTTCTTTACCACCACCCCTGTGCAAAGAGACCTAACATGGTCGCCGTGGATCTTTCACAAATCTCTCAAAACCAGCTCTTTCAGGGCTTCATCGCTCGCTCCCTGGAAGAGGAGGGAGTCATCAGACCAGGTGTAGGAAGCCAGGAGGACGCCGATGTTATTGTTTGGGAAACTGTGGCTTGGGTAGTAGATGAAACGAGAGGGACCGTCAGTGATGCTCTTTCCTCCGAGGCCGTTTTCCTCCCAGAATTTCTGACTGAAGGTGAGGATGATTTTAGTAGAGCTCACAAAGTGGACCCCCCTTAGGGCCTCCATCTTTCTGATGGATAGAGTTGGACTGAAGTCCATGAAGAGGGCTGCTTTCGCTGTGGTTGTTACCAGGACAATGTCAGCAGGAAGGTCAGTAAATGAATCCTGTTGGCTAGGGTCTGAGGTCTGGTACGATACATGTACACCATTATCTGACTGGCTGATGCTCTTAACTGTGGAGTTGAGGAGAATGGAGTCTTCAAGGACTTTGAGAAAAGCTTTAGGGAGAAGGTTGAGGACACATGTAATGTGTGTATTATGTCAAAACTGTTATATATACTGAATAAAATTATAAACACAACACTTGTTTTCCCCCATTCATTTTGAGCTGAACTCAAAGATCTAAGACTTTCTCTATGTGCACAAAAAGCCTGTTTCTCTCAAATATTGGTCACGAATCTGTCAAAATCTGTGTTAGTGAGCCCTTCTCCTTTGCTGAGATAATGCATCCACATCACAGGTCAAGATTGCTGATCAGACAGCATGGGTTTTAACCTATGCTGAAATAACTACAGTTGTTAACTACAGTGATGATGAAATGACAAATACAAAAGATTTTCTTCTAGGATAATTACAAAAAGTAGGTTCTCTAGAAAAAAATAAATTTTATGTGCTTTATCTCCTGTCTAACATTTTTCTTCCCACTACTGTCATATTGTTCATAATTCACCTTATAGTAGGATGTTAAGGTTTGTGATGGCGTGGCAGGTAGGAGGACCCAAACGCAGGACACAAGGCAGAGGAGGTATGGTACAAAAAGGGTTTTAATAACAAACAAAAAGCGAGCACACTTACACTGAGTGGCTGAGTCCATAAAAAGTCAAATGAGAAACAAAACCAAAATCCAACTCAGAAATTCAAACTCCAAAGGAACACGGTGACTAGACAAACGAGGTAGACAACAGGCGTAGCGCACACGGCAGACAGGAGAGGTAACATGAACAATGACCGGACAAGGACTGAACAAGAACACCAGACATATATACACACCAGGGACAAACGAGCAGGGCGGGAGAAACTAATTACACAGGTGAGACCACTTAGACAATCAAAGACAAGCACAGGAAGTAAAACAAGACGACACACCAAGGCAGAATACTACAAACTAAAAACAGGAAGTAAAACTAACTGAAACACACAAGGACAGATCTACCAAAGTAAAAACACAAAGACAGCAAAAACAGTACGCTGACAGAGACGGGACCAAACAGGTGACAAGACTATACTAAACATGGAGACAAAAGACTAAGGACTAAGACAGTTACTAAGAAGACAAAAGTGAACGAACCAAAATAATAAACAAGACTACAAAACTCTAAACCAAGGCAATATTAAATAAACACAGGAAAAACAACAGCACACTACTCAAATCCTAACATAGGATTATCGTATCTCAACACATTTCCAGACCCATTCAGTACAGTAATATAATTTACTACCGTCTAACTTTTACACTAAAGTGTGACTACAGTCTCAATTAAAATATTCAGCATAGGTTACCAAGGCACTTTTTTCATCTTTCATCACTTTTATATTTATATATATATGTATAAGGGGTGTGTATCTTCACTGGTCTCACGATTTGATTCGATTACGATTACGATTATCAGGTCTTTGATTCGATTCGATTTCCCGATGCGTCACCTCAAGGGTGTGAATTTCTGGGCACCTCATGGTCTCGTCTAGTGTAGTTACATGTTTGTGTCCTGTACGTTGATTATTGTAATCTGGTATTGAGCACCACGGGCCTTGAGAAATGGCATTTAGTTCATTGTGTACTTGATATGTGGATGACACCAAATGAAATAGAACTAGCAGCAAAAAAGCTTCCTGCTCAGCTTTCAGACTGCAGTCTGCAGTTGGAAGAGGACATGTTAGTAGCAGCAGTCACTCATTCAATAAACAGCTGTCTGTCTGTGCCGAACAGGGAGAACCACACGTCTACATTGTGTTCACCGCATAAACGGTCCCGAGCTGCATTTCCGAGTTCCGTTTTTTTCATTCAGTCAACATTATGTTATCAATTAGCCTCTAGATAATCGATTATTGACATTTGTGAAGTGATTCATAATTGTCCAAGTCTGCATCGCAATGCATCTCTAAATCAATTATTTTCCATACACCACACCTCTAATATATATGCAGGCATACGTATATATACATTAGGGGCAGTGTTGGGCAGCAGCGTCGCTACAAGTAGCGCCGTTACTAGTTTAACTACATTTCTCAGTAGCTTGGTGGTAGCGTCGCATTTCTGATGGATCAGTAAGTGACACCACCGCCACACACGGACCTGTATGTGCAGCCGGCAGAAGCGCTTCCCTGTGATGGTGACGTCACGTACCGATCCTTGGGCTGATGTTTGCGACTTTGCTGCAGGGGAATAAAGACACGCGCGACGGAGTGTCTCTCTCTCTCTCACGCTGTCTCTTGCTCTTTCTCTGCCATGAATGTTTAGGTTGTATTTAGGTTGCAATGTTGCCAGAGCACAAAGTCACATATAAACTATAAAAAATACAGAATTAATTAATAATTTATTAATTAAATTAATAATATGATAACTAACTGCTAATGCAGAATAGCATATAGCATTAGCTCCTTAGCATGAGCTAACTCGGTCATGTCGAGCTAGGCGGGAGTGGTTTCAGCAACACGTCACCTCAGCTCCACCCACGACCTGCTTCTTTGCCCATTTATGGTTATCCTGGAGTGACGCACGGTGACGTAGCGACAAGATGGCGACGGCCAGCTCCGGCCAATTCGGGTTTCAAAACTGCTCTTCAGAAACCAACAAGTGACATTATGGATACTACGTCCATTTTTATATACAGTCTCGCGTTGCCAGTAGTCATGTCTCAGTAGGGCTGCAGCTGCCATCTAGCGGTTGAAAATAGTAATTGCATTTTGTTTTACATTAAAATGAAAGTTAATGTAGTGAACGGCGAAAATAAAGATAATTGAAATGTTTCAAATGTTTACTTGCATTTGATGAAATGATATCACGTACCTCAACAGCTGCATGGGTGAAAGCTACATGTAACCAATTTGGTCTGAAACACGGCTACAGCCAAGCCGGTGACATCAGACCATTTATTGCCTCTATTTCGCCGGGTGGGGTAAAAGCAGGCTACACGTAGCCTGTCCAAATAAGAGCTAAATCGTGGCCACAGATAGACGATGACATTTTAATGACACTTAATAGCTTGTTGATATTATTGACAGTGCAAAAATAATGGGATAATGTGCTGCCAGGGCAAAACCCACTTTTAATAATTTTTGACTTTTTTGACTAAAAGTGGGCTACAAACAGCCGGTCTGTCAACGAGCTAAATCGTGTCTACGCACAGGCTGTGCGTAAATCATGTGAAAGAAATGAAATAAAAAACTTTGTAATCACTGTAGACCTTGATTAAATGATGGAATATCATACACAAGTTATTTCGGCTAGAAGTGGGTTTCTTATAGCCGGACTAAATCAGGTCTATAGCAAACCTAGACAGTAAAATGACGGCTATTGCTGGGGGGGACACAGGAAATACAGGGTGACTTCTCTATGTACTACAGCAGCATGTGGGCACAGGAAGGATAGCTAGAGGAAGCAATAAAGAAGAGAATATCTTGACAAGGCAGTAATGCACCTTAACGCTGGGTGCAACCCGCCATAAAACGTAATGAAGAAGAAGAAGAACTTCCTTCAGTTGGCGACAAGCGAGGAGGAGGATGGCGTCTTTGAGCCCGGGAGTAGAGAATTGGTCATGTGGCTGATCAGTGTAAGTCTAAGCCAAGGTGTGCCAGGTGTCAGGGGTACTGTTTTCAATCATGATCGATGATGTTTATAAGAAGGTTAATCCAGACATTGGGAAATCACTTTCTGCTGATGATGATGGGGCAATTTGGAAACGAGGGAGGAATCTGGAGTCTGTTGTAAAGAAAGTTCAGGAAGCTGTTAGTGTGGCTGAAGATTGGTCTTTAAATTGGAGATTTAAGTTTAATCTGTGAAGAAATCTCAAACCATCTTTTTAAAAGAAAGAAAATCAAAGAAGATATTTGTTTGAAATTGTACAATCAAAGGTTAGAAAGAGTGGAAACCTTTAAATTCCTGAGGTTGTGCTTTGATATGTTGCTTAGGTGGAAAAATCATTTTGATGAGGTGGAAGATAAGTGTAAGAAAGTACTGAATATTATGAGATGTTTAACAGGCAGCGTTTGCTAAGAAATATTTCTATTGCATTAGTTAGATCAGTCCTAGAATATGGATGTATTGTTTTTTGGATCAGCTGCTAGAACATCTTTAAAAAGGTTGGATAAAATTCAGGCCCGAGCTTTGAGGTTATGCTGTGGAGCAGTAAAGTCAACACCAATATCAGCGCGCTTCAGCTGGAGGTTGGAGAAATGCCACTGATTCTAAGAAGGAAACAGCTGAGGGCCAATTATTGGGCTAATTTACAAAGTCAGAAGGACGCACGTCCTACAAACAGGATTATGAATGAAAGGTGGGAAATCAGCAAAATGAAAAAGGAGGTATTTAGCAGTGTAACTCTGGATATTCCAAAGGAGTTAGGAATCAACGATTGGGTCGCTAGTCCAGCTGCTTTAATGCCAGCTGTTCCACCATGGTTATTACCTCAGCCTACAGTTGGTCTTTCTCTGCTGAAACAGGTTCGTTCAAGTAAAAACATTTTAGATATGCAAGCTTAAGTGAACACGACGCTGCAGGAGAAATATGGGTATCACGTACATTTATTTAGGGATGGTTGTAAAACTCAAGCTGTGCTTTTTACATTCCTGAGTTAAAAGTTAAGGTGTTTCAAAGATTAACTGATCATTTATCAGTGTCTGCAGCAGAAATGATGGCAGTCTTGTTAGCATCACAGTGGATAGAGGAAGTCAAACCCATGAGAATGATAATTAGTTCAGATTCAAGCGCAGCTCTGGCCAGTCTCAAAAGTACAGCATCAAAATGTAGGGAGGATATTATGTTTGAAATGTAGTTGTCTTTATACAGAGTGAGCAGTCTGGGGGTGGATGTTCAGTTTTTATGGGTCCCAGCACATATTGGCATCCAAGGGAGCGAGATGGCAGACACTTTAGCTAAACATGGGTTGAAAGTAAATCAGTTATGGGATAATGGAAATAAAGGAAGACATTTATATAAGATACAGCAGAAAGTGGGGGAGGAAAAGCCTCTGGGGAAGAGCAGGAGAGAACAAGGGCTGCTTAGCAGTATCAGGCTAGGTCACACAAGGCAAAATACATCTCTGCACCTTATTGGAAAACATCCATCTGGAACTTGTGAGGCCTGCAGTCAACCAGAAACTGTGGAACATGTGATGTTTGTGTGCACTAAATACTCAAAGCAAAGACTGGCTTTAAGGAACGGACTGGAACATGAAGGAATCAAACAAAGGGACATTACAAATATCTTCTCAAATAATTCAAATAATAAAAAGATGGTGTTTAAACACATCTCAGCTTTTCTACAACAAACTGGACTAAACCATAGACTGTATATAAAAACTAAACAAAAGGATTTAAGCAGATGGAACTAGGAGACAGTAGGTGGCGATAATGCTCCATCTGTTCGCAAGTCGCCAGAAAAAGACGAAGAAGAAGAAGAACTTCCTTCAACTTCCGCCACGTCTCGCGGGCTGCAGGACTCGATCAACGTGATCGGAAGAGCTCCGACAGACACAAAGGAGACCTGCTGGATCTCAGAGACCAGGACCAGGAGCAGAATGGAGAACCAGAACCCGGAGCCCCGGAGCAACAACGTTCCCGGAAGACAAACAGCAGGCTCGAGCTCTGATAGCACCGATGTTCAGGTCAGTGTTCATGAACACAGCTAGCAGCTAACAAGAAGCTAACGTGGCGTTAGCTCGGCCTGGTTCCGACACGTAGCTTCATATTGACTGTAAACAAGATGTAATGTAGCAGGATTCAACAGTGGAGCCATCAGAACCCCGTATCTCTACAGAACCCACACTTAATGTGACGGTCGGAACCGAGCAGCTCTCTGGTAGCAGGTAGCCTGCTGCTGCGGGACAAAGCTAAAGCTAACTGTTCGGCCGTTTAGGAAAGTTAAATCCCATTGTTGTAGACAGCAGTTAGAGAACAAAAGTTTCCCCGCAGTTACATGGAGATGCAATAAAGAAAAACATATTTTCATCCTCACCTGGTTAAACACTCTATTTTAATGCATTAAACTATCAACCACCTATATAGATTTAAATGCCAGTGAATATCTTATAATACACCTAGAATGCAATTATAAATGTAAATTTAATGAAAATAAACTAAAATACAACAGTTATCATACAATATTTTCAAAACATACCAGGGGAATGTCCATATTTTGGCAATATTTACTGTTTAAATGTTGACTTTTATTTGGAGATATCCATCCATACGTGATGTGATGGGGATGGGGGCACCAATCGATCCGGCTTGAGCAGACCTTTTATTTGATACCATTTCATTGGATGTCTTTGTATCTCTAACGTAGCAAAACGTTTTTTTTTCAACGGAAACGGTGGTTCCCTGAACACCCTGCGGTGTACGCAAGCGCACTGAATTTTCCTGCCTTTTTAACACCGTTGTGTTTACAAACTTGTCGCTGCTTATTGGGTAACACCTGAGACCCGCCCTTCAAACAGAAGAAAACACACCTCGAAACCCTGTTGCATGACATTGCAAGGAAACACGTTGTTCAATCTGAAAACGTTGCAAACCGATGCAAAACGTTTACAGACTGAACTCGTCCCTGGTCGGCCACAAAATGGCGAAAAAGACCGTGTGTTCCAAAACGGTGTTTTTGGCGAGAGAAGGCAGGCACAGCTCCCAGGTATTGTGTAATAATACAGATGGCAACCCACTGATACTCGGAGCAACAAAATCGGCTGGTTGTTTGTTTGTTTTGTTTTTTTTTAATTTAAAATGACGGAAATTAAGTCGCCGGTTTTGACGACCACGTGCTGCCCCCAGTACCTGCGGCGTTGGTGCACATAAAAGACGCATGATTAATAGAGTGTGAGGGTATTCAGGGCTTTTCCTGGCTCGACAGTAAGCATGATTGGCACTTCGTACAGTAAAGGCAATGAGTTACTTTATGAAAGCTGGGGATGCACGACAATTATGCACGTTAATTATCAATCTGATATAATATCTGCATATTTTTATTATCGAATCATATCGGAAAATGAATTTTGAGAATCAAACAATGCTGTAAAAAACTCCGCTGCTGTTGTCGGCTCTGGCTCCACGGATATTTTTTCACTGTTTAAGAAGAAGCGGCACCAGTCTGTCCTCTCTCTCTGCTGCGATTCACTGCAGAACCCATGTGTTTTAAGCTACATGACAAACTAAGCAGTTAGACCATCGACAGCTTTCCATTTAGCTGGTTTGTACATTTGGCTAATTGCCAAGCTAATATTAGCTGTACTTATATAAAACTGAGAGATTGCGGACAGAGCAGATTAAAATGACGCTTTCTACATGTTTAACAGCTGTATTGATAAAGTATTGTCTTTGTGCTTTCGCGATGGTTTTACTGCACGTGCTTACTAGAGCCCGACTGATTTATCGGTTTGCAGAAATTATCGGCCAATATAAGCTACTTGCAGATGTATCTGCATCGGCGTTTATAACATCTGATATGACTATTTATAAACGGAAAGTCGGATCCTTACCTCACGTCACATGAGTATTGCATAGTTTGACCACCTGTTCAAAACCCTGCAGCACCACAGAACAAAACATCAGCTGACCGCCGTGTCACTGAGCACAGAGTCTGCTGCTCTGTGCTCTGCTGCAGCCACAGAGAGGAGCTCAGTGTTCCCGGTGAGTTGGTGTTTTGTCATGTCAATTACAAGACTTAAATAATAATAAAACAGCCCTTATCACGTCTCCTCTCCTGAAAACAGTCATACCAGACTTGCTAACCCTCCCGGGTCACAGCAGCTGTGTGGTGGAGGCTATTGTTACGCTGACAGGCGTGAAAGATTTATTCTGAAACAGTGCGGCACTTGTAGTGAACAGTCCTCTCATTTCTCCTTAGTTCATTACTTCTATATATTATTAGTTATTATTAAGGGATTACCAGGAAAGGATGTTTATTTTAAGAAAAGTAATTTAATTTAACAAATATAACAAATAATAATAAAGCTTAACAAATGTGGCTGGCAAAACGTAGTGCCAGGTTAACAGGTTAAAAGTAACGAGCAAGTTCAATCGCCACGAAACTTTGCACGGACCATCTCTGGACTGAGCTGCAGAAAGTTTGTAGAGAGAATTTTGATCCGACTAAAATCGGCCGAATTATAGGCCAACTCATTGTTGCGCTAACCCTAACATCAACAGGATGTCATGTCAGATCTTATTTGCAATGCCCAATCTACACCAAACTCATGGACCTTATCTGCCACGCCCTCCGGAGGGGCTGTGTGAAATTTGGAGTCAATGTGGCGCTGTCACTTGGAAATCAAATAACACTCCCATAGACACACATTCATTTCAGATCTCCGTGACTGCAATAACTTTTTATTTATAACTCTGCTCATTTATTCCACACAGGCCCCGCTGTGGTTTGGGGGGCCATCATTATGGGACAATTAATCATGGCGGGCCCGGGCCGAGTCACGCGCCCTCTGTGGGGCCAGGGGGCGGCTTGGACCCCACTTATAACTGCTTGCAATGTGGTGAAAATCGGCCCAAAGGTGGCGCTATAATCGAAGCTCAAATAACGTTAGAAAGTCCACTGAAATTAATGGGATTTCAAACCATGGCACATTTTGCCTAGATTTGGAATGGACGATCAACACGATCAACACCAAACTTGGTGGAAGGGCTGTGTGAAATTTGGTGTCAATCGGCCAAAATGTGTCGGTCTTAATCTTGTCTCAAAACACACTCCAATTCACATACATTCATTTTATATCTCCGTAACCACAAATCCGATTCATACGGAATTTGGGTTAATTGTTCCGCCTGGGCCCCTTATGACACCTGAAAAATTTGGTGCAATTCGGACTAAAGGTGGCGCTGTTATCAATGCTGAAATCTATCACTAAATCGCATTCAATCCAATGGCAATTTCAAACACGGGACATTTTGTCTCTGTTTAGAATGACAGATCGTGATCGAACTCTGGGACATTATGCGGCACGAGGGGGGCGCCCGGGACGCCTCGCGAGCCCTCCGCGGAGCAGGGGGTGACTGGCGCCGCTTTACAACTGCTTGCAGTTCTAGTTGTATTTGTTACTTTACACCTTTGTCATTTATTTAGTATGCAGTACATACTTTGAATAACTGACTATGCAATACACTGTGGTACTGTACATTAGTAGGTGATTTCAAAGATGTGCTCTAATGTCATTTATGGTTTTAGATAGCTCGCTCCGACACGACATCTCACTGTGTTTCTCTCTGTTGATATAGAGAAGAGGAAGAGATGGAATCAAACGTCACCGCTGTCAGCACTGTGACAAATCCTTTGCAACATCTGGATATATGAAGATTCATCAGAGAGTTCACACTGGAGAGAAACTGCACAGGTGTGACCTGTGTGGGAAAGCTTTCACTACATCAACTGCCCTAAAAATACACAATCGTGTTCACACTGGAGAGAGACCGCACAGGTGTGAACAGTGTGGAAAAACTTTTGCTGCATTTGGTCACCTACAAAAGCACCATCGTGTTCACACTCTAGAGAAACCGTTCTGGTGTGAACAGTGTGGGAAAACTTTCGCTACATCAACTGCCCTAAAAATACACAATCGTGTTCACACTGGAGAGAAACCGTACTCCTGTGAACAGTGTGGAAAAACTTTCACTACATCAGATCACCTAACAACCCACCAACGTGTTCACACTGGACAGAAACCGTACTGGTGTGAACAGTGTGGAAAAACCTTCAGTTCATCAGGTCAACTAAAAAGGCACCAACGCATTCACACCGGCGAGAGACCGCACTGGTGTGAACAGTGTGGAAAAAATTTCACTTCATCAAGTGACCTAAAAAGGCACCAACGTGTTCACACCGGAGAGAAACCGTACTGGTGTGAACAGTGTGGAAAAATTTATAGTCAGTTAAATACCCTAAAAATCCACCAACATATTCACACTGGAGAGAAACCTCATAGGTGTGAACAGTGTGGGAAAACGTTTGCTGCATCAGCATACCTAAAAATCCACCAACGTGTTCACGCTGAAGACAAACGGTACAGCTGTGACCAGTGTGGGAAAAGTTACGTTCATTTAAAAAGCCTAAAAATCCACCAAGGTTGTTCACACGTTCACACAAATCATACAGGTGTGAACAGTGTGGAAAAACCTAAGCTCAATTAGATCACCTAAAATGTTGCTGCTGTCTCTCGGTCGTGCCACTTTGCTTTATACAACATCAGAAAAATCAGGCCCTACCTCACTCAGTACAACACCCAACTTCTGGTACAGGCCATGCTTATTGTTATGACAGAAAATTGTGTCTTCTTACATTTAAACTTTTATGTATGATCTTTTAATATGATCAGTATTATTACTATTTTCTTTATGGTTTATAGATGTATGCATTGTGTTTTTTAATCCCTAGCCTTTCCTCTCCTAAACTCCTTATGTTAGTCCATCCACATTTACTAGGGTTTAGGTCAGAGCTGTGAGATTGTTTTGGTGTTTTCCTATCGTTGTTTCTCTCCTCTCCTGGAACCTTCAGTC
>JALXJV020000026.1:1040-127232 GCA_024633595.2 Lepomis macrochirus | reverse complement strand
TGACCTAAACCCTAGTAAATGTGGATGGACTAACATAAGGAGTTTAGGAGAGGAAAGGCTAGGGATTAAAAAACACAATGCATACATCTATAAACCATAAAGAAAATAGTAATAATACTGATCATATTAAAAGATCATACATAAAAGTTTAAATGTAAGAAGACACAATTTTCTGCCATAACAATAAGCATGGCCTGTACCAGACGTTGGGTGGCGTACTGAGTGAGGTAGGGCCTGATTTTTCTGATGTTGTAAAAAGCAAAGTGGCACGACCGAGAGACAGCAGCAACATTTTAGGTGATCTAATTGAGCTCAAGTTTTTCCACACTGTTCACACCAGAAAGGTTTCTCTCTAGTGTGAACATGTTGGTGGATTTGTAGGTCACCTGATGTAGTTAAAGTTTTTCCACACTGTTCACACCTGTATGATTTGTGTGAACGTGTGAACAACCTTGGTGGATTTTTAGGCTTTTTAAATGAACGTAACTTTTCCCACACTGGTCACAGCTGTACCGTTTGTCTCCATTGTGAACACGTTGGTGGATTTTTAGGTATGCTGATGCAGCAAACGTTTTCCCACACTGTTCACACCTATGAGGTTTCTCTCCAGTGTGAATATGTTGGTGGATTTTTAGGGTATTTAATTGACTATAAATTTTCCCACACTGTTCACACCAGTACGGTTTCTCTCCGGTGTGAACACGTTGGTGCCTTTTTAGGTCACTTGATGAAGTGAAATTTTTTCCACACTGTTCACACCAGTGCGGTCTCTCGCCGGTGTGAATGCGTTGGTGCCTTTTTAGTTGACCTGATGAACTGAAGGTTTTTCCACACTGTTCACACCAGTACGGTTTCTGTCCAGTGTGAACACGTTGGTGGGTTGTTAGGTGATCTGATGTAGTGAAAGTTTTTCCACACTGTTCACACCAGTACGGTTTCTCTCCAGTGTGAACACGATTGTGTATTTTTAGGGCAGTTGATGTAGCGAAAGTTTTCCCACACTGTTCACACCAGAACGGTTTCTCTAGAGTGTGAACACGATGGTGCTTTTGTAGGTGACCAAATGCAGCAAAGGTTTTTCCACACTGTTCACACCTGTGCGGTCTCTCTCCAGTGTGAACACGATTGTGTATTTTTAGGGCAGTTGATGTAGTGAAAGCTTTCCCACACAGGTCACACCTGTGCAGTTTCTCTCCAGTGTGAACTCTCTGATGAATCTTCATATATCCAGATGTTGCGAAGGATTTGTCACAGTGCTGACAGCGGTGCCGTTTGATTCCATCTCTTCCTGTCCTTCTCTATATCAACAGAGAGAAACACAGTGAGATGTCGTGTCGGAGCGAGCTATCTAAAACCATAAATGACATTAGAGCACATCTTTGAAATCACCTACTAATGTACTGTACCACAGTGTATTGCATAGTCAGTTATTCAAAGTATGTACTGCATACTAAATAAATGACAAAGGTGTAAAGTAACAAATACAACTAGAACTGCAAGCAGTTGTAAAGCAGCGCCAGTCACCCCCCTTGCTCCGCGGTGGTCGCGTGAGGCGTCCCGGGCGCCCGGCCCTCGTGCCGCATAATGTCCCAGAGTTCGATCACGATCTGTCATTCTAAACAGAGACAAAATGTCCCGTGTTTGAAAATGCCATTGGATTGAATGCGATTTAGTGAGAGATTTCAGCATTGATTACAGCGCCACCTTTAGTCCGAATTGCACCAAATTTTTCAGGTGTCATAAGGGGCCCAGGTGGAACAATTAACCCAAATTCGGTATGAATCGTATTTGTGGTTACGGAGATATAAAATGAATGTATGTTAATGGGAGTGTGTTTTGATACAAGATTAAGACATTAGCCACATTTTGGCCAATTGACACCAAATTTCACACAGCCCTTCCACCAAGTTTGGTGTTGATCGGCCATTCCAAATCTAGGCAAAATGTGCCATGGTTTGAAATCCCATTCATTTCAATGGACTTTCTAACGTTATTTGAGCTTCGATTATAGCGCCACCTTTGGGCCGAATTTCACCACATTGCAAGCAGTTATAAGTGGGGTCCAAGCCGCCCCCCGGCCCCACAGAGGGCGCGTGACTCGGCCCGGGCCCGCCATGATTAATTGTCCCATAATGATGGCCCCCCAAACCACAGCGGGGCCTGTGTAGAATAAATGAGCAGAGTTATAAATAAAAAGTTATTGCAGTCACGGAGATCTGAAATGAATGTGTGTCTATGGGAGTGTTATTAGATTTCCAAGTGACAGCGCCACATTGACTCCAAATTTCACACAGCCCCTCCGGAGGGCGTGGCAGATAAGGTCCATGAGTTTGGTGTAGATTGGGCATTGCAAATAGACATCCTGTTGATGTTAGGGTTAGCGCAAGAATTAGTTGGCCTATAATTCGGCCGATTTTAGTCTGATCAAAATTCTCTCTACAAACTTTCTGCAGCTCAGTCCAGAGATGGTCCGTGCAAAGTTTCGTGGCGATTGAACTTGCTCATTACTTTTAACCTGTTAACCTGGCACTACGTTTTGCCAGCCACATTTGTTAAGCTTTATTATTATTTGTTATATTTGTTAAATTAAATTACTTTTCTTAAAATAAACATCCTTTCCTGGTAACCCCTTAATAATAACTAATAATATATAGAAGTAATGAACTAAGGAGAAATGAGAGGACTGTTCACTACAAGTGCCGCACTGTTTCAGAATAAATCTTTCACGCCTGTCAGCGTAACAATAGCCTCCACCACACACCTGCTGTGACCCGGGAGGGTTAGCAAGTCTGGTATGACTGTTTTCAGGAGAGGAGACGTGATAAGGGCTGTTTTATTATTATTTAAGTCTTGTAATTGACATGACAAAACACCAACTCACCGGGAACACTGAGCTCCTCTCTGTGGCTCCAGCAGAGCACAGAGCAGCAGACTCTGTGCTCAGTGACACGGCGGTCAGCTGATGTTTTGTTCTGTGGTGCTGCAGGGTTTTGAACAGGTGGTCAAACTATGCAATACTCATGTGACGTGAGGGAAGGATCCGACTTTCCGTTTATAAATAGTCATATCAGATGTTATAAACGCCGATGCAGATACATCTGCAAGTAGCTTATATTGGCCGATAATTTCTGCAAACCGATAAATCAGTCGGGCTCTAGTAAGCACGTGCAGTAAAACCATCGCGAGCACAAAGACAATACTTTATCAATACAGCTGTTAAACATGTAGAAAGCGTCATTTTAATCTGCTCTGTCCGCAATCTCTCAGTTTTATATAAGTACAGCTAATATTAGCTTGGCAATTAGCCAAATGTACAAACCAGCTAAATTGAAAGCTGTCGATGGTCTAACTGCTTAGTTTGTCATGTAGCTTAAAACACATGGGTTCTGCAGTGAATCGCAGCAGAGAGAGAGGACAGACTGGTGCCGTCTTATTCTTAAACAGTGAAAAAAATCCGTGAGCCAGAGCGCGACAACAGCAGCGGAGTTTTTTACAGCATTGTTTGATTCTCAAAATTCATTTTCCGATATGATTCCGATAATAAAAATATGCAGATATTATATCGGATTGATAATTAACGTGCATAATTGTCGTGCATCCCCAGCTTTCATAAAGTAACTCATTGCCTTTACTGTACGAGTGCCAATCATGCTTACTGTCGAGCCAGGAAAAGCCCTGAATACCCTCACACTCTATTAATCATGCATCTTTTATGTGCACCAACGCCGCAGGTACTGGGGGCAGCACGTGGTCGTCAAAACCGGCGACTTAATTTCCGTCATTTTAAATTAAAAAAAAACAAAACAAACAAACAACCAGCCGATTTTGTTGCTCCGAGTATCAGTGGGTTGCCATCTGTATTATTACACAATTCCTGGGAGCTGTGCCTGCCTTCTCTCGCCAAAAGCACCGCTTTGGAACACACGGTCTTTTTCGCCATTTTGTGGCCGACCAGGGACGAGTTCAGTCTGTAAACGTTTTGCATCGGTTTGCAACGTTTTCAGATTGAACAACGTGTTTCCTAGCAACGTCGTGCAACAGGGTTCGAGGTGTGTTTTCTTCTGTTTGAAGGGCGGGTCTCAGGTGTTACCCAATAAGCAGCGACAAGTTTGTAAACACAACGGTGTTAAAAAGGCAGGGAAATTCAGTGCGCTTTTAGTTTATTTTCATTAAATTTACATTTATAATTGCATTCTAGGTGTATTATAAGATATTCACTGGTATTTAAATCTATATAGGTGGTTGATGGTTTAATGCATTAAAATACAGTGTTTAAACAGGTGAGGATGAAAATATCTCAGTTTTTTTTTATTCCATCTCCATGTAACTGCGGGGAGACTTTTGTTCTCTAACTGCTGTCTACAACAATGAGATTTAACTTTCCTAAACGGCCGAACAGTTAGCTTTAGCTTTGTCCCGCTAGCTAGCATGCTAACCCCCAGCAGCAGGCTACCTGCTACCAGAGAGCTCCCCGGCTCCGACCGTCACATTAAGTGTGGGTTCTGTAGAGATACGGGGTTCTGATGGCTCCACTGTTGAATCCTGCTACATTACATCTTGTTTACAGTCAATATGAAGCTACGTATCGGAACCAGGCCGAGCTAACGCCACGTTAGCTTCTTGTTAGCTGCTAGCTGTGTTCATGAACACTGACCTGAACATCGGTGCTATCAGAGCTCGAGCCTGCTGTTTGTCTTCCGGGGACGTTGTTGCTCCGGGGCTCCGGGTCCTGGTTCTCCATTCTGCTCCTGGTCTCTGAGATCCAGCAGGTCTCCTTTGTGTCTGTCGGAGCTCTTCAGATCACGTTGATCGAGTCCTGCAGCCCGCGAGACGTGGCGGAAGTTGAAGGAAGTTCTTCTTCTTCTTCGTCTTTTTCTGGCGACTTTGCGAACAGATGGAGCATTATCGCCACCTACTGTCTCCTAGTTCCATCTGCTTAAATCCTTTTGTTTAGTTTTTATATACAGTCTATGGTTTAGTCCAGTTTGTTGTAGAAAAGCTGAGATGTGTTTAAACACCATCTTTTTATTATTTGAATTATTTGAGAAGATATTTGTAATGTCCCTTTGTTTGATTCCTTCATGTTCCAGTCCGTTCCTTAAAGCCAGTCTTTGCTTTGAGTATTTAGTGCACACAAACATCACATGTTCCACAGTTTCTGGTTGACTGCAGGCCTCACAAGTTCCAGATGGATGTTTTCCAATAAGGTGCAGAGATGTATTTTGCCTTGTGTGACCCAGCCTGATTCTGCTAAGCAGCCCTTGTTCTCTCCTGCTCTTCCCCAGAGGCTTTTCCTCCCCCACTTTCTGCTGTATCTTATATAAATGTCTTCCTTTATTTCCATTATCCCATAACTGATTTACTTTCAACCCATGTTTAGCTAAAGTGTCTGCCATCTCGCTCCCTTGGATGCCAATATGTGCTGGGACCCATAAAAACTGAACATCCACCCCCAGACTGCTCACTCTGTATAAAGACAACTACATTTCAAACATAATATCCTCCCTACATTTTGACGCTGTACTTTTGAGACTTGCCAGAGCTGCGCTTGAATCTGAACTAATTATCATTCTCATGGGTTTGACTTCCTCTATCCACTGTGATGCTAACAAGACTGCCATCAATTCTGCTGCAGACACGATAAATGATCGGTTAATCTTTGAAACACCTTAACTTTTAACTCAGGAATGTAAAAGCACAGCTTGATTTTTACAACCATCCCTAAATAAATGTACGTGATACCCATATTTCTCCTGCAGCGTCGTGTTCACTTAAGCTTGCATATCTAAAATGTTTTTACTTGAACGAACCTGTTTCAGTAGAGAAAGACCAACTGTAGGCTGAGGTAATAACCATGGTGGAACAGCTGGCATTAAAGCAGCTGGACTAGCGACACAATCGTTGATTCCTAACTCCTTTGGAATATCCAGAGTTACACTGCTAAATACCTCCTTTTCATTTTGCTGCTTTCCCACCTTTCATTCATAATCCTTTTTGTAGGACGTGTGTCCTACTGACTTTGTAAATTAGCCCAATAATTGGCCCTCAGCTGTTTCCTTCTTAGAATCAGTGGCATTTCTCCAACCTCCAGCTGAAGCGCTGATATTGGTGTTGACTTTACTGCTCCACAGCATAACCTCAAAGCTCGGGCCTGAATTTTATCCAACCTTTTTAAAGATGTTCTAGCAGCTGATCCCAAAACAATACATCCATATTCTAGGACTGAATCTAACTAATGCAATAGAAAAAATTTTTAGCAAACGCTGCCTGTTAAACATCTCATAATATTCAGTACTTTCTTATCTTCCACCTCATCAAAATGATTTTTCCACATAAGCAACATATCAAAGCACAACCCCAGGAATTTAAAGGTTTCCACTCTTTCTAACCTTTGATTGTACAATTTCAAACAAATATCTTCTTTGATTTTCTTTCTTTTAAAAAGACGGTTTGAGATTTCTCCACAGATTAAACTTAAATCTCCAATTTAAAGACCAATCTTCAGCCACACTAACAGCTTCCTGAACTTTCTTTACAACAGACTCCAGATTCCTCCCTCGTTTCCAAATTGCCCCATCATCATCAGCAGAAAGTGATTTCCCAATGTCTGGATTAACCTTCTTATAAACATTGATCATGATTGAAAACAGTACCCCTGACACCTGGCACACCTTGGCTTAGACTTACACTGATCAGCCACATGACCAATTCTCTACTCCCGGGCTCAAAGACGCCATCCTCCTCCTAAGCTTGTACGCCAACTGAAGGAAGTTCTTCTTCTTCTTCATTACGTTTTATGGCGGGTTGCACCCAGCGTTAAGGTGCATTACTGCCTTGTCAAGATATTCTCTTCTTTATTGCTTCCTCTAGCTGTCCTTCCTGTGCCCACATGCTGCTGTAGTACATAGAGAAGTCGCCCTGTATTTCCTGTATCCCCCCAGCAATAGCCGTCATTTCACCGTCTAGGTTTGCTATAGACCTGATTTAGTCCGGCTATAAGAAACCCACTTCTAGCCGAAATAACTTGTGTATGATATTCCATCATTTAATCAAGGTCTACAGTGATTACAAAGTTTTTATTTCATTTCTTTCACATGATTTACGCTACAGCCTGATGCGTGAACCACGATTAGCTCGTTGACAGACCCGGCTGTTTGTAGCCCACTTTTAGTCAAAAAAGTCAAAAATTATTAAAAGTGGGTTTTGCCCTGGCAGCACATTATCCCATTATTTTTGCACTGTCAATAATATCAACAAGCTATTAAGTGTCATTAAAATGTCATCGTCTATCTGTGGCCACGATTTAGCTCTTATTTGGACAGGCTACGTGTAGCCTGCTTTTAGCCCACCCGGCGAAATAGAGGCAATAAATGGTCTGATGTCACCGGCTTGGCTGTAGCCTGTTTCAGACCAAATTGGTTACATGTAGTTTTCACCCATGCAGCTGTTGAGGTGCATGATATCATTTCATCAAATGCAAGTAAACATTTGAAACATTTAAATTATCTTTATTTTCGCCGTTCACTACATTAACTTTCATTTTAATGTAAAACAAAATGCAATTACTATTTTCAACCGCTAGATGGCAGCTGCAGCCCTACTGAGACATGACTACTGGCAACGCCAGACTGTATATAAAAATGGACGTTGTATCCATGATGTCACTTGTTGGTTTCTGAAGAGCAGTTTTGAAACCCGAATTGGCCGGAGCTGGCCGTCGCCATCTTGTCGCTACGTCACCGTGCGTCACTCCAGGATAACCATAAATGGGCAAAGAAGCAGGTCGGTGGGTGGAGCTGAGGTGGCGTGTTGCTGAAACCACTCCGCCTAGCTTCGACATGACCGAAGTTAGCTCATGCTAAGGAGCTAATGCTATATGCTATTCTGCATTAGCAGTTAGTTATCATATTATTAATTTAATTAATAAATTATTAATTAATTCTGTATTTTTTTATAGTTTATATGTGACTTTGTGCTCTGGCAACATTGCAACCTAAATACAACCTAAACATTCATGGCAGAGAAAGAGCAAGAGACGAGCGTGAGAGAGAGGGCACTCCGTCGTAGCGTGTCTTTATTCCCCTGCAGCAAAGTCGCGAAACATCAGCCCAAGGATCGGTGCGTGAAGTCACCATCACAGGGAAGCGCTTCTGCCGGCTGCACATACAGGTCGATGTGTGGCGGTGGTGTCACTTACTGATCCATCAGAAATGCGACGCTACCACCAAGCTACTGAGAAATGTAGTTAAACTAGTAGCGGCGCTACTTGTAGCGACGCTGCTGCCCAACACTGCCCCTAATATATATATACGTATGCCTGCATATATATTAGAGGTGTGGTGTATGGAAAATAATTGATTTAGAGATGCATTGCAATGCAGACTTGGACAATTATGAATCGCTTCACAAATGTCAATAATCGATTATCTAGAGGCTAATTGATAACATAATGTTGACTGAATGAAAAAAACGGAACTCGGAAATGCAGCTCGGGACCGTTTATGCGGTGAACACAATGTAGACGTGTGGTTCTCCCTGTTCGGCACAGACAGACAGCTGTTTATTGAATGAATGACTGCTGCTACTAACATGTCCTCTTCCAACTGCAGACTGCAGTCTGAAAGCTGAGCAGGAAGCTTTTTTGCTGCTAGTTCTATTTCATTTGGTGTCATCCACATATCAAGTACACAATGAACTAAATGCCATTTCTCAAGGCCCGTGGTGCTCAATACAAGATTACAATAATCAACGTACAGGACACAAACATGTAACTACACTAGATGAGACCATGAGGTGCCCAGAAATTCACACCCTTGAGGTGACGCATCGGGAAATTGAATCGAATCAAAAACCTGATAATCGTAATCGAATCAAATCGTGAGACCAGTGAAGATACACACCCCTTATACATATATATATATATAAATATAAAAGTGATGAAAGATGAAAAAAGTGCCTTGGTAACCTATGCTGAATATTTTAATTGAGACTGTAGTCACACTTTAGTATAAAAGTTAGACGGTAGTAAATTATATTACTGTACTGAATGGGTCTGGAAATGTGTTGAGATACGATAATCCTACTATAAGGTGAATTATGAACAATATGACAGTAGTGGGAAGAAAAATGTTAGACAGGAGATAAAGCACATAAAATTTATTTTTTTCTAAAGAACCTACTTTTTGTAATTATCCTAGAAGAAAATCTTTTGTATGCATCATTTCATCATCACTGTAGTTATTTCAGCATAAGTTAAAACCCATGCTGTCTGATCAGCAATCTTGACCTGTGATGTGGATGGATTATCTCAGCAAAGGAGAAGTGCTCACTAACACAGATTTTGACAGATTCATGAAGAATATTTGAGAGAAATAGGCCTTTTGTGTACATAGAGAAAGTCTTAGATCTTTGAGTTCAGCTCAAAATGAATGGGGGAAAACAAGTGTTGTGTTTATAATTTTATTCAGTATATATAACAGTTTTGACATAATACACACATTACATGTGTGCTCAATTCAGTGACACTAAAAACGTGTGCTTTTATTTTTAAGGTACTATGAAGTGACTGGTGGATCAGACCTTCTCCCTAAAGCTTTTCTCAAAGTCCTTAAAGACTCCATTCTCCTCAACTCCACAGTTAAGAGCATCAGCCAGTCACATAATGGTGTAAATGTGTCGTACCAGACCTCAGACCCTAAGCAACAGGATTCATTTACTGACCTTCCTGCTGACATTGTCCTGGTAACAACCACTGCTAAAGCAGCCCTCTTCATGGACTTCAATCCACCTCTATCCATCAGAAAGATGGAGGCCCTAAGGGGGGTCCACTATGACAGCTCTACTAAAATCATCCTCACCTTCAGTCAGAAATTCTGGGAGAAGAACGGCCTCGGAGGAAAGAGCATCACTGACGGTCCCTCTCGTTTCATCTACTACCCAAGCCACAGTTTCCCAAACAATAACATTGGCGTCCTCCTGGCTTCCTACACCTGGTCTGATGACTCCCTCCTCTTCCAGGGAGCGAGCGATGAAGCCCTGAAAGAGCTGGTTTTGAGAGATTTGTCAAAGATCCACGGCGCCCATGTTAGGTCTCTTTGCACAGGTGTGGTGGTAAAGAAGTGGATCTTGGATCCTTACAGCTTGGGGGCCTTCGCTCTCTTCACGCCCTACCAACATTTAGAGTACGCTGGGGAGCTCTTCAGAAGTGAAGGCCGGGTGCACTTTGCTGGTGAACACACAGCCTCCCCTCACGCTTGGATTGAGACGGCTATGAAATCTGCAATCAGGGCTGCTAGCAACATTAACAATGTGGTGCTCAAAGACTCAGCTAAAGTTCCAAGAGGAGATGAGCTCGAGGGTCTAAAGGATGATTTATGATTATGGTATTAATAAAAAGAATAGCAAAAGGAGTAATATCTCTAGCTAATGCCACAGAAATCTATTATGTTAATACAACTTTAATTGAATTAAAGAAAAATAAAACATTTCTAAAGTAGTTTGAAAAAAAATTATTCCTATTCAGTACTTTGACTAAACACTTTTTTTCCCTCTGCCCGACCGTGAGCTATACTTACACAGTGCAGGGTTGCAAGAAACTGGAGCCTGTCCCAGTGCAGATTGTCACTATATAAGAGGATTAACAACCATTTATGTTAATATTCACACATACAGACACTTTACAGTCAGCGTTTAACCTAACCTGTACGGCTTTAAACTGTGGGAGGGAGAACACCAGAGCAAGAAGGGACCCAACCAGCCAATAAATTTGAATTCAAAGCGACAGTTCATTCATTTTTATTTCTTTTCTTGCCTTGGTTTCCCACTCCAACATTTCTGTATTATACATAATGATTCAATGGTTGTGGCCGTGATTTTGACTCTGCCTAATCTCACAGAAATAAAACTACAACCATGACTAATGACTGCCACAGACAAATTAAAATTAAGTTTTATGTTGAGTTGAGTGCTTGAAGAGACAGTCTAATGATTAACAGTTTAGATTATAAGTAATTGTGTCTTGGGTTGCTGGGTCTTTCTTGAAGGGTGTGGTTGTGGTGTGTTTATTTTTTTTTGTGTTTAACAAATGAAGCTTGTAATCTATACTCAACTCTGTATTGCAGTTTTGGGTCAAATTACTTTTAATCTTGTGTTTGATCGGTGACAGCAGTAATACGTTTTCTCCTGAATGGATGATATTAAAGGATTAAAAATCTTTCGCTTGAATATTAGGAGTCTTGTCCTATCATTACTCTCTCTGAAATGTGGCTTAACGGTAACATCTCAGATAGTGATTACAAATGACAAATTACTAACAAATTACACTGCATAAAAAGTGGGATTTTTGGTTAGCACTGAAAACTGTCAAACTGTGAGCTTTGTCTGTCAGTGTTGCCCCCCCGACCCACCTCTCACCTACATCTAGGGGAGGCTTTCACATGTACGGTATCTCACAAATGTGAGTATGCCACTCACATTTTTGTAAATATTTGATTGGATATTTTTACATGATAACATGAAATTACACTTTGCTCCAATGTAAAGTAGAGAGTGTACAGCTTGTATAACAGTGTAAATTTGCTGTCCCCTCAAAATAACACTTAGCCATTAATGTCTAAACCGCTGACAACAAAAGTGAGAACACCCCTAAGTGAAAATGTCTAAATTGGGCCCAATTAGCCATTTTCCCTCCCCGGTGTCATGTGACTTGTTAGTGTTACAAGGTCTCAGGTGTGAACGGGGAGCAGGTGTGTTAAATTTGGTGTTATCGCTCTCACAATCACAAAAGACGTTTCGTCATGACGTCATCGGGCCGTAGCGACACCGTCAGCTTAACAGAGTAAAGTGACGTGAACAGCAAAGTTAAAATTACTAAAACATCAGAGCTGCAGTAACACCTTCACAACCTAAAACCTCCACAGTGTGGCAGCATTTCACTCTTCACTCAGCCAGAAAGGTCGTGAACTGCAGCAAAGCTGAGCTCTCCTGGAAACACGAAGCGTCTGAAGAGGAGGCGCGTAACGTTGCGTCTCTGT
Organism: Lepomis macrochirus; assembly: GCA_024633595.2. NCBI lineage: Eukaryota > Metazoa > Chordata > Actinopteri > Centrarchiformes > Centrarchidae > Lepomis > Lepomis macrochirus. The sequence goes on along the minus strand of JALXJV020000026.1, from coordinate 115,200 downwards.
GAATGATGAAGACTCGTCTCAGTAAGCTAGTTAGCGAGCTAGCTGAAACGTTACAGCCTTTTTACTTTACGTTATGAGCTGAAACGTTTTCTATACAGTTGGTGTTGATTGTTCCTGTAACGGTGCTGAGAGCAGCACATAATTAACGGCCGTGTTTACGTTCCAGACGTGCCCGGACTTTATCTTGCAGGCTCGGCATCGCTCACGGCGACGTTCCCAGAGAACGTGTTGCTGCTGAGCCTGCAAGATTAGACAACACCTGACAATTTAATACTTTCTAAAGAAGAGCAAACAGCTTTGTCTGTGCATGAGGCGGCAGCGAAAGCGCCATAAACTCCTTTAAAAAAATCACAGAGTTTTGTGAGTTGTTGAGTTTGGGGAAACTATATTTGTTGTGAAACACTGTCGACTACAAAATCATTATTATTGAACGCCTCTTGTAAATTCGGCAGATGTAATGCAGGACGTTATTCCTTTCTTTGTATACAGTGTGAGTTTGTCCCGGAGTTTTGCAGTACTGCCGTGTAAAAACTGCTCTGTCACTAGACAGCAGATCAGCTGTTTATCAGGATGTGATTTCAGTGGTAATTTCTGTTGCTGCAGCAGAAACGTTCAATAAAAGATGAAAGCAGTATTTATTTTATTGTCCTGACTGTTAATTAGCACATGGCTAAAACAACCTCAGGTTTAACTTAAAGGCTAATAGCTAAATGAGAGGCATTGTGTCATTTTGTGATTTATAATCCAAAGAGTCGATTCTTTATTTCAATAATCGATAGATTAACCAACTATCAAAATAGTCGTTAGTTGCCGCCCTGGTTCAGATGGTGTCAACCGTGTGTGGCGGCAACCAGGTGAGGAGGTCAAAGACAAGTGTGTTCTGCCTACAGTCAAGCGTGGTGGTGGGAGTGTCCTGGTCTGGGGCTGCATGAGTGCTGCCGGGTCTGGGTATCTGTGGATAATCCGTAATTCGTTTGTAATACAAAAACCAAAATGCCGTTTATTTGTTTTTTGTTTCAAAACGAAAAACCAAATAACCGTTTTTTGTATCAGAATCAAAAAACGAAAAACCAACTAAATCCGCCCGTTTTTCGTTTTGGCGATTCATTTTATCGTTATTCATTTTGGAACAAATAATGAAGGCGGTCTGTGAACTTCGTTTCTCGTTCTAAACCAAAACGGAAGTCACGTGGTCTATTCCTTATTTGGAAGGGATAGTAACAGGTAAAGCCTCCAAAATAAAAGTAGCCCATGTGCCATGCAGTTAGAAAGGTGATTTTAGACTAAAACTAAACTAAAAGAACGTTTTTTAGTGAAAATAAAGTAGCACTGTGTGTAAAAAAAACACTTTAGTTAACTGAAATAAAAACAATAACTAATAAAATAATAACTGTTAAGCTGTTAGGAGAATTAAACATTTGTAAGACCATTGGTGACCTGTAACTTCAGATTAAGACAATTTAACTAATGTTATATGTAGCTTAGGATCGCAGTTAGCCTGTTTATTTAAGTTTATATTATATTTAATTCATATTTTAGTTTCTTAACACATATGACATATAATATTTTAAGCTTTCTTGCTGTGTGTGAGCTCCACCAGCAGAGGGCACTCTGCCCCCTTCTGTGCACAGAGTCCTTCTGTGGCGCCAACAGTCTTTGATTCTGACCTTTTGACTTGTGTTTATATCAAAGAGAGGCTGCACTGCCACCAGAGGAAGCTGATCACTGAGTCTGAAGGCTGTGCAGAACTTCACCTGCCTCCAGCTTCTCTTTCTATGGAGCTGCTAAAAACTCTCAGCTTCCACAATCTGCTGTTATGAGTCAGAACAAAACTCTTCAAAACAAATCTATAAAGTTGAATAATTTTTTATTGTCCTTTGCATTTTTTCCCAGTGTAATGTACTTATTATGTTAGTTAGGTAGATTAAATATTTTTAATGCAGCATGTTGTCATTAGTTATGTAGGCAGACTGATGTGTGAAACCTGGTGAGCATTACTGAGAGTCAAAAAGCATCTCCTCTGGCTCTGGGCTTTCAAGACTTTTACTGCCTTTCCTGGTTTAATTCTGTTTGATGAGCCACCAGGGAAAGCTCTGGACTGTTTGAACCCATGTAAAGTAAAATAAAAGTGAAACTGAGTCCCAAGACAGGTGATATGAGCCTCTGCAGGTTTGAGGACTGATGATAGTATCTGGCCCCATCACCTACCATCACTCTCTGTTCAGATAAATGCTGGACTTTCAGGACAAAGCAGAACACCACTCCTTCCTTCAGCACCAGAGAAGGGCCCTGTTGGCACTTTCAGATATTCACATCATGATTTATGGTAACAACACCTTGTAATTGTGGCTCTGTTTTTGTAAATAAGGATGATGTCAACTTCTGTCTTGTAATACACATTTCTATCATATACAGTAGGCTAGTATGTACAATAGTACAGTGAAGCAGGGCTCTGCAGTGCAACTCTTTCACTCACATATGCCCAGAAATGATTTACAAGCAAAGTGGGTTAGTGAAGACTAAAACCTACTGTAAATAATGTATAGGTTATATTATACCAAGAGTCATTTATACTATAGTTCCTCCTCCAGGTTGTGGTCAGAGCCTCTGCTGTGGACAGATGTAGATTAACTTAAAAAGCTACAGCAGTTGTAGGCCCATGTCGAGCGTTTAGATCCAAGAGTCTTCACGTTATAAAACATCATTTCACACAAGGAGAAGGAGCTCACATTATGTATAATACATTTTTATAAATTAATTCTGTGCTATAGGAACATTTTTGGACTCCGGTCCTCCTTAGAAGAAAGGTTAGCGTAGCACTTCAAGCAGATAAGCATGCTTAGGTACCATGATATAATCTCTCATTTTAACCCAGGGGATTTATTTATTTACAGAGCATTTCTTTACAAGAGACATGCGTTTCAACTGGAAAGGTGATTTATGAAACACGAAAATTTAAAGATCAGGTTTTGGGCAGTTTTATTAACACAAGCTCAAACAATAAACCAATAAGATGTAAAGACCCATGCTGCAGAGATGCTGCAGAGATGCTGAAGGATAAAAGCAAACTGTTACAAAAGCTAAACTGCCACCAGGATGCCCTGACACCCCCCACAGGTGTGCATCACCACCTAAAGACAGCAAGCCCCACACAATAAGGCTCAGTTAAAGGTCCGCTCACAGCTGTCATATTCACACACCACGACATGCAGTGAAGGAAGAGGGGCTTCCACAGTCCACCACCCTGTCAGTCTGGCAGAACACTGGAAGAAGAGGGAGAAGGGCTGAGGGAAGTCAGGCAGCCCAACAACAAGCAAACTGCCCCACCCTTAGCAGAACCTAGCTAAAACATTCACAGGGCCCCTCCACCTGTAACAGAGTCTCATAAAAAGAATGCACATTTAAAATCAGGCACAAAAATCAGCAGTTGATCAGGCAGACAAAACAGCAGTGGCTATACAACCCTCAACTAATGCAGTGAATCATCCACCAGCTCTGACTCCACCTCATTCAAGGAGCAGATGTTTAAGGCAACTCAGGGTATCAACCTCTCTCTGTGGTGAACTCTCGGAGAACAGGCCATGCAGTCTACAGGGTCTTGGTGACTTAAAATGCCTGTAATAAAAACAATTTAAAAAGTGTTCAGAAAAGTTCTTAATGAGGTAACTGTCTCCAGGTGTGTGCCTGCTACTGGAGAGGCAGGGTGGAGTTTACCTGAGAAGGTGAAACTAGATTGTGGCATTACCAGGCTGAAAGCCATCACAACAAGAAAATGGATAACCACACAGCCCGGGGCCAAAGTCCCCTTAAACAGATGAGAAAGTCTGAGCACATTGTTCAGTGTTCTGCAGAGCAGCAGCCTTAACTGCCAGTTAACAATCTGAGGGGTCATCAGTCAGATGGACACCGAGCTTTATTTGGACATTAGGCCATTAATTCAGAAGTCTATGAAGATTCTCACTGGACTTGGTTGAAGATCTTCTCCAACAGCAACTTCTAATGACATTTTCTCTCATCTAATAAATCAGAAGACTCAGAGCAGGACTGAGTTCTCTTCCTCTTAACATATCAAACGTCCCACAAAACAAGCAACAGGCACCATTGACTCAAACTGTCCACTACGTCCCTCACACTGTTTCAATGCTGCAACATGTCTGCAAGGACAACCGGAACCACACTGACAGGGCTGGACATACTTCTGAGAACAAAGTGCAACAAACACAGAACCCACCAAATGATCAGGAACATGAATTCGATCCAGTTACCATCACATATCACACTCAGCCTCCAGGAAACAGACAGGGACGACCATGTAAACAGCTGATTTGTCTCTAATTCCTTTAAATAAATCCAATGTAACACAAAAGAGACTTTTAAATTACAATTATTTTCTTTTAACGTTGAAAGCCTCAAGTATCAGGCTCCACATGTGAGATGCTGTCTGTAAAGAGGGTGAAGGTGATTGGTCCTAAAGGAGGGTGGCGGTAGGGTGGACAGGTTGGAGCTGGGTCTCGTACAGGTCACCATGTATTTACATTTTCTCATGCACAAAAGCCAAATCATGATGTGAATATCTGAAAGTGCCAACAGGGCCCTTCTCTGGTGCTGGAGGAAGGAGTGGTGTTCTGCTTTGTCCTGACAGTCAGCATTTATCTGAACAGAGAGTGATGGTAGGTGATGGGGCCAGATACTATCATCAGTCCTCAAACCTGCACAGGCTCATATCACCTGTCTTGGGACTCAGTTTCACTTTCATACAGGCTTTTACAACAGGCTGCATTAAAAATATTTAATCTACTTAACTAACATAATAAGTACATTACACTGGAAAAAATGCGAGAATCTTTTGCAGCTCCATAGAAAGAGAAGTTGGAGGCAGGTGAAGTTCTGCACAGCCTTCAAACTCAGTGATCAGCTTCCTCTGGTGGCAGTGCAGCCTTCTCTTTGATATAAACACAAGTCAAAAGGTCAGAATCAAAGACTGTTGGCGCCACAGAAGGACTCGTGCACAGAAGGGGGCAGAGTGCCCTCTGCTGGTGGAGCTCACACACAGCAAGAAAGCTTAAAAATATTATATGTCATATGTGTTAAGAAACTAAAATATGAATTAAATATAATATAAACTTAAATAAACAGGCTAACTGCGATCCTAAGCTACATATAACATTAGTTAAATTGTCCTAATCTGAAGTTACAGGTCACCAATGGTCTTACAAATGTTTAATTCTCCCTAACAGCTTAACAGTTATTATTTTATTAGTTATTGTTTTATTTCAGTTAACTAAAGTGTTTTTTTTACACACAGTGCTACTTTATTTTCACTAAAAACGTTCTTTTAGTTTAGTTTTAGTCTAAAATCACCTTTCTAACTGCATGGCACATGGGCTACTTTTATTTTGGAGGCTTTACCTGTTACTATCCCTTCCAAATAAGGAATAGACCACGTGACTTCCGTTTTTGGTTTAGAACGAGAAACGAAGTTCACAGACCGTCTTCATTATTTGTTCCAAAATGAATAACGATAAAATGAATCGCCAAAAACGAAAAACGGGCGGATTTAGCTGGTTTTTCGTTTTTTGATTCTGATACAAAAAACGGTTATTTGGTTTTTCGTTTTGAAACAAAAAACGAATAAAGGGTATTTTGGTTTTTGTATTACAAACGAATTACGGATTATCCACAGATACCCAGACCTACCCAGACCATCTAGAGAGTTCAGGAGTCAACAGCTATCGCTACAAGTTTGCTCGCCTAGAAATGTATTTTTTATTCTAAAATATTTATACATTTAAACTGTAATCAAGATGAAAACAAAAAGGGTTTGAAATGCTTCACTTTGTGTAATGAATCTAGAATAGATCAAATTCACTTTTTTGAATAGAATTGCCTTAGAAAATTTACTTCACAACAATATTCTATTTATTAGAGACTCATCTGTATTTTTTATATTTATATTTTTCATCACCTGAAGCATTTGCCTCCTAGAGTCACTCTGTGGATCAGATGTCCCACCTGGTGCCAGAGAGCTGCACAGACCTGGAAGCCTTGTTATTGTCGTGGAAGTCTGTATCTGTTGGCGTGGACTGATGTGGAAAGGCGTTCTCTCTTTCTGTTACTTTGAGTTGTAAATATTGTCCATATTTGTGTTATAGGTCCATTTAAAAAAGATATGGTTTATACTTCACATTGTAATAAATCCTATATATATTAGCACTCCCTGTCTTTACTAATTACTGAAAAGCTAATGGTAAACCACAGCAAAAACATGAAACATTAAAACTGAACTCTTGCTAAAGGACATCAATCTGGTATAAGTTAAAAAGTGAAAATACTCCCGAACGTTTCACATTGTTAAAATATGGTCATTATGTCCTAAGTTGTATATGGTGCAATGTATGCAATGCTGTAATGGTCTGTGTTATGCATATGTTTATGCCACCAGAGGGCACTAAAGTACAGGCTATGGAGAATGCGTTTGTATTATTATTATGTTTGTCCAAATTGATTTACCGTAGTTCATCTTCGGGCTGTATGACCGTGAGACTGATGTGTCTACAGCTAAAAATAAAAATGCCAAGAACGGCTAAAGATGATTCATTTTCTCCGTCCATTCTTTTCTTCTGAATGCAACGCTAGATGGAACATAAATCAACACACATGAAATTTTGAAAAGTAATTATGCAGTGTACTTCTGTGTGTGCAGGAGTATTTTTACTTTCTACCTTATACTTTAAGATAAATAAGGAGCCATACACCCAGTACCCATATACTGCATAACAGAGCCTGAAGTTTCTGAAGAGCGCCTTGTTTGCTGCTCTGATATAAGTCTAGTTCAAAACAGAATAATGTGGGCGCATCCAGACCATCCTGTGGTCTCGATGGTCAATATTTCCATTTACAGCCATTAACTATAATATATTAAGTTTAGATCACACTGTTTAAAATTAAAATATGAAACTGATAATGAAGAATGATTTTTTTTATGTATAATTAGTTTTATACACATTATAACAAAGTATTCCAAATACAAAAGCAATAGTTTGACAAATAAATAAACTCTTGTCTTGCATTCATGAAAACAACAATATTAAAAGGTTACAAATGTAAAAGTAGTTTTATATGACTTAAAATGTGTTGAGAGTTATTATAATGATAGAGTCTGTTGATAAGAACCCAGTGTCATAAATTCACGTCAGTAGTGTTCAGGTGTTGTGAGTAAAAAGAAAAGCAGGAGCTGGAAGCTGGAAGCTGGAAGCTGGAGCTGTTCTCTCCTGAAGAGCTGGAAGCTGGAGCTGTTTTCTCCTGAAGAGCTGGACACAGCTAATCACATCTGGAGGGTTCTGCAATCAGCTCCTCTGGTACCTGTAAAGACAACAATGGGTAGACAGTTAAGCAAATTTCAATCCACCAAACAAACTCAGAGGCGGCTCTCACACACCTAATTTCTCGACTTAACTAAACCATCGCTCTAGTTACAGCCCAGCTACCTGTCTGCAGGCAGAACGCGCATTAACGTTATATGCTGACAAAAATGTGGATGTAAATCTCTGCAGGTAACAGTTAGCCTACAACAGCTGTGCTGCCGAATTATGCATCCACCTCTTAAGCTCCTTATCAGAAACGTCGCTGATCAAATGCAGTTTTCACCTCAGATTGTTTGCTGAATCTCAATGAATGCTACATCTGAGGGTAATAACTTATTGATGACATTACACTGCCTTTAATATGTACACTGAATCAATCAAGAATAGTATAACGTTATAGTTATAAAACAGTAACGTTACGCTCGGAGGTTGTCAGGTTTAGACACCTAAAATATCAAACAAGGAAGAAAGACAAGAGAGTTAATGGCTTTTTACTCGCGAGGAGAACGGACAGAGATGCACTCAGTTACAAACTCCAACCGTTCTGAGGCATCTCCGCCGCTTCCTCTCTTTTATTATGAACAAGGAGGTCCCTAGTTACATACACATTGCTGCTATATGGGGGGAAAGGGAATAAACAAGGACATGAACTTGAAATTGAGACAGATTAAAATATGTTGTTATGGCTATGGTGCTGTGAAGAATGTTCCAGAAACTATGTAAAACAGCTCCATATCAGTAGCTATTTTGGTTCTTGCTTCTTTGGGTGTCTGGCTCTGTGACCCATCCACTGCAGGTTTCCTGTGAACAAACTCAAAGATTCATATTAAAATACAATACATATATTTCCATATATGTATTTCCATGTACTGAGTAAATATGAGATAACTTATATACATAATGATTCCAACATTTCCCTCCTGTTTATCACATATTTGCTCAAATTCTCATTTCACTTAAGTCAGTCACTTCTGTTAAGATTTTCGACTGCAAGATCATTTTTATAAGCTCCAATATGCTTACACTCAGAGTTCAATGTTACAGGTTAGAGGAGACTCGTTCATAATCTCATGGATAAGAAAACAAATCTGGTACTTGATGTAATGGATCATTTTCTTCATTATCAGTATCATTGTCTTTGAATTCTTCGAATTGATTCATTTCACCCAACAAAGGATATAACTGAGCCACTCTGTGCTCCATAGGTGATATAGCTGTGGTAATGATACGGTGTACCAGTGTTCTAAGACAAGGAATAAAACAACAACCACACAAGGTCAGAATAGTTGCAAACACAGTTATAGACACCAAAGCAGAGGTTATCAGAGCTTCCCATTGACCAAACACACCTGACCAGGAGCCCCACAGTGAATTATCTATTCCTGAGTGCTCTTTCATTTTCCCGTTAAGGGATCGGAGTCCCGCAATGGCATTAGTGAGACTGCCATCCGAAGCTGTATTGTTAGGAATGAACGTGCAGCATTGCTCTCCGAACATTGCACAAACACCTCCTTGTTCTGCTAATACCATATCTATGGCTATTCGGTTCTGGAACGCCATGAGGGAGGTGGCAGCAAGTTGGTCATGAATGGCCTCAAAACCGCTCTGGGTCCAATTTCCTAGTTTCTGAACGTTGTAGTGGATGTAATTTATTCTGTCTACATTTTTATTAGTTGTACACCACCAACAGAGTGCTGATTCAAACCCGGATAATATTTGATTTGCTAATTTATATTCATCAGGAACCCCTCTAGGAACTCCAATAGCATCAATATAAGTAGGATCTGTTATAGATAGCCAAGGGGTATTATCCTGGATGCTCCTTCTCTTATGCAACCACTGATGTGACCGTGGCCACGGCAACACTCTTCAAGTCAATGATTAAATTTGCAACTGTCATGGGATATACTGAGACTGGTAAGATCAGTGTTACTAGTGAACAGAGTCCTGTCACATTATATGGTAAATTGTCAAACAATCTATCATCTCCACACCACCACCAGATATCTCCTCGAGAAATTGGTCTGAATGTGGTTTTCACAGATATTATAACAGTACACCATTCTTTGGATAGTTTACCCAATTTTGCACCTGTCCCTGTCATATTTATGCATGTGAAGTTTCCACGTGCTACTCTTTTAGAGAATAAAGGCTTCTCTTCGTCTGCTGCAATAACAGGGAACACCGAATCCCATTTCTGACAGCTTTTCTTAGGATTGGTATTATTCATCAGGTCAATAGCACAACTGTCTTCTACAGATGCTGGCACTACTTGTAGGAGTGGTCCAGGTCCCATACACACTACACAATCTCCTTTTGTCACATTACCTACTTTCTTCACCATTAGTAACCAGTTATTACTATATGCAGTTATTCCTGTGGTCATTTGAAACCATTCATCAGCTGTTTTTGGTGTGCCAATAATGCGTATTCCGCCTTTCAATGACACAGGAGATAAGGAGGATTCTGTAATGTTTACATTATTCACTTCACATATGTAAACGACAAATTTTGGATCATATCATGAACTAAAAGCCCATAACAGGAATCCCCAACAACTGGGATCTTCCCATAGAACTATAGGAAGGCGGCGTCAGAGTATTAGATGTCAAATCTACTGTCAACAAAAGTCCGGTGTTTGTGTGTGTCAGTTTAAGCAGTCGTCTATGATGTTGTGCATATTCAGTAGTTGCCCAACAAGGTGTCCAGTTATCATTTTCATTTGCCACTAGAGTCGACCATGATGTATCTTGCAGATCATTTGTCATATACCATGTATTAGCACTATAATCACTACCTTTAGCATTTCTACTGGTAAGGCTAGAAAATGGAAGCACTACAGAAACACTGGTATTATATTACTATTTTTCTATAATAATTACTTCCCTGGCAGAAGTATGTTTCTTACGTGGCCAAAGTAGGTACCTCCAGGGAGATCACCACTAACATCGCCACACCTTAAAGTCATCTCACTGCTCTTACTCCCTAATAAGGTCAGCAGCCCGTGGGTTTCTTCACTGACTTTCGGGCCTATCCAGGTTCTAAACACCTGAATCCGTCCCTATTATCAGACTTTGGCTTGCTTCCCTTGTTGGAGCTTGAGACAGCAGAAATGACCTTCTTACAGTGAGTCAGATGCTATTTTAATTGCTGTTTTTCTAATTCCTTCATCCAAACAGAATTTCATATGGAGTTAATCCTGTTGTCCATCTGTTGAAACATAACTCCTATTTTTTCAATTAATTGGTTTGTTGTGTGTTCCGTTATAGATTCTTTCTGGGATGCCATATTGTGAAATAATATCTTTACACAATACTTCTGCTACAGTTAGTGCATATGAGCTAAGAAAAGTTCTACCCATTTGGAGAAAGCATCTATTATCTAGGCAGTACTTTTTCCCTTCACTCTTATTTAATTCTATGAAATCCATGTGTATTGCTTGAAACGGATACTGAGGCTCAGGGAACCGGCCCCTTCTTGGTCTAAGGTTCCCCTGTGAGTTATGTTTAGCGCAAATCAGACATGCTCTACAAAAATTCTTTGAAAAGGCATTAAATCCATATGTAGTATAATGTTGTTGCACCTGAGTCACCATCCCTCCTGTTGAGACATGAGTAACTCCATGGCTCAATATGGCTGCCCATTTAAATAGATTCTTAGGTAATATTGGTTTGTTGTCTGGTCATACATACAGATCATCTTTCAACTGTGCACCATGACGTAACCAAACATCTTTTTCAAACTGGGGACTTTGTTGTTGCATTTCATTAAGGGTTGATTGATCTATGTCTGTGTGTTCTGTCATTAGAAGAACATCTTGTTTCCCTGTAGCTGCTGCTTTAGCTATTTTATCCGCAAAAGCATTTCATCATACATCATCTTACTTAAAGGTGAGGTTATTTCTGCATAATTTGGCACCCAGGTCCTGCAGTAATTAGTTAAACCTAGAAAAGACATCATTTGTTTCTTTGTCTGTGGTTTGGGTGCTTGTTTGTTATTTCTAGGGAATAGTAGTATTTTGGCTCTCCTATCCCTTGAAGGACACATATGTCCCCCTGCAGCAGTTCAGCTTTTCTTTTTACCACAATCTGTCCCTCAGCTGATGGTATTAATGCTAATCCTAGCAACAAAAAGACCATCTCTCCCTAACAAATTTACTGGGTATTGTGGAAACATTAAAATGGACATCTGGCATGACAGACCCTCAGGATCTCGATCCACACGGGTTCAGATTCAGGTATTTCAGTCAGCTTTCCGGTGGCTGATCGCACAACAATTTGCTGGCCACTATGTTTAAAATTTGGTATTGGTTCATTGCAGGTGGTCCTGCATGCTCCAGAATCACACAAAAAGATAATGGGTTTTCCATTTACTAACAGTGTTACTTCAGGTTTTACACTGTCCATTGCTAATAGATCTTGGAAATTTATCATGACATAACTGATTGTTTACTTCAGTAGCTTCAGTTGACTCAGGAGTATTGAAGAAACACCAACAGGAGGGATGGTGACTCAGGAGTTATGTTTGATTTGTTTTCTGACCCTAGTCATGCAGATACGTCCTTTTTTTATTCTCCAGGCAGTCTCGTGCCAAATGTCCTTCTCTTCCACAACACCAACATCCTGTCATGTCACGCCTATATTTTCCTCTTCTCCTACCCCTCTGTCCTTTGCGACCTCGTCCTCGGCCACTAAATCCCCTTTTCCACCTTGTGCCTGGTAGAAAATTTCCGTGTCCTTCTCTAGGACAAAGCTTTCTACAGCTTTTTTACTCTTTTTCTCATTTATCACTTTTTCAGCATGGAGGGCATGGCTTACATAGTCCTCCAACTTCCCTGTTGTCAGTCCTATGTAATGTCTATTAACCCATTGCCTGATTGCATCTTTTGAGTTTGCATGTAAGGCGTTTTTTAGTTGTTGTCTAAACGCTCCATCCTCAACATTATCATCTTTCAGGCCACTATGTGTTTTAAACACAGTAGTCATTCTCACCCTATATTCCTCAAAGGGCTCATCATCTTTCTGTTTTGTGAAACAGCACGTGCTCACTTCCTTTTTTATCATTATTTTCTTTTTCTTTAGCTCGTCTACTTCCCTATTCTTGTTTACTTGCTATTTGTTTCCAAAAATCAATACTATTCCAACATGCTCAATAATAACATAGTATAATATTATATAACAATAATAATAACCGGCTTTTATTTTTTCTTTTTTCTTTGAGTCACTCTGTGTATTCTTTATTATTGCATCTTGTAATTCAGCTAATTTTTGGGTGTTGAGGCGTCCCTCAAACCCATAGTCATTTATCCATTTATCAAGATGCTCAATGTGTTTTGGATCTAATTTTTCAACATACTTCCAGTCTTTGCACATTAAATCTTCCTTAGTTAAAGGTTTACTTTCCCCTTGTCCCTTTTTGTAAAATTTAGTCCAACGTTTCAACACCTAGGGTGTTCTACCGTTGGTTTTTCACCCAGTAGGACAGTAATAAAAACCTGTCGTGGTAATTCTCACTTCAACTCTCACGAGTGGAGAATTCTTGCCTCTGCATCCACGTCAGTTTTACTGTTTACAACCCCACTGTTTTATATGGAAGAAGATTCCAAGTGGAACTCTTTTCCCAATCACTCACTCATTCACTCCTTTCCACGGATTTTATCGGCCCTCTACTCCCCATCCAGATGTTTACACGTAATTTGTCGGGTACCTGTAGGACTCCGTCGTCTCTATACGTTTCGGATTTTATAGGACTCCGCCGTCCCCTTACGGATTTTACAGGACTCCGCCGTCCCCTTACGGATTTTACAGGACTCCGCCGTCCCCTTACGGATTTTACAGGACTCCGCCGTCCCCTTACGGATTTTATAGGCCACTTCTCAAGTGCCTTTCAGGACTCCGCCGTCTCTATACGGACTTTATCGGGATTTTGCTGGACTCCGCCGTCCACTTTTAGGCCTATTTTTATACACGGATTTTCACGGACTCCGCCGTCCAGTCCAAATGTCACGGATTTTATATCCCAGTAGGACTCCGCCGTCCCTTCACCTGTCAGTGCCTACGGATTCACAGGGTTTTCTACAACGCGCTTTGACCCTCAGTCACACTTGCACGTTTAACACAAAAGCCTACTCACCACTGTTGTCTTTCTCTCCTTCGGATTACCGCCAACCTTCAGATCCCAGTCAGCGAAGCTGAAACTTCGGTCCTGGAAAAGGATCTATTGCCGTGGCCACGGTCTTTCCCAGTTTCTAACTCACCCACTGGAAACCTCGGTATCTTGGTATCCGGCTCGAAGGACCAAATAAATGTCAGGTTTAGACATCTAAAATATCAAACAAGGAAGAAAGACAAGAGAGTTAATGGCTTTTACTCGCGAGGAGAACGGACAGAGATGCACTCAGTTACAAACTCCAACCGTTCTGAGGCATCTCCGCCGCTTCCTCTCTTTATTATGAACAAGGAGGTCCCTAGTTACATACACATTGCTGCTATATGGGGGAAAGGGAATAAACAAGGACATGAACTTGAAATTGAGACAGATTAAAATATGTTGTTATGGCTATGGTGCTGTGAAGAATGTTCCAGAAACTATGTAAAACAGCTCCATATCAGTAGCTATTTTGGTTCTTGCTTCTTTGGGTGTCTGGCTCTGTGACCCATCCACTGCAGGTTTCCTGTGAACAAACTCAAAGATTCATATTAAAATACAATACATATATTTCCATATATGTATTTCCATGTACTGAGTAAATATGAGATAACTTATATACATAATGATTCCAACAAGGTGCACGGGAGAGACAGCTAGCTCTCACATAGCGGCATCGGTGCTCCTCGGTGTGACAGTTTCAACTCGGCTCTCTGCCTTTAAACCCTTCGTGTCCATCCGGTTCAGGAGCAGCCACTTCTAATAGTACCTGGCTAGTATCTGACAGTGATTCCGTTACAGGACGTGGCTAAATCTCACATCGCCCGTTAGCATAATATCAGCTAACTGAGCGCTGAGCCTTTTAACGTTACAACTTCACACAGATGCCTTTTTTCCCAAAGCATTATCACCCTAATGTCTAACACTAAGGTTAATCTAATAACGTTACATTTTGGCTTCTCTCTTCTTGCTGACTTGTCTTTGACTCATTAAAACCCGTGGTTAAAACACACTAACTTACATACTTCATATATGGCTAATTAGCGTAACGTGCTAACGTTAAACTAACCGGCTGTATACCGATACCTGTTAAATGTTAACACATAAATAAAATACAGGAATTTCACTCACCAAGTAGAACACGTATTTCCTGGAGGTTCTCTCTCCAATGAACTGCACAGCCTGCCATTATTCATCCGGTATCTGCATGTAGAAATGTCCAAAAGCCTCCGACAGGCTGAGCCTCAGAGCTCCGTGTAGCTGAGTGAGGCTAACAGACGGCGGACACATTGCTAGGAGTGGCAGAGGGTAATGGTGCCTGTCAATCAAAGCGGCCACGCGCCTAATAATGCAGAACTTTAAGGCTTAATATAATTTAAGCAGGTGAGTTATAAAAAAATTCACCCCCCTCACAGTTGTCACGAAGGGCAAAATTAGCGAAAATTGCACTAAAACCATTTTTTGAACCAGGCTGTAAACATGTTTTATTCTGCTGTAAAGTTGGGCTTTTTAACATGGGGGTCAATGGAGATTGACTCCCTTCTGCAGCCAGCCTCAAGTGGCCACTCGATGAATTGCAGTTTCAGACACTTCCGTATTGGCGTCAAGCGGGAGACTGGAAGTTTGCCGCTTGCTTACGCTACGACTGAGCTAACTTCCTTGTGGAAACGGGATTATAGCGCCAGTCACTCCAGTACTAAAGCCGCTACCGCTGCCTGCTGGCGGGCATAAGTATAGCTCTACTGCTTCTTAAAGTGAGTCAGGTGAGTTTTCTAACGATTAACAGTGACACAAGCATGCTTAGCCCTAATAAATAAAATGAAAATGATGGGGGGGGGGCTATGGTAACAATCTTAAGTGATACACACACACTTCTAGAACTAACCGTAGCCACTGAAATAACCAGGGCGCCACATACGCAGAGGCTACGCCATCGATTGGACGCACAAGTATAAATCATATAAATATATCCAGAGTCTGTACCGAACAGCCTGATCTGAGGGCTGTTTCACAAAAGCAGAATTTAGAAATCCAGGATAAACGAAAACGCGAGGCTTACAGTGCGGTCAGTGCGTCCAGAGATGAGTTCAATGTCAAAATGTTTTGCAACATTTTCGGATTGAACAATATGTTTCCTTGGGTTTCGAGCGGTATTGCGGTATGTTTGCTTCTGTTTGGCGGGCGTGTCACGGGTGTTGCCCAATCAGCTGCGGCAAGTTTGTGTAAATAGCATTTTTAAAAAGGCAGGAAAATAAAGTGTGCTTATGTACACAATGGGGTGTTCAAGGCACCAAGATTTCCGCTGAAAAAACTTTTTTGTCGGCGCTGAATTCGCCCCAGGAGGAGCGACAATGTTAAGCCAGGTAAATCAGATGACTGTCTGTCAACAGCTTTCTTCAAGAGACAACACGGTCGATTTACTGATGCTGAAATGGAGAACAAACACAAAGGGTTTGTTTTGCTGCTGTCAGACTGCTGAGGGCTGTTTCACAAAACCAAGATAAGGGATTAAGCTGGGATTTTCCAGATATCCTGGCTGAATTAAGCCTTGACTCGGTTTCACGAAAGCAGTAGCACATAAGTTACCATGGCGATTTATTCTGTGCAGCTAGCCTGCTCCAGACCAGGCTAACAGCCAGGCTTAGTTAATCCTGGTGCCTTATCTGTTCAGTCAGCGTCACGCCGATCAGAAACCAAAGTGTTTTTTTTGTCATTCCATGTTCTTATGTAGGCCTATGTGTTTTGCATATTTTTCAGTAGCCTGTATTAAAATAGTAGGTTGGGGTTATTAGGTTTCATAACTAGAGAAGATGCGTCCACCATACTTTGCACACAATGGCATCAGCGTGTGCAAAGTGCTTTTACAAGTGCTTTCATTACGTGGAATGAAAGCACTTGTAAAAAATAAAAATAATAAAAAAGGATAAATAAAAGAAAAGGTAACGCGGGTACAGCAATAAACCAGCGAAATAAAGTGGCAGCCAATTGTTGACCGACTGAATGTGTGAGAAGCTAAAAACATCACAGCTCTTAACTGAAACTGTCATAATTGTTATGTTATATTGAGCCTTAAAAGTGAGCAGCGGACATTATATGTCACTCAAGAAACTCACACACACTATGTAGGATTCCTATTTCATTTTATAATACTCTCAAATTATAGTCCTACTTCAATAAGGAGGATATATTGTGCTGTTTATTCATGAAACAACTGCGTTTTTGGGAGAGAAAACAATGATTACCGCAATACACTGTGTTACAGTTTGGCTCACAGTCTACTTCTAGTTCACTAAATCACTAAATCACTTCTCTTTGTAGTTGCTGGATTTCTAATATCTTCAGTGCTTCTTTTTTATCTCCATATCTAAGTCTTCTGTGTTAGATATGTTTTTTATTTTGTTAATTTTTTCAAGTGTGTGCAGTTCAGACATCTGACAGTAAAACACATAACAGTCAGCACAGCAGGAAGTCTTCACCTGTGGATGTGCTTATACTTAGTACATTGGCAGACTGGCTGTCAGACTGTAGGACCACAGCCTCAGGGTCAAGTTAGAGATATCAGACAGTATTTTCTATGAGCACCACAACACTGACTTTTTATCTATTATCCATATTGACTAAACAAGTACACCATTTTCACACAAACTGACAGACCTCCAGCCTCTCTGCCAAGCCTACTATATATATATACACACTTTTTAAAAGTATTTGTCAAAAATGTTGCTTGCACTAAAAAATGGTAAATAACTGAAAAGGCTTTAAGAAAGGTTAATAAGAAAACATGCTGTGCAAACATAGAAGAAAGGTATGTGCACTGTCCAAAAAAGAAACGTAAGCTAATTGAACAAGCTGCTGATTCTGCATTATATTTTTATATTTTGAATTGTCACCTGCCAGCTGAATTTTGTTTCCTTTTTATATAAATAAAATTTATATAAAATAATTTCCACCATAAATTGGTGTAGAATATTTCTTCAGACGTCAGAAAATTAAGTGTTTAATGCTTAAAAACATCTGTGGGAGGACGCCCAGACTCCCCACTCAGATATCTCAGCATTACATATTATTTCAAAATAGGGTTAAATGGGCAATACTAGTACTAGTAGTAATGCTGCCAGAAAAAGAAATACTTTTGTTGTGAACTGTCACTATATAAATAAAATTGAATTGAATAGACAGTATGTTGATTAGTGGTTGTAATTAATACATTTGCTGAGTGACATATTAAGGTCCGGTGCTCACTTGTAAGGTCTGACATAACGTTACTATTCATGGTAACGTTATAATTAATAGTTTTAGTTGGGAGCAGTGATTCTTTTAGCAACTTACTTATTAAGTATTGTATATAAGTATTGTCTGCCACGCTTTTCTCGCTGTTTTAATACTTTTCTTTCTTTCTTTTTTATATTATGTGCATTTTTTCATCAAAAACCTTTTTTGCACACAGTGAGTAACAGCAAATAAAGTATGCTGCACACGTCTTTTCCATTTCAGCATCAATGAATCTGATCGACAGCGTGGTCTCTTGAAAAAAGTTGTTGACGCCCATTTATCTGAATTACTTACACCTGGCTTGACTTAGTTGCACCTTCTGAGCTGGTTTGGCCTTTGTGAGACTGATAAAGCCAGGATGCTCTGATCACACTAGGTCAAGCCTAGCTTTATCTCTTATCCTGGATTTCTAAATTCTACTTTTGTGAAACAGCCCTCAGCTCAGTGACCCTGAAAATACAAAAACAGTTTGATTTTACCAGAAAGCTGCCTTCTTGAAAGTCCTGTAGGCTTCATGCCACAAAACTGATCTACCTTTTCTTTTGGACAGGGGCAAAATGAACAGATCTAACTTAGTGCAAAGTAAAACTAAAATAGTCTGTAATTGAAGATTTATCCCTGATTTTATATATTATTAAACAAGTGCCACGTTCCTGTGTGACCCTAATATCAGACATATTTTTGTGGTGTAGGCAGCGAGCAAGCCTTCACCAAAGAGTAAACACACTTTTCAGGGTTAGCCTGTCGACATGCATACAATCGCTGACTTACCCCTGTGATGGTTAGGGGTAAGGGTCTTTGGGAAGCTGTCAACGCTGTAAGGGCAGAAAATTGTATTCTTCTTACACTTATTATCCATTTATGCAAGTACTCATAATAGTGCTATTTTACTTTTATTATTATTATGTCTTATACATTGTTTAACCTTCAACATGTTCCTTTTATTATTATTCTTATTATTATTCTTATTCTTCTAGTCTGTCCACAGGTGTGTAGGGTTTAAGTCAAGGATGTGGAGTTGTTTTCTGTTCCTCTCCTGTTTTGTCTGGGACCAGGGTCAGCAGGCAGAGGATCCTTTTGTTACCCAAAACATAGATACTCAGACTGTGTAAATGACTATGCATCACTTTGTTCTGGGCCAGACGTAACAGACTGTCTTAGAAGACAGAACCTCTGGTCCAGCTGATTCTGTTGTAGTACTTCTCTGTTATTCTCTTTTGTTAAATAAATTCTTCAAAGACAACGGTTGGTTGTAACTCCATTATTTGCCTAATCTCTCACCAGGAATCTAAATTTCCACGACAAACGCCTTTTATACGACCATAGCTACTCTTTAGTGAAGACTTGCAGCAGCTTCGCTGTTGCCAAGTTAAAAAAAATGAAGTTAAACCTGTTTTACTGGCTGAGGTCCAACCCAACACCACATGTTGTTTCAGGCCAAATTAGCTTCTGGCTTCTTTCTTCCTTTTCCACCGAAGTCACATGTCACTTGTTTGCAGATACGAAATGTATCTGCACACACCGGTTTATTGTACGATTACCAAAGCACTCCTTTGTCAGGGGTGATTCATATCTAACTTGTTGAATGTTGTGTTTTCCTTTTACATTTTTGTTTACATTCTGCTGATTCTCCGACGTTATTCTAGGGGTATGCGATATCTATCATTTACAATAATATCTTGTTTTAAAGATGTGTGAGCAGACATTATTGAGTAGGATACGTAACTCACTTTTCAAAAAAATATCAAAAACACATTGTCCCTGCAGCCACTGCATCATGCGTCAACCATGCATTACTGTTACTACAGTAACAAACAGTTGAACAAACAGTAGCTGCCCAAAAACTCATGACTGAAGTTAAAAATGAGTGAACAAACAGCGGCAGGAGATAAAACACCAACTCTACCCGCCTCGCAGTCTATCATGTTCAACTGATAGTGGATCAACTCACTCGCATGGAGGAGGTTTGGCTTTGAAAAGACAGACGTCGCTCAAAAGACTTCAATTTGCAAGTAATGTTGAAAATCGTCATTCAAGATCACAAACTAACCACGACACAGAATATCAAGGCTATCAAAAGATTTGTGAGTCTGCTGGCCATGACAAACCTGAACGAGCCAAGGTACCGGCACAAAAACAATGATGACAGAATCAAAGCCACTAAGACAAAGATGATTCACATAAATGCTTTAGGTTTAAATACATAAATAAGACCTCTTTACAATTAATATCCTCTTGGTAACCATTCCTGTTCAGCTCCCAGACCTTTGTTGGGACGCACATGGGAGACTTTGTTTTTCCCCCAGAGCTGACGTTGATGCTAACGTTGGGGCTAACCCCCTTCACTCTTTCTTCAACCGTTGACAAGCAACACAGGGAGCTTTAGTCTTGAGAGGCTGCAGTCTTTATTCACTGCCAACTGTAACTTGTGCTGTAGGCTATATTTCTGTTAAACTAAGGGCTTAATGCCAGGTCTAAATCTACTGAGTCATGAGCCTGAAAGCTTAGCGCTAGTGCCCTTTTCTCTCCATGGTGAGAGTAAATCAGGAGGCAACAGACGGGGTGGAAAGAGGCAAAGGACTCACGAGGTTAACAACCCATGTGGACCAAGGCACAGATAGAAAAAACATACAACATATTGCCAGGAGCATAGGACTGAAAAGGGGACTGAATACAGAGGCGAGTTCAGCTGATTGGGTAACACCTGAGACACGCCCACCAAACAGGAGAAAACATACCTCGAAGCCCTTTGTGGAACATTGCACAACATAACAAGAAAACATGTTTTGAGATTGAACTCGCCCCAGGTCTCATTTGAGGACGGCCCACAAAGTTAGGGCACCTAAATATCAAACAAGGAAGAAAGACAAGAGAGTTAATAGCTTTTTACTCACGAGGAGAACGGCAGAGATGTACTAAGTTACATGCTCCAACCGCTCTGAGTATCTCTGCCGCTTCCTCTCTTTTTATTATGTTCAGGGAGGTCCCTAGTTACATGCACATTGCTGCTATATGGGGGAAAGGGGATAAGCAGATAAGCAGCAACATGAACTTGTGACATTGTTAGTTTAACATGTGTTTCTTTACAGAAGTTTGCAGGAACTATTTATGTTATCATAGCTGCATATCAAAGTAGCTGCTTCTTCAGGTGTCTGCTCCATGACTCTTGTCTGACACCCATCCACTGCAGATTTCCTGTGTAACAAACTCAAAAGCTCACATTAGTAAATGCTTTATATTTTATAAATGTCTTTCAATGTACTGAGTAAATATGAGATAACTTATATACATAAAGATTCCAACAATTCTATTCATGAACAGGAATGAACGTAAACACACTAATTAGTTACATAGTTACACTGCTGACTGTTCATAAAAACACAAAATAATGTATTGAGTTTGTGCAGCATTTCAGATTTAGTCCACTAGATGGCGCCGTTGTTGTTGCCATTGAGTTGGCAAGCAGTGTTGCAAAGTGGGAGAGTTGGAAGAAGTAGACTCCTCAGATCCGAAGTATCAATCACCATGTAAAAATACTTCATTGCATGTCATTAGATGATGACATTACAAAACAGCAACGAATATTGAATAAACAAGAATAAATAAGACACCTGAAAACAAAACAGAAGAAATCTGATAAATTACTTGATAAGGAGAATCAGGAATTTGGCTCAAACCCAGAGGCAGACAGTTCAGGAGAGTTTTAACAGTTTATTGAACAATCAGAGCAAAATAAAGTAGGATGTGGTCAGCAGGGAATCTGATTGGTCGGAGGAGTATATTGGGACATCAGGTAATTTGGGACAGCAGAAGAAAAGAGCAGTTTACTTCTCGCCTGAAAAGTTTAAGCCAAAGTTCTTGGTACTAAGACCTTGCTGTGAATGCACATAACTAAAGTCACATGATATAATTTATGTCTCATCACATCCCCCATGTGATGAGACATAAATTATATCATGTGACTTGTAGTCTGCATCAAAGGAAGGACGTTGATCCCAAAAAAAGTGTTAATAGAATGACTTATGCTTCAGCTTGATTTTGATATAAGGGTGAAACATTTGAAGACTAATATACTGTAGATTAAAATTATATACAAATACATGTATGGTGTAATAGTAAACCAAATTACAAAAATATTGTTTGAATATTATGTTGTTGTTTTTTTATATGAGATTTATGATGACATTTTCTTGCTGTCTTAAACGTGGTGTGGTAATTTGGGACAGTTTTAAAAGGCTATTAAAATGAAATTTATCATTAGTGTGGATTAATATAACCAGATATAACCTGCTAATGATGCTAATCGCCCACATTGTCTGTAGAAGGCAGGCACGTGCACACACAGGCTGCGTTCCAATCCACAGTGTACATAAACAGCACTCCCTGCTCAGGGAACGTCTGTTAAGGGAACTTCCCTCGACAAAATCATTCCTGTAAATTCATCAGAGCACACGTCAGTTCCACCATGTGTTACTGTGGTAACATATACACTTCGGATACCCGCTGCTACTGTGGACATTTAATGAAATCAAATACATATTTAAAAGTACTTGATGCAATTACAAAACTTATATTTCCATAACTTCTTCTATTTATATCCTATTAAAATGTAACTTGTGAATGAATATGATTGGATTAATTTTCAAGATATGCAGCGTCATTTTTCAAAAGATTCATATGAGCATTGTTGTTTTTATGTTATCTAACCTTTGAAATAATCATATAAATAATGATAACATTAGTTACAACGACAATAATGACAGATATACAAACTCTGTGTTCTACTCTATTGTTGGTTTTTGTCAGCCTATGAGGTGCGTCAAAAGAGGCTCAAGCACCTGCCCTTTTTCTTCCATAAGACGTGTCCTTTATCTCCTGTGGATTTGTTTGGGTGGTGTTATGCCCATTTTCAGGTTCAAAATCTTAATTTTGGGTTGTACCAGAACATGTTTATATGGTTTAATTTAGAGGCTCAAGCACCTGCCCTTTTTCTTCCATAAGACGTGTCCTTTATCTCCTGTGGATTTGTTTGGGTGGTGTTATGCCCATTTTCAGGTTCAAAATCTTAATTTTGGGTTGTACCAGAACATGTTTATATGGTTTAATTTTCAAAAAACACCATATTTTCCTCATACTGCACATTGCTGCAGCTCCTCTTTTCAGCCTGTCTGTTGTAGCTCCGCTTTTGAGCTACAGAGTGATGCATCTCACTCGTACAAAATCTTTGTTGGGAGTTATTGGGAGTTGGGAGTTATTACCAGTCCACAACAACATTGTTCCACATCTTACCTCACAGACTACTTCTTTGTTGGAGCTTTTGTCCCCATCCAGAGACATTTTATAGAGGAGACCCGCCTTTCAAACACATCCTCAATACAATACTCTGCTACTCTGTGGGGAAAGACCATAACGGCGAAGATGGCGGTTATCCCGCCGGAAAGCCAATTGTCTGCTTTTCTCAGTCAAAGCGGGAAACATATTTCAGCCGTGGTGGCATTGTGTGGTACCACTGACCTAAGGGAAGTAGTACGGCAGAGCAGACGGGACGGTCACCCATGGTGCTGAGCTTAGATCTGGGGAGGAGGAGGCAGTTTGCGTTTTTTGAGCAGAGGGATCGTGTTGTAGTGAGAGGGATGAGTAGTTCTTTGAGGTAAGGGGGAGCATTTCCATAGATGCACTGGTGGGTGAGAAGTGAGACCTTGTAATCAATTCTTGCAGAAACAGGTGAAGTGAGTGGTGAATGAGTGTGATGTGGTGATCAGGATCCTTGTAGCACTGTTCTGAACATACTGCAGTTTCTGCAGACTCTTGTTAGGGATCCCGATGAGAAGTGCATTACAGTAATCCAGTCTGGAGGAGACAAAGGCGTGGACCAAATGCAGTGACTGCCCTCTACTGGTGGAGACCTGGCTAACGCAACTCAATTGTGCTATTGGCTGATAAAACATCCGGACTGATGGTGCTTTCAGACAAAAAGCGAAGTGAGCGTTTGGGGCAGTGCGTTGAATATTTTCAACTCGAGAGAAAGTCACATGACGCCCAGTCGCGATGGTTTAGGGCGCAGTGCTGCAGCTTTTGGCCTAATGAACCCCCGTAGTCTGTTTGGATTATGCTCTGAACACTATGCCATTTACTCGAGGTAGGAGCTCGTAGTAAACTGCATTTATTAATTAGGGCCCGAGCACGAACCGTGCGAGGACCCTATTGAAACTGTTAGATTATTAGGGCCCGAAGCACGAACCGTCGCGAGGACCCTATTGAAATTAGTGAGGATTATTTTTAGGCCCGGAAGCACGAAACGCGCGAGGACCCTATTGAAACTGTTAGATTATTTTAGGGCCCGAGCACTAACGGTGCGAGGGACCCTATTGAAATTGTAAGGATTATTTTTTTTTTTTCTTTTTTCTTTTTTCTGCAAAGTAAGCCCCATTTTCGCTGGTCGCTAACATGCTCGAAAACTCACCAAATTTGGCACGCGTGTCAGGACTGGTGAAAAAATTTCATGATTTTGTGGGTTTCGCGCATCGGCGTGGCAAAATGGTTTCGCTAGCCACCTAGAAAATTGGAAAAATTAGCCCTCGCCCCCGCTCGACCTACATGGATCGAAATTTGGTGGGGACGGTATCATATCAAGACGCACAAAAGCCTCAAGAACCCATACCCTAAACTCAACAGGAAGTCCGCCATTTTGAATGTGGCTGCCATTTTGGGACGATTCGCACACTCCGTATTTTAACGAACTCCTCCTAGGGATTTAGTCGGATCGCCTTCAAATTTCTGCTGTGCCTTCTCAAGGCATTGACGATGTAAAGTTGTGCTATCTGCGCGTTTTCGTCGATGGGCGTGTCCGTGGCGTCGACGATTCGCCATGAAACAGGAAGTTGTAGTAACTTCGCTATACATGCTCATATCTGCACCTAATTTTGCACGTTTGACAAGAGTCCCGCCCCGAACAAACGTACATGCCAACATTCACCCTCAGTCATAGCGCCACCTGCTGGCAACAGGAAGTGACCTGTAACGAAGCAGCCCCCTCCGCACGTTTAACCTACATGTACGAAAATTCTGTGGTACATCTATCATGTCCAGACGCACAAAAAAGTCTCTTGGAGCCATGCCCTAAACCCGAAAGGAAGTCAGCCATTTTGAATTTTACGTCAATTTTTTGGTGATTTAAACACTCCGTACTTTAAATAACTCCTCCTAGGGATTTAATCCGATCGCCTTCAAATTTCTGCTGTGCCTTCTAAAGGCATTGACGATGAAAAGTTGTGCTATCTGCGCATTTTCGCCAATGGGCGTGTCCGTGGTGTCGATGATTCGCCATGAAACAGGAAGTTGTTGTAACTTCATTGTACATGCTCAGATCTGCATGAAATTAGGCACGCTTGACAAGAGTCCCGCCCTGAACACATGTACATGCCAACATTCAACCACAGTCATAGCGCCACCTGCTGGCAACAAGAAGTGACATTTAACGAAGCAGCCCCCGCCGCGACGCTTTGACCGACATCTACGAAATTTCTGTGGTAAATCTGGCATGTCCAGACGCTAACAAAAGCCTCTTGAACCCATACCCTAAAATCTACAGGAAGTCGGCCATTTTGAATTTTGGGGCCATTTTGGGATGATTTGCACACTCCGTACTTTAACGAACTCCTCCTAGGGATTTAGTTGGATAGACTTCAAATTTCTGCTGTGCCTTCTCAAGACATTGACGATGTAAAGTTGTGCTATCTCGCGCTGTTCGTCAATGGGCGTGTCCATGGCGTAGATGATTACGCCATGAAACAGGAAGTTGTAGTAACTTAGCTGTATATGCTCAGATCTTCACGAAATTTTACACGATTGACAAGAGTCCCGCCCTGAACACATGTACATGCCGACATTCACCCCAGCCATAGCGCCACCTGCTGGCGTAAAGGAAGTGACCTTTAACGGCAGCCCCGCCGCGACGCTTGACCTACATGTACTGAAATTTCTGTGGCACATGGATCATGTCCAGACGCAATAAAAGCCTCTTGGAGCCATGCCCTAAACTCAACAGGAAGTCGGCCATTTTGAATTGTGCGGCCATTTTTGGATGATTTACACAGTCTGTACTTTAACTAACTCCTCCTAGGGATTTAGTCCGACAGACTTCAAATTTCTGCTGTGCCTTCTAAAGGCATTGATGATGTAAAGTTGTGCTATTTGCGCGTTTTCGTCAATGGGCGTGTCCGTGGCGTGGCGTCAAAGATCAAGTCGTCGCCGTGACACAGGAAGTGGTTGTAACTTCACTGTAGATGCTCACATCTGCACGAAATTTTACATGTGGGATAACAGTCCCGCCCTAAATTCATGTACATGCCGACATTTGCCGACAGTCATAGCGCCACCTGCTGACAACAGGAAGTGAGGTACAAAACCTTCATGCGACGTCCAAATTGCGTAGCAAATGCACATATGCATCGGCCGAGCTCCAGAACATGCAAGGCGGCCGCATCACACCCCGACGCGCTACAGGTGCGAGGGCCCGCCCATCGCTGCTTGCAGCTTTAATTTTTCTTTCTTTCTTTCTTTCTTTCTTTTTTTTCTGCAAAGTAAGCTCATTTTTCGCGGCCGCAACATGCTCGAAAACTCACCAAATTTGGCACGCATGTCAGGACTGGTGAAAAATTTCGTATTTTGTGGGTTTCGCGGATGGGCGGGGCAAAATGGCTCGCTAAGCCACCTGCAAAATTAGAAAAAAATTAGCCCCTCGTCCACGTTCGACCTACATGCACGAAACTTCGGTGGGGACGTGTATCATATCAAGACGCACAAAAAGCCTCAAGAACCCATACCCTAAACTCGACAGGAAGTCCGCCATTTTGATTTTTGCGGCCATTTTTGGACGATTTACACACTTCGTACTTTAACGAACTCCTCCTAGGGATTTAGTCCAATCGACTTCAAATTTCTGCTGTGCCTTCTAAAGGCATTGACGATGTAAAGTTGTGCTATCTGCACGTTTTCGTCGATGGGTGTGTCCATGGCGTCGATGATTCGCCATGAAACAGGAAGTTGTTGTAACTTCGCTATACATGCTCAGATCGGAACGAAATTTGACACGTTTGACAAGAGTCCCGCCCTGAACAAATCTACATGCCAACATTTGCACACAGTCATAGCGCCACCTGCTGGCAACAGGAAGTGACCTTTAACGAAGCAGCCCCCGCCGCACGTTTGACCTACATGTACGAAATTTCTGTGGCACATCTATCATGTCCAGACGCACAAAAAAGCCTCTTGGACCACTCCTGTAATCTCAACAGGAAGTCAGCCATTTTGAATTGTGCGTCCATTTTTGGATGATTTACACACTCCGTACTTTAACTAACTCCTCCTAGGGATTTAGTCGGATCGACTTCAAATTTCTGCTGTGCCTTCTAAAGGCATTGACGATGAAAAGTTGTGCTATCTGCGTGTTTTCGTCAATCGGCGTGTCCGTGGCGTGGCGTCAAAGATCAAGTCTTCGCCATGACACAGGAAGTGCTTGTAACTTCAGTGTACATGCTCAGATCTGCATAAAATTTTACATGTTTAATAAGAGTCCCGCCCTGAACAAATCTACATGCCGACATTCACCCCCAGTCATAGCGCCACCTGCTGGCAACAGGAATTGACATTTAACAAAGCAGTCCCCGCCGCACGTTTTACCTACATGTACGAAATTTCTGTGGCACGTGTATTATGTCCAGATGCACCAAAAAGCCTCTTGGAGCGATGTCCTAAACGCAACAGGAAGTCGGCCATTTTAAATTTTATGGCCATTTTTGGGACGATTTGCACACTCCCTACTTTAACAAACTCCTCCTAGGGAGTTAGGCGGATCGACTTCAAATTTCTGCTGTACCTTCTAAAGGCATTGACGATGAAAAGTTGTGCTATCTGTGCATTTTCGTCAATGGGTGTGTCCGTGGCATGGCGTCAAAGATCAACTCATCGCCATGAAACAGGAAGTGGTTGTACCTTCAGTGTACATGCTCAGATCTGTACGAAATTTTACATGTTAAATAAGAGTCCCGCCCTGAACACATGTACATGCCCACATTCACCCACAGTCATAGCGCCACCTGCTGGCAACAGGACGTGAGGTACAAAACCTTCATGCAATGTCCAAATCGCGTAGCAAATTCAGAGCTGCACAGGCAGGGGTCCACAATAGGCAACGTGACTTGCTCACACCCCGACGCGCCACATGTGCGAGGGCCCGCCCATCGCTGCTTGCAGCTTTAATTTTTTTTTTCTTTCTTTCTTTTTTCTGCAAAGTAAGCTCATTTTTCGCGGCCGCAACATGCTCGAAAACTCACCAAATTTGGCACGCATGTCAGGACTGGTGAAAAATTTAGTATTTTGTGGGTTTCGCGGACGTTCGTGGCAAAATGGCTCGCTAGCGCCACCTAGAAAATTAGAAAAAATTAGCCCCTCGTCCACGTTCGACCTACATGCACGAAATTAGGTGGGGACGTGTATCATATCAAGACGCACAAAAAAGCCTCAAGGACCCATACCCTAAATTCGACAGGAAGTCCGCCATTTTGAATTTGGCGACCATTTTGGGACGATTCACACACTCCGTACTTTAACGAACTCCTCCTAGGGATTTAGTCGGATCGACTTAGAATTTCTGCTGTGCCTTCTGAAGGCATTGACGATGTAAAGTTGTGCTATCTGCGCGTTTTCGTCAATGGGCGTGTCCGTGGCGTCGATGATTCACCATGAAACAGGAAGTTGTTGTAACTTCAGTGTACATGCTCAGATCTGCACGAAATTTTACACGTTTAATAAGAGTCCCACCCTGAACACATGTACATGCCGGCATTCACCCCCAGTCATAGCGCCACCAGCTGGCAACAGGAAGTGACCTTTAACGAAGCAGCCCCAGCCGCACGCTTGACCTACATGAATGAAATTTCTGTGTCACATGTATCATGTCCAGACGCATACAAAGCCTCTTCGAGCGATGCCCTAAACTTCGACAGGAAGTCCGCCATTTTGAATTTGGCCGCCATTTCGCACGATTTACACACTGCGTACTTTAACGAACTCCTCCTAGGGATTTAGTCGGATCGACTTCAAATTTCTGCTGTGCCTTCTAAAGGCATTGACAATGTAAAGTTGTGCTATCTGCCCATTTTCGTCAATGGCGTGTCCGTCAGGCGTCGATGATTCAGCCATGAAACAGGAAGTTGTTGTAAATTCAGTGTACATGCTCACATCTGCACGAAATTTTGCACGTTTCACAAGAGTCCCGCCCTGAACACATGTACATGCCGACATTAACCCACAGTCATAGCGCCACCTGCTGGCAACAGGAAGTGACCTTTAACGAAGCAGCCCCCGCCGCACGTTTGACCTACATGTACGAAATTTCTGTGGTACATCTATCATGTCCAGACCCACAAAAGCCTCTTGGAGCGATGCCCTAAACCCAACAGGAAGTCGGCCATTTTGAATTTTATGGCAATTTTGGATGATTTACACACTTCGGTATTTTGATCGAACTCCTCCTACGGATTTGGTCGGATCGACTTCTAATTTCTGCTGTGACGTCTAAAGGCATTTAAGATGAAAAGTTGTGCTATCTGTGAGTTTTGTCGATGGACGTGTCCGTGGCGATGGCGTCAAAGATCAAGTCATCGCCATGACAGAGGAAGTGGTTGTAACTTCACTGTAGATGCGCAGATCTGCACGAAATTTTGCACGTTTGACAAGAGTCCCGCCCTGAACACATGTACATGCCGACATTCACCCACAGTCATAGCGCCACCTGCTGGCAACAGGAAGTGAGGTACAAAACCTTCATGCAACGTCCGAAGCGCGTAGCAAATGCACAGCCGCACCGGCAGAGCTCCAGAATATGCAACGCGGCCGCATCACACCCCGACGCGCTACAGGTGCGAGGGCCCGCTCAACGCTGCTTGCAGCTTTAATTTTTTTTCTTTTTTCTTTTTTCTTTCTTTTTCTGCAAAGTAAGCTCACTTTTCGCGGCCGCAACATGCTCGAAAACTCACCAAATTTGGCACGCATGTCAGGACTGGTGAAAAATTTCAGTATTTTGTGGGTTTCGCGGATGGCGGGGCAAAATGGCTCGCTAACGCCACCTAGAAAATTAGGAAAAATTAGCCCCTCGTCCACGTTCGACCTACATGCACGAAATTTGGTGGGGACGTGTATCATATCAAGACGCACAAAAGCCTCAAGAACCCATACCGTAAACTTCGACAGGAAGTCCGCCATTTTGATTTTAGCGGCCATTTTGGGACGATTTACACACTCCGTACTTTAACGAACTCCTCCTAGGGATTTAGTCGGATTGACTTCAAATTTCTGCTGTGCCTTCTAAAGGCATTGAAGATGTAAAGTTGTGCTATCTGCAGCGTTTTTGCCGATGTACGTGTCCGTGGCATCGACGATTCGCCATGAAACAGGAAGTTGTTGTAAATTCAGTGTACATGCTCACATCTGCACGAAATTTTGCACGTTTCACAAGAGTCCCGCCCTGAACACATGTACATGCCGACATTAACCCACAGTCATAGCGCCACCTGCTGGCAACAGGAAGTGACCTTTAACGAAGCAGCCCACGCCCCACGCTTAACCTACAGTTACGGAATTTCTGTGGTATATCTATCATGTCCAGACGTACAAAAAAGCCTCTTGGACCACTCCTCTAATCTCAACAGGAAGTCGGCCATTTTGAATTGTGCGTCCATTTTTGGATGACTTACACACTCCGTACTTTAACTAACTCCTCCTAGGGATGTAATCAGATCAACTTCAAATTTCTGCTGTGCCTTCTAAAGGCATCGACGATGTAAAGTTGTGCTATCTGCGCGTTTTCGTCGATGGGCGTGTCCGTGGCATCGATTATTCGCCATGACACAGGAAGTTGTTGTAACTTCAGTGTACATGCTCACATCTGCACGAAATTTTGCACGTTTGACAAGAGTCCCGCCCTGAACACAAGTAGATGCCGACATTTAACCACAGTCATAGCGCCACCTGCTGGCGACAGGAAGTGACCTTTAACGAAGCAGCCCCGGCCCCACGCTTAACCTACAGTTACGGAATTTCTGTGGTATATCTATCATGTCCAGACGTACAAAAAAGCCTCTTGGACCACTCCTCTAATCTCAACAGGAAGTCGGCCATTTTGAATTGTGCGTCCATTTTTGGATGATTTACACACTCCGTACTTTAACTAACTCCTCCTAGGGATGTAATCAGATCGACTTCAAATTTCTGCTGTGCCTTCTAAAGGCATTGACGATTAAAAGTTGTGCTATCTGCGCGTATTCGTCGATGGGCGTGTCCGTGGCGTGGCATCAAAGATCAACTCTTCGCCGTGACACAGGAAGTTGTTGTAACTTGGCTGTACATGCTCAGATCTGCACGAAATTTTACACGTTTAATAACAGGCCCACCCGGAACACATGTACATGCCAACATTCACCCAAAGTCATAGCGCCACCTGCTGGAAACTGGAAGTGAGTTACAAAACCTTCATGCAGCGTCTGAAACGCATAGAAAATTCACAGCCGCACAGGCAGGGGTCCACAATAAGAAACAGGACCGGCTCACACCCCGACGCGCTACAGGTGCGAGGGCCCGCCCATCGCTGCTTGCAGCTTTAATTATTTATTAAATTGGCTAGTTGTCCTGCTGACAGACCTGACAAAGCATGAATTCATATGTTTAATCAAATCTGCATCATATTGTAATTATTTCGGCATCAGTTCAATCTATTTGCGTTATGGCGTTGTGTGTGAACACATGGCAGCTGTCCAGCAATAAAACCCCTGCGAGGAAAGCATGCATGGACTAAACTTGCATTTGATGTGAATGCCGCATGACGCTTTCCAGCTCTTTCCAAATCAAAGTTACTCAGCTGTCATCACATGATGTTAGTCCAGCACAGTCACAAGATAACAGGTGATTGTATTCAGGGCAGCAGGAAACAGCTAGCTCAGCTCTCTGAAAAATGTCACACTGATGCTCTGTGGATGCGTTTGTGTCTTCTAAGGGTTCTCCTGTTGGTAGAAGATTTGCCACATTGATCAGAGCTGTATGGTTTCTCTCCAGTGTGAACATGTTGGTGAATTTTTAGTGTAACTGATCGAGCAAACATTTTTCCACAATGTTCACACCAGTAAGGTTTCTCTCCAGTGTGAACACGGTGGTGGCATTTTAAGGAACTTGGATCAGAAAAAGTTTTTCCACACTGTTCACACGAGTACGGTTTCTCTCCAGTGTGAACACGTCGGTGAACTTGTAAGGCAGCAGAACTGCTGAAAGTTTTTCCACACTGTTCACACCAGTAAGGTTTCTCTCCAGTGTGAACACGTCGGTGAACTTGTAAGGCAGCAGAACTGCTGAAAGTTTTTCCACACTGTTCACACGAGTAAGGTTTCTCTCCAGTGTGAACATGTTGGTGAATTTTTAGTGTAACTGATCGAGCAAACATTTTTCCACACTGTTCACACCAGTAAGGTTTCTCTCCAGTGTGAATACGTTTGTGTCTTCTTAGGGTTCCTAATCGAGCGAAAGTTAGTCCACACTGTTCACACGAGTGAGGTTTCTCTCCAGTGTGAACAAATTGGTGTGTTCTAAGGGCACTTGACTGAGTGAAAGTGTTTCCACATTGTTCACACCAGTACGGTTTCTCTCCAGTGTGAACATGTTGGTGCTTTCTCAGGACTCCTAATAGAGCAAAGGTTTTTCCACACTGTTCACACCTGTGAGGTTTCTGTCCAGTGTGAACAAATTGGTGTGTTCTTAGGGTAGCTAATTGAGCGAAAGTTTTCCCACATTGTTCACAGCTGTACGGTTTCTCTCCAGTGTGAACGCGTTGGTGTTTTTTTAGGTCACCTGATGTAGTGAAAGTTTTTCCACATTGTTCACACCAGAACGGTTTCTCTCCAGTGTGAACACGCTGGTGGATTTTTAGGGCACCTGATGCAGCGAAAGTTTTCCCACATTATTCACAGCTGTACGTTTTTTCTCCAGTGTGAACTCTCTGATGAATCTTCAAATATCCAGATGTTGTGAAGGATTTGTCACAGTGCTGACAGTGGTGACATTTTAGTCCCTCTCTTGTTCTTCTTCTTCTCTATATCAACAGAGAAACACAGTAAGTGAGATGTCATGGTGGAGGAGCTATCGAAAACCATAAATGACAGAGCACATCTTTGAAATCACCTACTAACCTACTGTACCACATAGCGAGTATGTACTGTCTTACATAGTCAGTCATACACACTCAGGATGTACTGCATACTAGATAAATGACAGAGGTGGGAAGTAACAAATTACAATTACTCCAGTTAATGTAATTGTGTAGTTTTTGAAAATCTGCATTTTACTTTTACTTAAGAACATTGTACTTTGGTAAATTTTCAATACAGAGTAAAAATAAGTGCAAGGAAAAACGTTTGAACACTTTGGCTTCAAATGCAAGTGAACAACAGCTTTATTGTGCAGTATAAGCTGTGAAAATCTGTTTGCATGTGAGATTGGCGCTAACCGCTGTCATTCATCAAAAATGCGTCTACACTAGGGCTGAACATTGCATTTGCGATTTTATCGCGATGTAATAAAACGAGACTTTCTAATCGCCAAGGCGGCGATTATACACTGGTCACATGACACCCAAGCGGAAAGCAGTCTGACGAAGTTAATGCTTCGTCTCCACGTTACGCTGTAACTTGCCTTCTTGTTGTAAAATGGCCTTAAGCTTGACAGAAGCTCAGCTACATAAACTTTAATGTCACATGGAATGAAAGTAGCAACCGCCACCGCGGGTAACTTGGTGGTGGGTGAAATTGTTGGGCCATCAGCGGCTTTGATGGACGGAAAAATGCAAAACAGAAAGAGGCGTGCAGCAAGATAAGCGTATTGTGGCGATCGGCGCCTGCGTCTCACACACACAGCAACCAGTCAGCTCAGGAAATATCTGTAAATTGGCGTTTTAAACTAAACATGGAAAGAGGCCCAGTCTGTCCGAGTTACAGCCTGGTTAAAGCCGGTGCGCCGCTCACCAGCATCGGAGGCTGCGGGGGAGGAGGGGGGACTCCGGGGGTTGTCGGAGAATTACGAGAGGCGTCACTCTGTTCTACTTTAGTTAGTTTTAGGTTCAATTCAAAAGTTGGCTGAGTTTTTTTAGTTTGCTTACGGGGAGACAGAAAGATGGACTCCAGGAGATTTGAACTGAGATCAGGACTCATTAATTGGTGGTTGAACTGTGGGTTTTGTATTGAGCGCTTACTGTATAACACCCTGTGGTGAAAAGGTAGGCCGACCTGATGATATTATATCATATTATTTAATGTCATGACTTGACTCAAATTGTCTTTCTCATATTATTTGATATATCTTATTGCTTATAATAATAATTCTACGTAATTCATCATACCACAGGCCTGAGCCACAAGAAAGAGCAGTGTAAGTTTAATCTATCTAATATCATACTATACACTGATTTACTGCTTGTCCGTTTTGAATATTACAGAAGGTAAAGATCTTAAAAATCGCAAAATAAATTGAAATCGCAATATTGGTGAAAAAAAAACGCAATCAGATTATTTTCCAAAATCGTTCAGCCCTAATCTACACAACAAGAGAACCGTCATTTAACAGTTTTCTGACAGCAGACCACTTTG
This sequence comes from Lepomis macrochirus, assembly GCA_024633595.2. Taxonomy (NCBI): domain Eukaryota; kingdom Metazoa; phylum Chordata; class Actinopteri; order Centrarchiformes; family Centrarchidae; genus Lepomis; species Lepomis macrochirus. Next base: position 80,732 of record JALXJV020000026.1, on the reverse strand, counting down.
AAATATTGCAGTGAGTAATGAAACAGTCAGGAGCAAACAAAGTGAGCCGTTAGATCAGTGGTTCTCAACCGGTGGGGCCCGCCCTCCTGGGGGGGCGCGGACACTCTCCCGGGGGGGCGCGAGTAGGCATGATGGGAGGGAGTAAAAAAAAATCTGAGAGAAAAAAAAAATTCACGAAAATTCCCCCCATGTTATAACACAAACAAATCATCCTCCTGGCGACTTTTTTTTTCCGAAAGCGGTTATTGTAACCGGCTGCCCCGAGTACGTACGGTCCTGACTCGAACCGGTGACCTTGGATGCGGGAGGCGGACACGCTGACGAGGAGGCTAAAACACATGGGCACCCTCGTCGGTTAAGAGTGCGGCTCTTAACGCATCGGGAGATTTTGATGCGTCCATAGCCCAGTGCACTGCGTCTCAGAAGCGTTTCAGCAGCGGAGCGTGCAGCCTGCCCCACGTTATTGACTTATTAATTTGTCATTTTCGTGCATCTACTACCTTCCTCACAGCTGCATGTGACCCCGTTTCGTTCGTTAACTTCAGGCTGCATTTCCCACAGGGAGCATTTCAGAATCAGAGCGTTTTGCCTGCCTGACTTTGAAGATATGTTTAGATTTTGTTGATTTGGTAATCAGTGTTTGCATTCTGTGATTTTACTAGGATTAAATAGGCTCCGTAGTCTCACAATAACCTGCCTGGCCTATCGCCTGCAGGGTTCTGTAAAAAATGCAGATGATATGCCTATTAGGCTTAGTAATAACAATAACCAACGCATAAATTCATATCAGAGGTCTGGTGCCAATTCGCAATTATAGCAATAGTCTAGTAATGATAATAGGCCTACTGAGATGAAGAAGAAGAAGAAGAAGAATGCCTAGCCCCTTGTAATGATAACCCTACCTACCTCTAATACTACTACTACTAATAAATAATAATAATAGCTGGCCTAAAACTAATAGCTTAGCCTAGATCGATCTATCTATCTAAGGTGGTGTAATGGGGGTGGCGCCGGGAAGGGGGGGCCCAACTGCAATGAACCAGCTTTGGAGGGGCCCAGCTTGCAAAAGGTTGAGAACCCCTGCGTTAGATGAAGAGCTGCATGCGACAGGCTGCACACCTCGTGGCATGTCGGCTGTGGCTTTTTACAAACGGATCGTTTCGTCTAAAAAGACAATATTTATAAATACACCTGTCTGTAAGGTAACGTTGAACATGTAGAAAGGGTTAATTTAAATCGTCTCAGTCCTCTGAATCTCATCCTGTATGATTTAAGCACAGCTAACGTTAGCTTGGCATTAGCCAAATGTTAATAACAAGCTAAATAGAAAGCTGTCTGTCTGGAGCACAGACGGTCTGTAGTCTTAAAAACTCAGCTGCTGGCTGAGACAAACCAGCTGCTCCTCCTTCTACCTGTAACGTTACCTGCAGCCAGTGAGCGAGGAGGAGGGGCTGATACAGGCTCATGATTTGTTCATGACGTCATCGGGCCGTAGCAACACCGTCAGCTTAACAGAGTAAAGTGATGTGAACAGAAAAGTTAAAATTACTCAAACATCAGAGCTGCAGTAACACCTTCACAACCTAAAACCTCCACAGTGTGGCAGCATTTCACTCTTCACTCAGACAGAAAGGTCATGAACTGCAGCAAAGCTGAGCTCTCCTGGAAACACTAACGTGGTGATGGCGCAATGGATAAGATGCCTTTGGTGTGGGAGACCCGGGTTCAATCCCCCACTGTGACCCATACACCATTGTGTCCCTGAGCAAGACCCTTAACCCCCAGTTGCTCCAGAGTCGTGCGACCTCTGACATGTATAGCAATTGTAAGTCGCTTTGGATAAAAGCGTCAGCTTAATGAATAAATGTAAATGAATAAATGTTGTTACGGCTGCTGGTAGCAGCCTTGTGTTTTTGGTTACTGTCAGTGTTTTTCCAGTATGCTAAGCAGGGTGTGCAATCACCGGCTGAGGATTGGCTGGTGCCAGTGAGGATCTGCCTGCTCCCGCCTTCATCCATCCTGATTGGAGCAGTCACACAACCGTCCACCAATCCGTGAGCTGTGGTTGAGGCCGACCACTGTTTCGTATTGAGCCTAGAAGTATGTATATTGTTTGTTGGTTGTTGCAGCCTCACTAATGTGCCGGCTCTTGTTTAGAACTACTACTGTGAGTCAGTAGGTTTCTGTTTTGTGGGAACAGTCTTTTGTTTATCTGTTAGCTAAAGATACAGTGATAGCCATTTGGTTCACCACTCAGGTAGTTGTTTTGTTTAAAGGACACCTGAGTGCGTTTTTGTGTTTTAACCGTGTGTCTGAAGAGTTGGGCCAGGTTCCACTCCACACTAGGATTTTTCATTTGTATAGTTTACTAGGTTTAGGGGTGCTGCGCTCCCTGTGTTTTGTTTTGGAGACATCTTAAATAGAGGTTTTGTTTTCATTTTTTTTGGTTTTTGAGTTAGTAATCCCTGTTTTGAAGGGATCTCTTTTTGTTATCTTGAGTTTATGTTTTTGCAGCACCCACTTGCCCAACCATAGTTTGTTTTAATCCTTATCAAACTCTCTTTAAATAAATACCTTTTCTACAATACCGACTACATCTGGTTTATGCATACGTCCCCTTTCCCCTAGTGAGCCGGGACGTAACAAATGTAAACTCGAAAGATATAATCGTGATAATTATCGATATCGAAAGATATGAGACTTTTTATCGTGGTAACATTTTTGGCCATATGGTCCAGCCCTAAGTGATTTGATAAGAATGAAAAACTTCCTTCCTCTTCTTCCTCCTCCTTCTGTCTGCTGCTATTCACTGCCTGCAGCAACGTTACCTGGTAGAAGGGGGAGCGGCTGAACGATTATTTTTAAGCTCTTCATCTTCTGTATTATTCAAAACAAAGGGGCTGTCGCTCAGGGGGTAGAGCGGGTTGCCCACTAATCGGAAGATTCGTGGTTCAATCCAGGCTCCGGGCTCCACCTCGAACTGTCCTTGGGCAAGACTCTGAACCCTAAATTGCTCCAGATGTTGAAATTGTATAATTACTGTGGTGAACTTTGTTGTTCTTGTCGTCTGTAGGTCAGCCTACTTGATATTATATATTATTTAATGCCATGACTTGACTCAAACGATCGTTCTCTGAAATTATTGTAATTTGATACTACTTCTCCACCATTGCGCATAATAATTCATGCAGCACTTAATTTCAATGGTGGAGAATAAATATATAAATGTTCGTACACAAAGTGCTGTCCAAATGTTGCATGAAATAAAAATCTGAGTTGAATACTTTCCTTTGTAAATAATGTAATTTTAAATTAAAAACATTATTATAAATAATGAGCTCACAGGAAACCCCTCCTTCCCTCTCTGTCAGGCCGAACCACCAACGCTGTACTAACAAATCCTCTTTTAGTCCATATTAGCTGTTTAGTCCATGTTATCTGTTTGAGGCTACAACACGTTGCAATTTGTGAGAAAACAGAGGGGGATGTTTTGAAATGTGTTTTTTTGGTCGTGAAAACACCCCCCACCTCCCTCCCCACGGTTCAGCACACAGGTGAAAAGGTTTTTCTGCCACTGTTATATATTTATTAATTTAAAAAGTATCGTTACATCGAGATGCAGAGTGTCAGTGAAAAGAAGACAGATGCATGCTGTGTTTAAGCGCAGTGAGTGTAATGCTGCGTTCCAGTTGACATGGGAAGTCAGAAGTTCCCAGTTGGAAATCAACTGGAATGCCCCCTGAAGTCGGATTTCCGACTCGGGAAGTCGGGACAACCCGCACTATTACTACAGTTACTGAAAGTTTATACTGTTAATTAGCACTTCTGTGTACTTGTGACTCATAAATGTTCGTACACACAGTGCTGTCCAACAGCTGTCTGTGGACGTGTTGCTACAGTTAGTGTGAGTAAATACCGCACAATGCGTTTTTTAATCAACCGGCGTATCAATAACTAACCTGGCTGGTTGTAAACAAACAGCTGGCCGAGCGAGGCTGGAACTGGGACGCCGTCAACTCGGGTGTGACGTCATTCCCAGCTCCGCCCTCCGAGGTAAATGGAACGTAACATAAGGGGGGAGCGACTGATTTAAAAGCAGTCACTGAGTGAAACCCCGTAGCTGTGACTTCGGGCACACAAGTGTGACTAGTTTGATATTTAAGCACCCTCAGTAATATCGGCTGAAACACTGATGTCCAGGTAAACACTGATTGCATTTAGAAAGACTAAGATACACATTTAAAAACACCACAGCAAGTCAGTGGGAACTGAATGCATGTTATGCTACAAAGCACCACCAGAGGGCGACCTATGACTACAAATGCACAGCACTGTTTTGATGCTTATATTTTCTGTGAGCTGTAGTCCAGTGATGCAAAATAACATGAAGACGCAGAAATCGACTAATCCTACGACAAACTTATTCCATGTATAACTTCATTTAGAAAGACTAACTACATACACAGGTGTTTGAGGTTGAAAGCATTTATCAATGCTGCCGTAGGAGGGATTTGAACCGGGGTCTGACTGAAAAGAGATGCTGGGGAACGCAGCGCTCTAATCACACGAGCTACAGGAGGACACATCTGATGAAGCTACAATTTGATCATTTGTTGATGGTAAAGTGTGTTTGCTTAAGAAAATCTTTTCCATTCCAAAAGTTAAAGACGATTTCTCAAGTCACTGTAGTGATGATGTCACTCTGACTCACCCAATACACACCCATTATAAAGTCAGAGAAGAGCTCAAACTTCGACAGCGACCGTGAGCAAACCAGGAGGGAAAACTATTTATTGCATTTCATCATTTCTTATTGTGCAAATCAACCTTTTCTCAAAGCATTTTCATTTGTTAGTTAACATTTGGTCCGAGCTATTTTTCAAAAGTGAGCAGGAAGCCAGTTCCAGCTGCAGCTGCTTAGTAAAGTTTGATGCTGTTCTGAGGCTTCTGATTGGTTCTCATGTCTGAATCTGCAGCACCACCATCTGCAGTTAAACTGCCTCTTAAGCTGTCTTTGGAAAGTGGTCAACAGTTGGAGAAACACTCATTAGACATTTTGAAAAGTAATGAAATGTGGTTAAATCAGCTCCTATAACATTTTAAAGGTTAACTTGTACTCGGTAACCTCACATTTCCAAAGTGACCTTCCCAACACTGCTGGCTGTTACAGCAGTTAGATTTTGGGGGATGTTTCCATTTATAAAATCAATGTGTGATGGAAATTGTATATTTTACTCTGTTTACTGTTTCACCCTGAATGCTTCATTATTATATTTCAATGTTTCACTGTGTGGTATTTGATCATTTTATTCTTATCTGACTGACCCTGATAGGCCTTCATTCCCAGGACAGTTGGTCCCGACTCCCTCAGACACCTGTGTGATACCCTCACAGTATAAAACCACCTGTTTCCTCACCGGCTCTTTGTCTCACACTCTGCAGACTGTTTGCACTCTGTATGTCTGTCTGACCCTTTGCAAAGAATAAAACCCTTAAAAGACTCTTTATTTCAGAAGACTCACCAAAGGACATATTTCCATGACACATGACAGTCTACATTGGTCCCTAATTTATTAACGCCAAGCAAATACTTATCAGAACCATTCGTGCAGAACAATTACGGTAGACTGTTGTGTTTACTCGTAAATCATTTTTCCACTTTGCATCTCTTTATTTTCCTGCGAGTGAAATCCTGTGCAGAGCCCTGCATCATCCATCCTGCCGACTGGTCCCCTCAGGCTGCTGTTCGTGTTTTATTGGCTGGTTCTGCTGTTACAGCTGATGTTCTAACGTTAAATACTGCAGCTGGGTTAACTAGAGGGGAACGTAGCAAACATTTCAAATACGCAAGCGTTTTTTTAAATTTTGTTTTTTATAGAAAGGTTGAAAATACAGCAGAATCGCAGGCGAACTGGGAGGGTTGGGTCCGTTCATGCTGCTATCAGGGATGTAATGGTACTGAAATTCAGCCCAGGACTTTGAGATGGACTTTTATGCGAGTTTGTAGTTATTTTAATACGAATAGTGTTTTACTGTAATAAATGAATCAGATTACGCTGAAGACCTTCAAGAAACTTCAGGATGCCACCTGCCGCTTCAGTTTGTATAAGGAACAAGATCAGGGCCCGTATTCACAAAGAGTCTTAAGGCTAAAAGTAGCTCCTAGTGACGTAATTCTAAGAAAATTCTTAGAAAAGTGGGCGTTTACTCTTAAAATTAAAGAAAAAATCCTAGTAAAGAAAAAAGTAATTCACAAAGCATCTTAAGCCTTAAAAGAGCTCCTAAGCTCAGAATTGTTAGGAGCAGCGACGAGGACTTTTAAGGGGCTTAAGAGTTTCTTTAGTAGAGGAGAAAATGGCAGAAAGACGAAGAGGGAGAAGAAATGTGTTGCAGGATGACAGAGAGTTAATCAGACGCTATAGATTAGATCGTGCAGGGATCGTGTTTGTGACTGATCTTATTAAAGACGCGCTAACATCTCCGACACAGGCAGGAATGAAAGGAATCACTACATTAGGATATTTGGCAACAAAGCAGCGGTGATGATTTGGGTCTGTCACAACCTTCTGTAAGCGTGATTACACAAACAATTAAAGCTGATGATACACGGGGCAACTTTTTGAGCAATGTTGCTGGGCAATCTTGCTAGAGGCAAGTCCGACTATGTTTTAAATGGATAGCGGCGGTGCGGGTGGCGGAGTGGCGGGAGAAGGGGATTACGGTAGTAATCTTTACTCATTATTATTGACGACAGCGTTGCCCTGCACGATTGCTCTAAAAGTTGCTCTGTGTATCATCAGCCTTACAGCACTTTCAGAGCCTCTTATTGTGTCGCAGTTCATTTCGTTTCCACTGGACATTCCCACCTTGCAGGCTCAAAAACTGCATGTATGAATATAGCAGCTTCCCTCTTGCGCACAACGAGAATGAACCGTTAATAGTTTGCGCTAAGCTCCCTCGTCTGCTTCTGGCCCCGTGCTGTGACACCCAGCCGAATTTTCCTCTTAGAATTGCCTTGTGTTTATCCACTAACTGGTCCAGTTGGGCTTTCTCGCTCTGCTTGGTTTTGATTCCGTGTTTGATCCATTAAAACCAACATTCAAACCACCACTTAGATAGAAACGCCAGCAATCAGTGTTATTGGAAAGAGTGGAACAATTTTTATCATTCCAAGCCAATCAAATACCTGATAGGAAATTAACAGCATGGTAAATAAAAAAACAGGATTTATATACACATATATAATGTGTGTGTGTGTGTGTGAGAGAGGAGAGAACGGTCAGATATGAAATATTACGCATGTAATTTCCAAAGTAAAGGCTTAGAATATAACCTGCACTTAGAATCACTCTTTTTTTCCTTCTTGGACAACCAACCAATCACAGTCTTCAAAAGATTGTGTCATACATAGCAACGGGGTCAACCCCGCCTCCTCACTAATATAAAAGATAAAATGTCTTTTCCTTGCTCAGAGTTGCTCTCAGATCAGTCCTGAATAGCTCTTAAGCTGAGACTCCTAGGTAAAAGTTTTTTAGCTAAGATAAGAGTTTTCTGAGAGGACTCTTAGATTCTTTATGAATACGGGCCCTGGTCAGGCAGGCCTGAGCTGGAACACTTAAGGTACAGTTTCCTGCTACCAACACGTGTCATGTGTCCAGCCAGTCAGAGCGCTGAAATAGTTCAACATAATCAAAAACACAGTCCTATAAAATAGAGCAGTGAGTGTGTGTTTGCATAAAAATCAGTTCCCTCATCTTCAGCTCTGAGTAGGCCTCTCCTGGACTCTGCCTCTCAGAGAGAGAGAGAGAGAGAGAGAGAGAGAGAGAGAGAGAGAGAGAGAGAGAGAGAGAGAGAGAGAGAGAGAGAGAGAGAGGGAGAGAGAGAGAGCCACAGGAGGACAGACTCTGCTCCCAGTGTGACACAGGACAGGTAGAGACAGAGGTACACTTTCTAACCTCATGCCCCAAATATGAACCACTAAGAGAAAAACACTTTGCAAACGTTGCCCAAATATACCCCGAATTCGAATCCCTATCAGACACACAGAAGCTCCCCTATTTACTGGGAGAAATGCCCAAATGTCAAATAATTGCTGCAAAATATGTCTCCACATGCCATGAAGTGAGGACAACCAGTGGAACCTCAGACTGATAAATAATTGTACAAATTTAAAAATTATTATTGCTTTAATTGTTTGGTATTTTACTAATTCTTTTGTTTTACTTTTTACTCTTATACTTTTTTTAATCTATTAATATAACTATATACACACACACATTCTACTGTTTCATTTATTTATTTTAATTTAATTCTTTTGTAGATATTTTTATTTTTAACACACACACACACACTTACTGTTTTGTTTATTCTATTTTTAGTATTTATAACACACACACTGTTTTATTTATTGATTTTGTTTTTTAATATATATATATTTCTTTTTTTAAACAAACACAGATACTTTGATTAGTTTATGCTCGAATTCTTTAATAAAATGTATTGGGATGATTGTTATGTTATGATGCTTTGGCAATATTGTTCTACAGTCATGCCAATAAAGCAAAATTGAATTGAATTGAGAGACAGGAGACAGAGGGAGCTGGTACAGCGCGCGGTGCTTCCCTGTTTACAGAGCAGCGGTAGCCAACATGAAAGCGTAGGGAGGATCGCCGCCTGGTACGGCCGAGTGCTGCAAGGTACTTTCCAGAAGCGAGGTTGCACTGAGGTTATTAGAGGACACAGCAACTAACCCGAACAGGGCCGCTCCACAAATTTGTACTTTCTCACTCAGCGATTCTTGAGATCTGATACAAAACATGTCCACCAGATAAAACACAGTTTTTTTGGTAAAACATTTACATAAAATTATTCATACATTTAACCAGAATACTAACAAGACAACTTTAGCACACCCAATTATTTATTTCATGTTGTTTCACATTTTCTTTAATTAAAAATTATATATGTGACCAGTGCCTGTAAAAGTCCTTGTCCGGAAGCAGGTGTTACATTACAACAGCTTAAAAAGAATTAAAAGTAATGCAAAATTAACCATTATACTTACCATTTGTTAGTAGTTCAGTAAATATTTTAATAGGTATCAAAAGTTACAGTTTAAAACTGATTTTAATTTGCTTTTTAGACGATTTAACTTGTGTCCGGGGTTTTTGTCAACAGAGTCAGACATTTTTTTTAAATAAAAAAAATCAGGAATAATTGAAGGCTGCTAAAACTCTGAGGACCCTTTTATCACTTCCTTGTTCTTGCTAATGGTATGAGACCATGCTAGCTCTGGTAAGTTTTTTAGATTCTATATATTTCATGTAGGGGTGGGCATAGATTAATTTTTTTAATCTAGATTAATCTAGATTAAAATGGCTCATTTGAATTTTGGCGAAGGCATGCAAAATATGTGTGCGAACGGGTTTTAAGCCAGGTTTCAAGCCTTGTGCTGCATTAGACCAGGGGCTCATCTCCTGTTTCCAAAAGGCATCACAAACTGCTTGAGAAAGCTGTTCTACTATGATAATTGGTGATGAAAATAAATCATGTTCAATAAGATGTACTTGTGTGTAGTGTGTGATGTGCTTTGCGTTTAGGTGGTAGGCTACTTGAGACTGGAGGAACTCCTAGTAAACTAATTCCGCATTGCACAAGGTGCAAACCAGGTGTTGTGCCGAGTTTTGCCTGCCTGATGAGAATTGCATGCACCTCCAAATAATGCTTTTAAATGCTGTAAAATTCTTCGTGGACTTCATCAATGGTGATAAATTGATTTGAAGTATATATTTTATGAACGTCTAATACACTTAGACATACTAATACACAGTAGACTAGAAGGACCATTCCTTGACAATCAGTAAATATATGTGGCGATAAAGCTGTTTGATCAATGAGCACAGCAAAGTGTCTGAGAAGGACCTAAACAAGTGGATCAGATTTTGTAGGCTCCCTGCCGAGATTTGCATCCACCTCTTTTCTCAGCATAGATGACCGTTAGCACCCGCGAGGTGAATGCAATTCTCGGCAGGCAGGCAGAAATCGGCACAACACCGGCGGCTTCAGAAATGTTCGTACACAAAGTGCTGTCCAACAGCTGTCTGTGGACGTGTTGCTACAGTTAGTGTGAGTAAATACCGCACAATGCGTTTTTTAATCAACCGACGTATCAATAACTAACGTGGCTAGTTGTAAACGAACAGCTGGCCGAGCGAGGTTGTAACTGTAACGCCGTCAACTCGGGTGTGACGTCATTCCCAGCTCCGACCTCCGAGGTAAATGGAACGCAGCAACAGCTGCATCCATGTTAGCACGTCACGTTTGATGTGGTAATTTCACAGTAGGCAGACACACAGGTTCGAAGACTCGTTCTCGCCCCCTACAGTGCAGTTCGGCGCTAAAATATCAAGGTGAAAGCCATCATAGCTTGCGTAGTATAGACCCAGCTTTCAACCCAAGTTTGACTATAGATTAACGGCGATATTTTTTTTGTCGCCCGATAAGAGTCTCACGTTAACGCAGCCGTTAACGCCGATAACGGCCCACCACTAATTTCATGCCTATTTGCTGATACCTTGCATGTCACAACGGTAGTGTGTCAACACCGTCATTAATGTAATGCAAGATTTGTATCATATTTTCAGTAATAAATTCTTAACTTAAGTAGATTATAGAGGTCACAAGCAACCAGTGATAAACAAGATGGCTCCTGTGATGAGCACATGGTTCTGAGGGGAAATATGGTATTTTGTCAACTGTGTTGACTCTCTCTAAGACGGTGTTGACAAATGCCACTGAAATGCATTATTCCTCATTTTAGCATAAATTTACATCAGTGATATTACTTCCTAAACATTTGATATTACTGTTATTTAGTTTCATGTGTTGAATTTCAAGCAATTGCCACAAAATAGCTTTATTTTTTAAACTGAATCTTACTTTCACAGCCTCTTGTACTCACTATGTAATAAGGTGTTGCTTCTCTTTATCCATCATTTGCTTCTGCTTATCCATCAGAAAAGCACACTGACTGCATCATGAAATGCATTTTAGGCCACAATGGCTGGTGAAAAGTTATTAGTGGAGGAACGAAAGAGAAGGAACAGGAAGTATCAAAAAAAGAAGGTGAAAAAATTGATAGCCAGCCTGAGCTGAAGGTGGAGTTCCTGAGAAAGGAGAGGGAAAGATTGAAGAATAGGTGGAGGAGGGCAAAATAAAGACACAGAAAAGAGATATAAGAGATGGTTTGGGCTTCTGTAAATAACTTCAGAGTACGGTCTAGACCTGCTCTTTATGAAAAGCGCTGTGAGATAACTGTTTGTGATTTGGCGCTATATAAATAAAACTAAATTGAATTGAAAGAACAAAGCACATGAACGCCAGCATCTACAAACCCCATTTCCACAAAAGTTGTGATATTTTCCAATTAAAAAATAAATAATAATCTGGGATTAATTCACATGACCCTTTATTTAACTCACAAAAGTACAAAGAAAAGATTTTCAGTAGTTTTACTGATCAATGTAACTGTATTTTGTAAATATAAACAAAGTTAGAATTAAATAAATGTTGGGCCAGAGGCTTGTTTACCATCGTGTCACCTTTCCTCGGATAACAACTAATCATTTGGGAAGTGAAGATACTAATTGTGCCAGTTTTGTAATTGGAATCTTTGTTACACAAAACTTCAGCTGCTCAACAGTTTGTTGTCGCCACTTTCTGATTCTGATGCGCCACACATTTTCAGTAGGAGACAGATGTGGACTGGCAGCAGGCCTTTAAAGAACAAGCAATCTGTGTATGAAGCCACGTTGTTGTAGCCCGTGCAGACTGAGGCCTGGCATTGTCCTGCTGAAATAAGCATGGATGTCCTGGAAAGATGCGTCAACAAACAATTGCGGCAACAGATGTCTTTCTAAAATCCCAATTCATGCCTCTGTGTCAGTAAAACATACAGCTCACTCATGCTGAAGGCTTTTTGGAAAATGTCCCAACTTTTCTGGAGATGGGGTTTGTAGTTTGTGCATAAGCAGCATGTATTTGAAGAGGTTAGTCCTTGTACCCCCCTGAGATGTTAATCCAAAAAAAAAAATTGGTTATATAATGTTTTTTCTTCGTATCTTATGTTACAACATTTGCGAGAGTTCAATGATAATTTTGAATTAAATATTTTTCTGTTTCTTACAAGTTTCTCACCACCGTCGATGCATATGAATATGAATATTTGTCTATAACAGTGTTGCATTTTCAAAGTTAATATGTAATTTGAACACTTCTAAGTATCTCTGTTCATATTGGAGATTAAATGTTATATTGGTTAATACATAAAACCTAAACCGTAACTATTAAACATTGACAAATCTAACTTTTAAAAGGAGATATGATTCATTTAAAAACATGTATACAATTAAGAGAACCAAGAAACAGCTAAGAGTAAAAATATCTGTGATAAGGTCATTTAAAATAATTGTTTTGACATTTCTATGTTTCTGACGGTGACAAAAATCTAGTTCTGATCCCGCAAACATGTCATTTATGACAAAAATGTAAAACTGGGAAGTTGTTCCAACATGTGGTTATATAGGCAAAGCCTCATTTAACAAAGTGTGTGATTTGAAAATCAAAACCTGTTTTGTCCCTGATCTCAAGAATCACTGCACTCGGGTTTCCTGAAAAGTTGGCAGCCCTGGTTCCGCCCGTCACATTAAGTGTGGGTTCTGTAGAGATACGGGGTTCTGATGGAATTGTTGAAATTGAATTCATCCACCACATGATTACACACTCCGATGACAAAAGGTGCATGAATTGTAAAACACAGAATTCAGAGAAATATTTAGAGAAAACACAGAATATGCAGAAATGTTCAACGCTGAGCGATTTACTCTGCGCTGAAATCTGGATTCAGAGCACGAAGTTACTAACTATTCTGACAGCTCGCCACGCAAAGCTCCCACAGTGCTTCTGCTTCTGCTGTTTCTCTGGTGGAAATAAAGCTTCACAGTTTGGTCCCTTTGCCATAGTTTAGCCAGTGAACAGCAGGAACCCTCCAGGTCTCAGCAACAAAAGACACAGACCTGTGAGTTTCTGCTAATATGAGAGTTTTTACTTAGCAGCAAACCAAAGATTAAAGATCGCTGGAGCTACAATCTTTGATTAGACTGACGGACAGCTGATTCAGTGGTTGCCTCTCTTCAAAATCAAACCTGCAAAGCTCTTTCAGTCTGTTTGGAGCCAAAGAGGGGCAGAACACGGAGGACCGGTCGCTCAGCAACGGCCGAACCGGAAGTTAACGTTAGCTTTGTCCAGCTAGCTAGCATGCTAACCCCCAGGCAGCAGGCTACCTGCTACCAGAGAGCTGCTCGGTTCCGACCGTCACATTAAGTGTGGGTTCTGTAGAGATACGGGGTTCTGATGGCTCCACTGTTGAATCCTGCTACATTACATCTTGTTTACAGTCAATATGAAGCTACGTGTCGGAACCAGGCCGAGCTAACGCCACGTTAGCTTCTTGTTAGCTGCTAGCTGTGTTCATGAACACTGACCTGAACATCGGTGCTATCAGAGCTCGAGCCTGCTGTTTGTCTTCCGGGGACGTTGCTGCTCCGGGGCTCCGGGTCCTGGTTGTCCTCCTCCATTCCGCTCTTGTAGTGGTCCTGGTCTCTGAGATCCAGCTGGTCTCCTCTGGGACTGTCGGAGCTCTTCAGATCCAGGAGCTCCGTGTTCTCTCAGATATTTTAGAAAGACGTCCGACTCATTCAGAAAGGCTTCAAACAGCAGCTGGCTGATCCAGCAGGGAGCTGCTGCCTCCAGGACACAAGAACAAACTACTGGTTTCACCTTTTACCAGCTCGGGCAGGACTGGATCAGCTGGGAAAGTGAAGCGGCTTTACTGGACCCTCGTCACTACTCAGTCTCCCTCACAACTTCCGGAGGATCTCCCCTCCTCCCCCATCGTAAACAGGATCTGACGTAACCGCTGCGCTCACTGCTGTGACACGTGGATCAAATGAACAACAGTTGTATTAGGCTAATTATTCCGGTGTGACACCAAAATCTGTGACCTATCAGATTCTGTGACCCAAATGGGAAGTTAAGCGCCTGAGGAAAACATCATCGTTTGGGTTTTGGTCACAGAGTCACAGATTTTGGTGTTACACAGATTGATGCTGAGGAAAAGTTTGTTTTTTGCTAAAATGGAACTGAAAACATTTGTCATTCATTTTGTGTTTGTGTGGAATATTTCTTGAAGAACGTGACTTTAGACTTCGTGCAGAATAAATATATATGATAAGATTGATATTCATTGTAAAGAAAAGCCTAGGCTCTATATTTGAACCTGTTTATCTGAGTCTGCGGGGAAAATATTACATTCACAAATACAACATTTAAAATGTATGAAGACTTAAAGAGTATTTTTCTTTAATGTCTTTGTTGTTTCGTAAGAGATGAAAATGATTAATTAAAAACAACAGTATTTTGTCAGACAAGAGAATTTTATTATTAAACACAACATAACCTTTGGGCCTTGTTGATACAGAGATCCTCTCTCGGCCTTGAATGAACATTTCAGGAGAGGAAAACAGCAAAACAATCTCACAGCTCTGACCTAAACCCTAGGAAATGTGGACAGACCAACATACAGAGAACAGGAGAGGAAAGGTTAAGGATAAAAACACAATACAGATATATATGATCCATAAAGAGAATAGTAATAACGATCATATTAAAAAATCAAACATAAAAGATTACACAATCACTCGCTTTGCCTCTTGCACAATCTTCCATATAAGGATCTCATTGCTGCCCTGACTGATTACTGGAACACAGAAACTCAACTTACACATTCTGCCACAGCAGCTTCTTTACAACACAACAAGATGGTGAGCATGAACACAACTAATGGAAAATGCAGAGAGAGACTGAAGAGATGCCAAGTGTGCACGAGGGACAGGAACCATCTGTTTCTAATGGACTCGAGAGTGAAACGCTGTGAGCCAAGTGTGAGCTGCTGAACTCCATCTGATCCTCCAAGAACGGAGAGGTGGAGAAAAACAAGAGCCCTCAGGCTTTCAGTTCATCACTCACAGGAAGAGGCCAAACTCTTTTACACTGAGTTCACTTGAGTTTAGTTTCCCAACAACTTAAAAATGAAAAGTGATCCACACTAAACATAACTCTTTATCTTCTCTGTGGTGTTTGTGGAGCCGCTGTAACAGCTGTGGGATCAATAAAGTTTATCTTCTCTGTAGAGTCCACGCTGACTTCTGTTGTTGTGAGCGAAGTGGAGAGTTTAGAAAAGTGAACTCAGGATACAGAAATGTGTAAAAGCAGCTGCAAACATGTTGTGCAGAGAACAAGGTCGATGTTAGTGTGAAAAAGCTGCTTATCTGAGGAGCGCTCTGGTTTCCATGGAAACCTTATCAAAGCCACGTCCCTCCGGCCTTCAAGGACAGACTGAGCCGAGCTGACTGTTCACGGTCTGCCTTCTGATATGAATCACTACATGTTCATTAAGACACATTTACTTTGATGAAGACAGACTTTGGAAACAAGCCTCCCACAGCCAATCAGGACAGGGTGTGTTGCGTATTCACATTTTGAGAAAGGAGAGGCTGGGTCCGATGGAAATTAACAAGAAAATTTAATTACAAAATAGGTGAATAAAAGATGGCAGAACAAACATGAAACACAAACACTGCAGTGGACTGGAAAGCTGTTCCTCTTTTCAGATTCACAGCTTTCAGTCACGTCCTAACAGACTGAGCTAAAGCCGGGGCTCCGGGTCCTGGTCGCTGCTCCGGGTCCTGGTTGTCCTCCTCCATTCCGCTCTTGTAGTGGTCCTGGTCTCTCAGATAGTGACGCTCGCTTCAAACTTTCAACGAACCGCTGCTTCGGAGTTTGTTAAAATGACGTCTGAAGCAAACACACCAGTGAAACACGTGAGGGGGCAGTGCGGATCAGTGATTATCCCCAATCATTATTAATCATCTTATTAATTATCCTTATTTTAATCTGTTCACCTTGTCTTTACTTAGAGGTTCTGAACACAGAAACAGGCTCACTGAGGTCTGGATCCTTGAGGACTGACTGCAGACGCTGAGACTCTGCACGCCCTGTTCAGCTGTTATCTGCTGTAGATTTATGACTGCAGGGGAATGTTTCATTACTGATTAAGGGTTTGATTGTCAACCTCCAACCTCTGATGTTTACAGCCTGTGTGAACTTTGAGTGAACTCGCTTAAGGAGTTCAGGACAGACTGATGATGAGCAGAAACACGACATATACAGCCAGCACCGTGTCAAGATTACTGTAAGAAACCAAGCATTAATGAAAGATGCAGCATTACACGTTATTCTTGTATTCATTTTTAAGAAATATAATTGTGTGTCAAATTAGGAGAGGAGCGGTCAGGCCAGCACAGAGGACCACAGGTCGACTCCATCCTCCGACCTGCAGGGATGCTGGTTTACCTGCATCTCTGTGGGAATAAACTCTGTGGCACCGATCTCTGAACATCTCCGGTGAACCTTTTGTATTCTAATTGGTGTTTATTTTTATTGATAATAAAACTCTCGCTCTCCCAGCAGTGTTTTTCTTGGCTTGTGTGGAGGTGAGTGGTGATGAATAACATGCCTGACTCATGAGCTGAGCTAAGGCTAATAAGTCGGCTAAAGTCAAGCTAAGTCAGTTTGTCATGGTTCTTCATACAGGCTAATGTTACTGTGGCCTACTTAATCACTGCAGGTGAATGGGATAAAGGAAATAACTGAAGCAGATCACCACAGAACTTCCCCAGGTAATGACTCACATCAACACTCTTCTACCCTGAAATGTTTAATATACAGGGTAGAAGGCTTAAAACAAACTGCATCTAAATGTGTATTTTGGAAGTTTTCTTTCCATGAGAGTAAAAGAAGACATGGAAGCAAAATAGACCCAAATCTGAAAGTTGACCGCTATATGAAAAAGTGTCCTGCCTTAAGCAGTAACTTTATATTTATGATCGTAGAGGCTCCTCATCTAATAACTATCCATTCTATTAGTTTGCTGTATGCTGATGCTACAGACAGCCCTCCCACAAATGTGAAACCAAGTCCTAATGAAACTGAGTGTTATGTGATCCAATAAGACCAAAAGAATTAAAAGGATTTATTGCCTTGTGAAAAATAAACTAATTATTAGTGAAACTGTGTTCCTCTCCTTGGTGCAGTCATTTTTTCAAAATATATATGTTGGGGGTTAAACATTTGCAAAGGTGTAAGGGAATTTAAATAAATTGGTAAGGAAGTGCTAATATATTTAATGTTCTGCTCACCAAAATGTGCTTTTCCCTGCCTGTTTCTTTCTCAAAACTGTGTCACAGCATTTGTTGATGTATCAATAGAAGCATCAGTATAGGAGGAGTACATAATGATATATATTTCTGTATCTATATTTTGAAAACAGCCCTTTTTAAGTCCTTGGTCCATGTGCCCTTTTTATACTATACCCAAAATATGAGAAACAGATCGTAACTATTAAGGCTGAAATGAGGATCGTATTTTTTTTTCTTCTGAGCTGTAAAAGCTCAAGGGTTCGGGCGTCTTATGGTAGTAAAGAGTCTGCAGGTGTTGCCATAACGAAAGGAAATTTTAGGGCAGAACCCTGAAGAGTAAAGCTCATCTTTTTGGTAGATGGAGGAGTGAACAAATAAACATACTTCATCTATCAAATTCAATGTTGAGGACTCCATTAATCAAAGTATTGGTCACATTACGTACCAAACTGAGTACAGAGCATATGGCTGTCAGCTGAAACGCTAAGAATAATATAAACAGAGGCTTATGTTCTGTAATTATTACCCTGTTTATGTTAATCTTTCTACAGAGCTCTAATCATTAGTTTAATAATAGTTTGATTGTTGTGACATCACAGTTTGTATAAGTGGGACTGTTTTCATTTAGTAGACTGTTTAATTTTCTATGTAAGTTTGTGTCCTTCCTGTGTCTCTACATGTGAAGTAAAACTACTGAGGTGTTTGTTCAGAGTCCAGACAGCATGACATGAGTCCTCAGGTCTGGACACCTGCTGCATATTAGGTACTATAGGTTATTCTAAGGTTTTAGTTTTTCATTTTTCCCCCCTCGAAGATTTCAGTTTGTTTTTCTATTGAATTGTTCACATTATAGGTCACATTAAAGGTGGAAAAAGTGCTGACATGATTTATCTTTGTCTCATTATTTTACACCATAAGAACCTGGCATTTTAACAGGGGATGGAGACTTTTTCTATCCACTGTAGACTGAATGAAGATGATACCTGCAGGTCGTAACGCACTACTGAATGAGATCAGGACATTTACACTGTGAGAGACGAGACCAGTCAACCTTTTCAGAAGGTGCAAAACTTTATACTCATGTTTGATATGTTAACCATTAAAATAATTATGTAAATATATTTTTTTAAATAATTGTGCGTTTAAGTTTTAATAATGTCAAATTATGCACTTATGACTTTTTAAAAATATGGTGACTTGTTGTAAGTTCTGCTGGTGAATTTCTGGACAACTCTACTCAATAAATATAAAAAACATGGGTAACAGTTTAGCACAAAAACACAACTTGATTACATCGTGGAAACTCGTTGTCAGGGTGGCGAGAGATCGCTCAGGAGATCGCTCAAGAGAAGATCTGTTGCCGACCTTAAGAGGCTCAGATGTTGTCACAGATGAATGGCGATGAAGTGGACAATCAGAGACAACCGCGTATTAAAGGACATTTTCAAGTAATTGAATTTAAATACTGTTTGGGCAGTAGGGTTGAGAATCTCTTGGTGCCTCATGACTATTTGATTTTTTGTTTTACTATTAGCAGATGTTGAATGTAGAAACCCAAAGAGTAGTTCATCCCAACTAAAAGGAACTTTTGTCCCAAATATTTCACCTAGTTCTGTGTAGATCTTACGTCAGAAAGCATTTACGATGGAACAAGCCCAGAACTAATGAAAGTGATTTGCCTCCTGAGAGCCGCAATTTCTCCAACAGCTGGAGGAACCTGAGTGATGAGACTGGTGAGACTCTTCCAGCCAAATACTCTTCAAGAGGTTGAGCACGATATCTTCCATTGAAATTTACAATATTCTGTCCAGATGTCTTCTGTAATACAGCTGTGAATTTCCTTTTCCCATTTTTGCTTAAGTGCTACTAGTTTTCTCAGTTCCTTGTAAAGTCTTGAAATTATTCTAAGACCTGAATTTGCCCCATAGGCACAACTAAAAACACTTAACAGTTGGTTCTTGAACACTCTTCGGCTTTCAGGAATAGAACTACTAAGGTACCTGAAGAAATCTGAAGAAGTCACTATTGTTTAAACCATGTTGTGACCTCTGACTGAAAAATGTGAGACCTTGTTTAACCCATCTCTTATAGCTAATATCAATCAATATCACTCCAATTTATTTGGAGTAAAGTCGAGGTCATACGAACACCATCTCAGGATCTTTATCTCCTCAAATAGGCCAATTTTACCCACAACGCCTGGCCAAGTTTTCAGACTTGAATTGATCCATTTGTTACTTGTTTCCATAAAGCTTCTGAGCAATTTTTTATCTCCTAACCTTGCCTGAATAGGAATATCCCCTGACACACTTTCCTCAATTTCTTTCCATCTCTCCTTATAGTTGCACCAACAAAATTCTCAAATTGGCCGAAACATAATAATCTTTTAAACAAGGGAATGCCAGCCCCCCCATCCTTGGAGTTGGAGAGCTTGACATTTTATCCTTGATTTTCTCCCATGCCAAATAACTCTTGATAGTAGCTTGTCCGGTGCAGCACGTCCACTGGGCAGTCCTTTGTCAACTTGCTAACAGAGGTCCTTGAGCAACTGAAACTGGACTCAAGTCTGTGCATTGGAAATGCAACAGATGGAGCTTCAAATATGCAGGGGCAGTCCAGAGGCTTCTCTGCACTGCTGGCATCACATTCCGCCAACCATGTAGAAGTATGGTGCTATTCACATGTCCTCAATCTTGTGCTGTCTGATACCACTCACATAGTGATAGAGAGTGGATCACTGTTTGATCTCCTCAATGACACAGCAGTGTTCATCAGGGAGTCATATCAGAGAGTGAACATTTGGGAGAAGGAGAGCCATGACAAGAGACACAGACGCATTGCTCCAATTGGAGAGACACGTTGGTGGGCTAAGCACGATGCTCTGAACAAAATTTTTGGATCATTTGGAAAGCCTCAAGACAGTTTGTACATTGATGTGTTGTCCACGCTCACAGCCATACAGGAACTCAAGACTGTGAAAGGAAATGTACGCACCAAAGCCAGAGGATACAAAGAGGGCCTACTCCGGTATGAGACAATACTGACAGCTCAATTATTCCTTAGGATATTTGAGCAAACATCACCATTGTCAAAGTACCTGCAGACGGAAGGGATGGACATCCTCTCTGCCCATAGGATGGTCATGTCAACACAAGATGCCCTAAAAAAGATGGCGAGAGATTTCCAGGCTGTCAAGGCTGCTTTGTGAAATAGGCAAATGAAAAACTTGAGCAGCAAGATGAGGAGACCGACATTGAAGTGGAGGCTGCACTGCCACAGAAAAGAAGAAAGAAGAAGAAAGCCATGCCGGGTGAGATGTCTCAGGATGACGCCATAATTGATGCTGAGACAGCCTACGAGGTAAAGGTTCATAACCAAATTGTTGATACAGCTATTGAGGCCATCCACCAAAGATTTCTGACACATGGCTCTCTTTATGCAGATTTGTCATTTCTGGATCCCAAAAACTTCTCCCTGATCCGAAACCATGCTCTCCCTAAATCTGCACTTGATGACCTCAGTAAATGCCTAGTTAAATTTGATAGCATGGCAACAGTTGACAACCTGCAGTATGAGCTAAAAAGCTGAGCGGGACATGGGACAAGCAAGATTCACCACTGGATGAATATGTGACCAGGACGGTGGAGGATGGATCTGATGGAAAGGAAGAGGACATGGAAATCATCAACAAAAGATGTGCCTCCTGCAAAGACTGCCCACTCTGCTGCTATCAGATTCTCAAGAGATTCATCATGCTCACTGATGCATATCCCCTGGTTGGACTTGCGTATAAGTTTTTGTTGACACTTTCGATAACCCAGTTGGCCTGCGAGCGATCATTTTCAACCCTGACATACATCAAAAGCAGACTGAGGAGCAGCTTGTCTGCCAGTAAATTGGAAGCCTTCATGTTGATGGCCACTGAAAAGGACATCCTTGTGGCTTTGGACAACGACACTGTAATAGACAGAGTTGCAGAGAAGAGCAAGCTACTGGGGAAACTGCTGTTATTGTAAGGTGAGATGAGATTATTGATATTATTATACAAATAATAATATTGTTGACTGAAAATGTGACTCATTTTTCCCTTTACACTAACACTATCTCTCTGGATGCCCTCACATTTGTAGTTCATTGTTTGAGGATGTTCAGAGGACCATGCAGCCATTTCCACTAAGTAAGTAACATATGTACAACCATCTCTCTACATTGTTTTCTATTAAAGATACTTGTATGGTGATCATTTTACTCCATCAGTCATCATTCTTGTTTCTCTCTCTCTCTCGATGCCCTCACTTTGTGTAGGCCCTACTCCACTTGCCACATTTGATCACTGGTCCACTTGCACTGGTACAGTGGTCCATGGCACTTAGATCTCAGTTTGTACTGGTTGGTTGTGTCCGACCAATTGTGGTGGGCCGGTCTGAGCAAAAATGCCAGGGCCGTTTTATTGTCCCAGTCCAGCCCTGATATTCGTCAAGGTCGTTACTTTGTGTGAGTCTCTTTTTGTCCTTTTTAGGCATTTTGCTTGCCTGTTATATCTACTATTACTTAAACTACTCTTTTCTGAAAACAGAGTTATATTGGGCGGCTTTTAATTATTTTTGTCGGGAGCCCGTAGCTCTATTCTGCCATCACATAGTCTGACAGGCCGGAAATGAACCTTTCATGCAGCCGTGTGCATAGTGGCTTGTCAAAGTCACTTTTTGTGAACCTACCAATCACAGCCAGGAGGAGGCGGGACATTAAAAATAGGTTGAGCCACTACAACAAACTTTAGAAACGTATAACTTGTAAGTAATTAGCATAAAGAAATCACAGACTATAACCAACATGTGGAGCATTTTTCTTGCACAATAATTTAATGACAAACCACAAAAATGAAATTGCTGTTTTGTCTAATAAGTCGTTATATTAATCATCTGATCAAAAAATAATCCTTAGATTAATACATTTGAAAAATAATTGATATGTACAGCCCTAAGTGGACCTTCGCGTAGTCTTGGATGCAGAAAGTCTAATCCTTGCTCAAGGGTTCACCTGTTGGTAGAAGATTTGCAACATTGGTCAAATCTATACGGTTTCTCTCCAGTGTGAACACGTTGGTGCCTTCTTAGGGTACCTGATTGTGAAAACGTTTTTCCACACTGTTCACACCAGTGAGGTTTCTCTCCAGTGTGAACACGTTTGTGCTTTTTGAGGTCACCTGAATGAGCAAAGGTCTTTCCACACTGTTCACAGCAGTGCAGTTTCTCTCCAGTGTGAACGCGTTGGTGCTTTTTTAAGACACTTGAATGGGCAAAAGTTTTTCCACAGTGTTCACACCAGTGAGGTTTCTCTCCAGTGTGAACACGTTGGTGGACTTCTAACGTATCAGATCTGCTGAAAGTTTTTCCACACTGTTCACACCAGTGAGGTTTCTCTCCAGTGTGAACATGCTGGTGCTTCTTTAGGATACCTGATACAGCAAATGTTTTTCCACACTGGTCACAGCTGTATGGTTTCTCTCCAGTGTGAACACGTTGGTGCTTTTTTAGGGTACCTGATACAGCAAATGTTTTTCCACACTGGTCACAGCTGTATGGTTTCTCTCCAGTGTGAACACGTTGGTGCTTTTTTAGGGTACCTGATACAGCAAATGTTTTTCCACACTGGTCACAGCTGTATGGTTTCTCTCCAGTGTGAACACGTTGGTGCTTTTTTAGGTCACCTGATGCAGTGAAAGTTTTCCCACAGTGTTCACAGCTGTACGGTTTCTCTCCAGTGTGAACTCTATGATGAATCTTCAAATATCCAGATGTTGTGAAGGACTTGTCACAGTGCTGACAGCGGTGACATTTTAGCCCCTCTCTTCTTCTTTTTCTCTATATCAACAGAGAAACACAGTAAGTGAGATGTCATGGTGGAGCGAGCCATCTAAAACCATAAATGACATTAGAGCACATCTTTGAAATCACCTACTAACCTACTGTACCACATAGTGAGAATACTGTCTATTACAGTCAGTCATACTGCATATGCGAGTAATTGTATTTGTTACTTTGTACTGCATAATAAATAAATGACATAGGTGGAAAATAAATACATTTACTCACATTACTGTAATTGAGTAGTTTTTTAAAGTAGTTTTTAAATCTGGTATTTTACTTTTACTATTGTGTAAAAGATTGTACTTCGCTACATTTTCAATCAGGTCATTTACTGAGTAAATAAAAGTGCAAGGAAAAACTTGTGACCACTTTGGCTTCAAGTGCAAGAGAACAACGGCTTTATCGTGCAGCGTAAGCTGTGAAAAAAATGCTGTATTACTGCTAATGCAAACTGAACATTTCTCTGTTCACAGACTCATGTTGTGTGCAGCATAAAATCAGATCATGACTGCTCACATAATTATGGAAAATACCAATCACTGCCCGACAACAGCTTGTTTAGCTGCCTCAGACTTCTGTACCCTGTGGCATTAAAAGTCATCTGCTACCACCTACGGCTGTGATATGATGATAGGCTATCTCTCATGTGATAGAAAATTGTGTCGCAAATTCCACACTTAACTGTAATATTTTCGCAAGGTGAATGGAATTTTGCTCCACCAGTAGGCCTAACTACAGGTGTCTCATGCACATTAACGGCACAGATGCATAATAGCATCAAAACCGGTTGATTAATATATTATGCCAATCAGAGTTACATATTTTAACCATCACTCCTCAGTGAACTCCTTGGGTGCAGTCACTCCTTGCCTGTGCAAATAACACTGTCTGTACATGTCATCATCTGTAATACAATGACCAAGGTATTTAATCTTTTTACAGAGCTCAAGACAAATATTGGCATAAACACAGGAAAATTAAGCCTTTTATCCTGTTTCGTTCTGCATATTAAAACAGCACTTTTGCTGGAATTGTATTTTATATCAAATTCCACCCCATAGTCAGAGCATATATGAAGAAGCTCCTGCAGCCCAGCACTACTCTGACTAAAAGTAACAGGTCATCTGCATACATAACATGATTCACCAGCATGCCACCAATCATACAGCCAGTGTTGCAACCATTAAGTCTCCTTGACAATTCGTCCATATATAAATTAAATAAAACAGGGGACAAGATTCCTCCCTGCCTGACACCATTGTACACTAAAGGGGGCAGATATACTGCCCCCCCCATTTGATATGCATCTGTTGGTGGGCATACCAATAGGCAAGAACCCTCACAATATACCCAGACACTCCCCTTTCCTTCAACTTAAAGCTGTTTGTGATTCACTCGATCAGCTGCTTTGGAGGCATCAATAAAACCTTATACAAACCAACTGTTTCCTAAAGAACATAAATACACATGTCTGTGCCGTGTTTTGGCTTAAATCCAAACTGATTATCCAGGGAAGAGATATACCCACTCACTCTATCAAGGAGGAGTCTTTCCTTTACCTTGGATAAGATCCTGGCCAATGCTATAGGTCTGTAATTATCCAGGCAGACAACTTTTCCAGCTGTGTCCTTCATAACTCGGGCAAGCAGAATAGATAACATTGAATCTGGTAATATGTCATGGATCAACAAATCAGCAAAATTGATTGCTGGGAGCGGAGCAAGCCTAAGACTGGCATTTTTCAGTTTCATTATGAATCGCACATTTACACAGTGCTTCTCTTTTAGCTATCAGCTTTTAAATTAATCTTGAGCTTGTTTTAGGCGTGTGCTAATTAAAACAGTCAAGTTCCTAACAGAATAAAGGTTTCACATAAAGTGTTTGTGTCTCTCTGGGATAATCCAGTCCGGGTTTAGTTCTACCGGGGGTTGGATCCGGACCTGGTCCAGTGTGGTTTAACCATGAATAAAGCAGGGAAACTTTGTTTTCTCACAAACATAATAAACGTGTGACGTGAAATGTAAAAGAGGGTTTCAGACAGTGAAGTTTTCATCTAAAAAGCCAAACAGCTTTCACAACAATGTGATTTAACTTTCACTAACGGTCGAGCTAACGGAGCTAGCTAGCATGCTAACCCCCCGGCAGGAGGCTACCTGCTACCAGAGAGCTCCTCGGTTCCGACCGTCACATTAAGTGTGGGTTCTGTAGAGATACGGGGTTCTGATGGCTCCACTGTTGAATCCTGCTACATTACATCTTGTTTACAGTCAATATGAAGCTACGTGTCGGAACCAGGCCGAGCTAACGCCACGTTAGCTTCTTGTTAGCTGCTAGCTGTGTTCATGAACACTGACCTGAACATCGGTGCTATCAGAGCTCGAGCCTGCTGTTTGTCTTCCG
The DNA here is from genome assembly GCA_024633595.2 of Lepomis macrochirus. Classification (NCBI taxonomy): domain Eukaryota; kingdom Metazoa; phylum Chordata; class Actinopteri; order Centrarchiformes; family Centrarchidae; genus Lepomis; species Lepomis macrochirus. The sequence goes on along the minus strand of JALXJV020000026.1, from coordinate 55,147 downwards.
GGGACGTTGCTGCTCCGGGGCTCCGGGTCCTGGTTGTCCTCCTCCATTCCGCTCTTGTAGTGGTCCTGGTCTCTGAGATCCAGCAGGTCTCCTCTGGGACTGTCGGAGCTCTTCAGATCCAGGAGCTCCGTGTTCTCTCAGATATTTTAGAAAGACGTCCGACTCATTCAGAAAGGCTTCAAACAGCAGCTGGCTGATCCAGCAGGGAGCTGCTGCCTCCAGGACACAAGAACAAACTACTGGTTTCACCTTTTACCAGCTCGGGCAGGACTGGATCTGCTGAGTTAGTCTGCAGAGAAACTGATCCAGCAGTGAACGAGCTCCCTCCGCTTTAAAAAAAAAGATCTGCTGCTGTCCAATCACGCTCTTTGCCTTCTTCTTCTTTTCTGCCCGCAGTCTCTGCACTGTTTTAGTGCATTGCTGCCTCCCACCAGTTTAGTGTCGCCATTGAATCCTATTTACCTGAGAGCTACAGGTGAAACTTGAAAAATGAACATATCGTGCATTACATGCAAAGTGAGTTATTTCAAGCCTTTATCTGATACAGTTTCGATGATTATGGCTTACAGCTTATGAAAACCCCTAATTCAAAATCTCTAAACTAAACCGGCAGTAACTGGTCTTTTTCCATCATGATGTGAGCAGCCACGATCTGACTTTGTGCTGCACACCGTGAGTCTGCAGTGAAAGTGAAAGGAGTTGGTGACCTGGGAAGGTGAGATTTTGTAGATTCATTTTTGATGAACGAAGGCGGTCAGTGCTGATCTCACTGACACACTGCATTTCCTGTGCCTGCTTCACAATAAAAGTCAACTCGTGTTTTGCCAGTTAAATACTTTTAATGTGAAGCTTCAGCAGCAGGAAATGTTCAGTTTGCATTAGCAGCAACTTAAAGCAGCATTTTTATCTGATAATTTCGCCACAGATGTGAAGTTGACAGGAAGTTAAGAGTCAAGTTAAACCACATGTCAGAACTTTCTGCAGCACCAGGATTTAGAAGATGCTGGAAGCTGCTGTCTTTATATTTTGGACCCGTCACAATTTGAAATATTTTCTGAACCCACAACAAATTTATAAAATAAACCAACGTTTGTGTTTGAGATAAACTGAAGGATGAAGTGTTCCTTTATGAGATGAATTCACTAAAGAAAGTATTTAAACCTAAACTTAAAACACAACTTTTGGTTTGTGATCAGCTCAGAAGTGATGCTCTGTGGTGACAGCGGTGATGACATCATGGTAACCAACATCCAGTGCCTCCTCAGCCTGGGTGGGCGGGGTCAACACAGAATGTATGTGGCCCAGCCAGCGGCATCACACAAATCCTGGAGCGACGCCCCTGCGAGGAGGACCCTAGAGGCTGCCATGCCATGACGGCCATAGGTGAAGGCAAACCGCGCACCTGATAGGCCAGGGAAACAGTCTGAACGATCCAGTTGCTGGTGGTGTGTTTAGAAGTGGGGAACCCAGCCTTGGGGGACCCGAAACACACCAGCAACTGGTCTGCTTTCCTCCACCGGGAAGACCTCAGAGTATAATATTCAGCGCTCTGACAGGGCAGAGCAGATGAAGTCTCCTGTCCTCCGCCGTCACATGAGGTGGGGAATCAAACGCCAATTTTTATTTAGTAAGCAACACATTAATGTAATTGCATTACTTTTGTAACACTGTTTAGGCCACACAGATCCTCACAGGCACACAAAACACAGGTTAGGAAAATATATATACTTTGTTATGCTATTTCTCAATTACATGAACTGAAATGTAACAAAAAAGACCATTTCTTTCCAGATGCTGTTAGTGTTGCTCTTCACATGACCTAACTTACTCCTTCCCTTATCTGCCCCACCACAGCGTTTCTGCGGCAGTGCAGATAAGGGAATTTACCTCTGTAGGTCAGTCGAAAGTAAAGTTTTCTGACAGAGTCAGCAGATTATCAGGAGGAGCAAAGGGACAGCTGGCTGTGAGCTGATGTCCTCACTGGGTTTCTGAAGACTTCCTTTAGTGAGAAGCAGATTAAAGAGGACTTTGTGCTTGTTGGAGTTTCTACAGGAAGATGAAGATGTTTGTGGTGTTTGTGATCCTCGTGCACGGTAAGATAACCTTCCTCCCTCTGATCTGATCATCACCTCAGTCCAACGTCCCGACTTTAAACTGGGTTTCGTTCATCTTAAGTAGGGCAGTCGCGATAATCGCAATGTTCAAAATTTCTTCCTTTACACCTCAGTGTGTGTTAAATGAATAAATGAATGCTTCAAAAATTCCACAAGCATAACAAGAACGTTGTAGGTCGATAAGATGGTGCACAGGACGGGTCTTCACCCACTTTCTCAATCGATCTCTGGTCACAATCCATCTGGTACCTTCTCTACCTGCTTGTTTCTCAGGTTGTTTGGAGGTGAAATCGGCCGTCTGTGTGTGTTTTGTGTAATCTCTTAATATCGATCATTTTCAAAGTATTCTAGTTAATGCAGTTACCTGTGATCTGATGTGAAGCGACATCATGAGGAAGAAGAAATGCAGTTTAAATCCTTTTTATTTCTTTATTGTTTCATTATTGTCCTGATGAAAAGTTGGACTGACTTCAGTGTTTAATGACATAAATCTCTGTCAGCTGTTATGTCTCTGACATAAAAATGTTTTCTTGAAGTAAATCAAAGTAAATACAAAAGGCTTGTGTTTCCTGACGGCTTCAGTCATTTAGAGATTGATAAAGAAGTTTAGCTCTTGTTGTGAAAAAATTCAAGATGAACAGACAGCCAATAGAGTACAAAAGTTTCCCTGCAAGGGTCAGAGATTGATGCACAATAGAGACCCATTTTCTTACAGAGACCCAAGCTGACATCACAGCATGTAACAACTGATTTTCAGCTTCTGTTGGACCTCCTTTCATAGCTCTGTTTCTAAACATGAAGAGAGCCTACTGAAGAGATGATGCATGTTGACAGTCTGGCTGGTCAGCAAAGCAAAGATGTCTGCCTGACTGTAGACTGCTCTACCCTACTGTGGCTTTGGCATGCTGCTTATGTCATCTCAGCCACACCTGGATTTGTGGAAAGACCAGGAGGGAAAACAACTATACTGTTTTCAGGAAGATGAACCTCCTCTTTCCTCAGAAAAGACTTGTGGTGATCTGGGGCCGGATTACAGAAAGTTCCTATCTTAAGTCTTAAGTCAAGATAGGAAGAGTCTAAGATTGGATTTTCCCAAATTTGGTATTACAGAAGCAACTCCTAACTAATTTTAGGAATCCTATGTTATCCTACTTTATCCTACTTTATCTCAGGTTAGGAAATCCCAACTACTCAATCCAACATTCAACTTTTATGTCTGTTACCTAGCAACCAATGCCACTTTTCTTATTTTGCAGAGCTACAGTAAGCAGCTTTTAATCGCTGTTCTAATGAAACATACGCTGAAAATGGAGCAGAAACAACAACTATCATTGAACTTATGTCGCTAGCCAATGTCTCATGACACTGTCTAGCATTACATTGCATACAGCCTTTCTTCTAACAAGTGTTTTGTCATCAAAAATATCGGTAGAATCAATTAAGTTCTGCCTGGTGACATTTTGTTGATTTTGTAAAAGCAATTAAAGAGCAGCCGTGTGGATTAAATGAGTTAGCAAACGCAAACACAGGAATGATCAGAGAGAGCAACATCAGTCGCCACAACCTTGGGAATGTCCAGACCCTTGGAGATGACCAAGTCCAAAGTGTGCCCCTTATTGTGCATGGGCTCCGTCACATGTTGCATCAGTCCATAATTTTCAAGAACACAGAACAGTTCTTTAGTCCCTCTGTCCTGGGGGTTGTCAACATGGATGTTAAAATCACCAACAATAACCACACAGTCAAAGTCAACACAGATTATAGACAGCAGTTCACCAAAGTCATCAAAAAAGTTTGCACAGTATTTAGGGGCCTGTAGATATTTAGAAAAATAGCTCTAGAAGAGGAATTCAGCTGAAGAGCCACATATTCAAAAGAAGCAAAATTCCCATAAGAAATCTTTTTGCATTGGAGGGAGTCATTAAACAAAATGGCAACTCCACCTCCTCTCTTATGCACTCTGGCTTCACTCATAAAACTGAAGTTGGGAGGGGTCGACTCGATAAGGACAGCTGCACTGTTATCTTGGTCCAACCAAGTTTCAGTTAAAAACATGAAATTAAGATTGTGAGTTATTATAAAATCATTGATTATAAGTGTTTTTCCTGCCAAAGACCTAATGTTTAACAAAGCAATAAATTAAATAAAAATAATAAAATCTTTATCTAAAAAATTCAGCTGGGCTAACTGGGGGGTGGAGGGTCATGATTGTTCATTTCTGTGATAGCCCTGGGGAGAAAACTGTTCTGCAACCTGGAGGTGCGTGCTCCCAGAGCCCGATACCACCTGCCAGATGGAAGCAGGGAGAAGAGATGGTTTAAGGGGTGTGTCTCATCCTGCAGAATATTATGTGCTCGGCTTAGGCAGCGGATCTTAAAGATGTCGTCTAGTGTATGTAATAGCAGTCCGATGATTTTTTCGGCAGATCTTATAACTCAATTGAGGGATTTCCTGTCCTCCTCTGTCTTCTCACTTCCTCTGCTGTTACCGTAAGTGTGAGGTCTGTGTCAGCAAGGGGAGGAGCGGCTCCGTTATCTGGTCCCAGTGTTTCTATACGGGCGTAGAAACGGTTGAGCTCCTCTACCAAGGAGGCACTAATGTTTGTAGGTGGTTCACAGCTGCCCCTGTAATTGGTTATTTGTTGTATTCCTTGCCACACCCGTGTTGGGTCTTTGCTGGTGAAGTAGCCCTCAGTCTTTTCCTTGTACACAGCTTTTGCCTGCTTGATGCCCTTTTTCAAGTTGTGCCTGACTGTGCTATATAATGCTCTATCCCCAGATTTAAAGGCTATGTTGCGTTCCCTCAGAAGGGCATATACCTCTGTAGTCATCCAAGGTTCCTTGTTAGGGTGAATCCTGATGCGTGTGTTGATAGTAATATTTTCAACACAGGTTCTAATGTAACAGAGAACAGTAAAGGCATATTCATTCACATCTTGGTTAAAAAACAAGGTCCAGTTTGTTCGTTCAGAACAGTCTTGTAGCTGTAGAGATCCTCAGGCCACCTCTTAATAGTTCTGTCAATATGTTTCTGCTGTTTCTTTAATAACAGGGCGATACGCTGGAATCAGGGATAGTGACAGGTGATCAGATTGGCCCAGGTGTGCGAGGGGGAAGGCTCTGTATCCCTTTTTAATATTAGAGTATACACAGTCCAGTGTATTATTTACTCGTGTTGCACACTTGACATGCTGATCAAAGCTGGGTATCACAGTTTCAAGATCAGCATGATTAAAATCACCAGCCACAATTAAAATGCCCTCTGGGTAATTGTTTTGTCTATAGCTGCTAGTACATGGCCCAGTGCTAAGTTAGCGCTGGCGTCTATTGGAATGTAGACCGCTGTTACCACAGCAACAGTGAATTCACGCAAATAAAAAGGACTACACTTAACTACTAGCAGCTCCAGGTCAAGTGAACAGTGCTTATCGGTGACAGGAGAATTTGTAAACCAGCCCTCGTTTACATATATGCAAAGTCCGCCTCCACGGCTCTTACCTGAGTCCTCTGTTCTATCGCTTCGATGTAATGAGCGACCCACTAGCTCAGCTGCTGCATCTGGGATCCCCGGGTGTAGCCAGCTGTCAGTGATAATTATTACGGACCTATCTGATATTGGTTGACCGGCTTGCTATATCTAGATGTAGTTCGTCCATCTTATTCCCGAGGGATCGGACATTTGAGACTAGGCAGTGGTGGTCTGTTTGGAGCCCTAGCCAAGACGCCTGACCTGCAGCCCCGCTTTTGTTTACGTTCCCCTTCTCCGTCTTCTGCACTTGCCGCTCGGTGAAGCAATCCATGGAGACGCCAGTGTTCTAGCTATTTCTGATGGAATGCTATGCGAGTGTTGGAAGACACTGGTTATAAGTGCTTCGCATGTTCTCCCGATATACAATAATTCCTCTCTGTTATAAAAGATATATGGTTTACCCCACCTGGTCCTAACAACAAAGAATAATACAAACAGCAGCATACAGCATTGTTTTAATGCCATCTTCCAGCTCCAAAAATAAATAATTATTAAATTTTTTAAAAATAAAATAATTATTTTGATTGTTTGATATTTTAGCAGTTGTTTTGTTTTTACATTTGATACTGATTTCTTTCTTTTTTCTTCTTCTTCTTCTTATTTTAAACAATTATTTTTTTAAATTTTTTGGCCATTAATATACACAAACATGTTTACGGTTACTGTTTTATTTATTTTATTTTTGGAGATGGGTCTGATACCTGTGCCGCAGCATAATATGATGTCAGAATGCACTTTGGTGAAAGGTGTTGTTGCTTTTGGCGTGGGTCCTGCACTGCCTCTTTATGGCATAGTGATGATTTTGGGGAACGATCTGGGTGGTGGTGCAGAGTGGGCCGATAGGCCGCCTTCTCCTCTGGTCGTTTCTAAACCGCTGACATCCAGGGATCAGGGTGACAGTGGTTGCAGTTTTACAGGGGTGTTTCCAGCCTGTGCAGTAACATGCACAGAGCCGGATGGCCGCTCCGGACTGCCTGAGCCAGGTGTTGCTGACATAGTGTTTGGGATTTCCTTCTACTCTTCCTCCGTCTGTTTCTCGGGATGACTGTTGCTTCACAACATCATTGGTCCCGATGTGCAGTATGATTTTTTTCACAGTAGGATGTTCAGCCACAATATGCAGGATTCTTTCTGCCAAGTCAGATACCGTATCCTTTGGAAAGCAGAGTACTTTGGTGTTCTTACTGCACATGCTTCTTACATCGTTTACAGCAGAGTCACCCACAATCAGAGTTTGAGGCCCAGTCGTTAGCTCTCGCTGCAGCCTTTAACTTTCTGATTTACTCTCAGTCCTTACCCTTCTGTGTGAGGACGGGATGTTATCCAGGTCATCAGACGGAGATCCAGGGTCCTGCAATAGTGGTGAAAATCTGTTCTGCTGTTGCACATTCGGCTGTTGGGGAGGTTTGTTGCTAACTCTCCCTTTCGCGGCTATCCACGGCTGTGTCCTACCAAGAACAGGGGTTGAAGAGGCGCTCTGCCTGGATGATAATGCAGGCCAGCCAGTCGCATCACAAATCTCAGGGCGCTGTGTTCTGCCTGTTACTCGTCCTCCCATTTCCCAAGGAAATGATTTACTCTTAGGCTTTGCACCCAGAGCGTTCCAGGGAGGACTCCCACTTTTAGATTTATTACCCAGTACACAGGCCTCCTGCTTCTTGGTAGTCTTGTTGGTGCTAATTAGGCGTGTGTTAGCATGCTCTTGTCCACTGTTTTGGCTCCACGGGAAATTGGTGTCATTCCCACATAATCCATTCACTTCCACATTCACTTCTAACCTTTGGATCTTGGTTTCCAGCACCGTAATTTTCTGTAGAAGTTTGTAGAAGTCGTCCGTGGAGAAGGGGGGCATCTTGTTGCTAATGAGCATTAGCTATAGCTCCAGTCACTGCGGTACAGGCTAGTGCTATTGATAGGCCGCACTCGCGTAGCACTAAGATCATAAAAGGTTTTTGGAAGCACATCAAATAAAACCATGGGAAATGTATTACTCTGTGGGGACTTGAATGCTCAAACAGGGGAAAGAGCTGACACTATGAACACCCAGGGAGACAAACACTTACCTGGAAGCACCTGCTTCCCCCTCCCTGAATGTCCTGCTAGAAAGAGCTTTGACTAGCTGTGACTTGCTTCACAGTCAACCTCCTCACAACAATCTATCTGAAAAGGGCTCTGTCTAACTCTGGGGCCTGTAGTGCCTGTAAACTATTTAACAGCATATACTCATACAGATGGACCCCAGACAGCATGGGGGTGTACCAAAATCCACTGGAAAATCAAAACATACATGATTTGCCTAATGTATCTCTAACTTAAACATTTCCCCAAAATAATTCTGGTGTGACTTAAAATTCTGTTGTGGACAAAATCTATTCAATTTTTAATCACTTGTCCTATATGTTATATGTTATTGTCTAATTTGAAAGCCTCCAAACCAAAATCTCAACAAATGAACAATAGCAAATAGTTCGACACTGAATGCAAAAACCTAAGGAAGGCTTTAAGGAAATTATCAAATGAATAGCATAGGGACCCAAATAACCAAATCATACGCCATGTCATTTACACTGGTGACACTGGGGACATGTCCCTACCACTTTTTGAAATGGCAGAATAAAAACAACCAAAACCCTCTAGATTACCCTGTAACAGAACAAGAATTAACAGAAGTCATCCAGTCCCTGAAAGGAAAAAAGGCTTGTGGTACTAATAAAATCCTCAACGAAATTATCAAATACTTAGACCATAAAATAAGACTGGCTGTACTAAATCTATACAATACTATTCTATCAACTGGAACTTTTAAAGACATCTGGAACAAAGGTTTAATAACACCAATTCATAAATCCAGAAATAAATACGATCCAAATAACTACAGAGGAATGTGTATCCAGTAACCTGGGAAAAAAAATTCTACAATAAAATATTCATTAATAAACAACTTTTAAACTTTTTTGATAACCACAATATTCTGCATTGATGCCAAATTGTTTTTTTTTTTTGCCAAATTGCCGCACAACGGACCATACATTTACCCTCATACTTTAACAGATCAAGAATTTTCAAAAGTTTTGTTGACTTCCAAAAAGCCTTTGATTCCATCCAGAACGAGGGCCTTTTCTATACGCTACTTGAAAGTGGCATTGGAGAAAAAACATTTGATTTGATTAAGAACATACAAGAAGTGAATGTGCCATAAAGATTGGAAACAAACAAACAGCATTCTTCTCCCAGGGCCGGGGAGTGAGGCAGGGATGCAATCTAAGTCCAATTCTCTTCAATCTATATATCAATGACTTAGCAAACCAATTAGAGAGTTCCACGGCACCTGGACTCCTCCTGAACGACACAGAGATCAGAGGTCTGCTGTATGCAGATGACTTAGTGTTGCTCTCACCTAATAAAAAAGGTTTGCAGCAGCACCTTAGCCTCCTGCAGAGATTCTGTCAGACCTGGGCCCTGACAGTAAACACAGCAAAGACTAAGATAATGATCTTTCAGAAACAACACAGAAATCAGATTTCACGCAATTTTTATTTAGACACCACTAAATTACAACATATAAACTTACCTTGGCCTCAACATTACATACACAGGGAACTTCAACATGGCTGTGAAAGATCTGAGAGACAAAGCAAGGAGAGCTTTCTATGTAATAAAAAGAAACATTAAAATATATATTCCAATTGAAATCTGGCTTAAAATTTTCCAATTTGTACTAGAACCAATAATTCTATATGGTAGCTGTTACGTTCCTCCAGGTGGTAAGTCCAGGGGGAGGAGGAGCAACAATAATTGAATGAAAACCGGGGCAAAAGAGGACAGGAAGTCAGGAATTGTTTGTCAACTAAAAGTATATTTATTCAATAATGATAAAGGAGAAGCAACGCAAAACTACTCTCTAATAAGGGAGAGCGAGCCCACAAGGCAATACAATAATCAACAGAAGGTGAGTAACTGAGGGAACAATGTCTAATGCTAAATAAAACTAAACAAACTCACTAAAAGTCCTCATCCACTGAGGAGGTAACCAGACACAGTTCTGGACTCACAGACTCTTGGTTTTTAACCCACTGGTTAAACTGGCTGGCTCTGTTCACTGGGCTGACGGTAGGCTGCTCACAGGTAGCAAGGAAGAAACCGAGAGAGCATGCTGTGAAAAAAACAGCCTTCTTATCCTCCAGCACTGAATGGAGATCAGGCACACCTGCTGCCACTCACTCATGCAGCCAAGGTATTGGAGGGAAAAAGCCACTACAAGGGAGAGAGAAAAGGAGGACACACCCAACTCAAACACATGACCCATAGGGTCGTAACAGTAGCGAAATCTGGGGGCCAAAACTTAATAATGAATTTGACCAATGAGACAAAACAATCATAGAATATTTCCATACTGAGTTCTCTAAGAGCATCCTGCAGGTGCAGAGAAAAACACCAACCTGTGTTGGTGGGGGGTATTGGCTGAGCTCTGCTCTGCATAACCTGTGGAGAGCAGAGCTCGGCCAATACCCCTCTTACTAAAAATACAGAAAAGATCACTTAAATTTTACAACCACTTAAAATCAGTTAACCCCCAGACATACCATCACAAAGCCCTAACATACCAGGAGCTGAAACCAGAGAAGAGTCCCCTCAGCCAGCTGGTCCTGAGGCTCTCTGCAGTAACAAGTCCCCAACAGCCTCAGGACAGCAACACCAACTCAAACAGACCAAACCAAATTATCAACAAAAAGAAAGAAAAATATAAGGTATACTGGAAAGAAACAACCAAAACAAAAAGAACATTACAAAGTTATCTGAACCTAAAAAGAGAATTCACACTGGACAATTACATAGGACATTTTTATTTATCACAATAAAATATCCTAAACTAAAAAAAATGTTGACAACATACAGACTGAGTGAACACAGCCTGGCCATGGAAAAGGGTCGCCACAGACAGAGCTGGCTACCACAGGAGGACAGACTCTGCTCCCAGTGTGACACAGGACAGGTTAGGCAGCAGACACTCCCTAGGCTCAGCTCATGTATCCAGCCAATCAGAAAGAAACACCTTTAGGACACTGAAAGATCCTCACAGGCACTGAGCACCCACTCTAACACAAACACAGCCACACAAAACACAGGTTAGGAAATACGACTGGATGGTAACAGTTCTTAAAATCAACTCTGTGATGTCACTGCATCAACAGCTGTATAAAATTGTATCTTTTCAAGTTCTCTAATACAACTACTGCTCTTTATTTTCAGACACTGTTACTGTTGCTCTTCACATTACCTGACTTCCTCCTTCTCTTACCTGCCCCACCTGTTTCTTAAATGTTACACAACTGGTCAAATCGAAAGTAAAGTTTTCTGACAGAGACGGTAGATTATCAGGAGGAGGAAAGGGATAGCTGGCTGTGAACTGATGTCCTCACTGTGTTTCTGAAGACTTTCTTTAGTGAGAAACAGATTAAAGACGACTTTGTGGTTGTTGGAGTTTCTACAGGAAGATGAAGATGTTTGTGGTGTTTGTGATCCTCGTGCACGGTAAGATAACCTTCCTCCCTCTGATCTGATCATCACCTCAGTCCAACGTCATGTCTTTAGTCTGGATTTCTTTCATCTTAACTAAAATAATATGTTTCAGCTCCCAATACTTTCCTTTACTTCACTTCCCTTTCATGAGCTGTGTACACTGTGTACTTGCAGAGTGTGAATTTAGACAGGGTAGTGTCTCAAATCAAACATGGCTGCACTTACCGAAAATGAGGATGGCACCATTTCATTGCGACTTCTTCTTCTTCTTCTTCTTCTTCTTCTTCTTCTTCTTCTTCTTCTTCTTCGTTGAAATTCAGAAATGTTAACAGTGCCAAAACATTACAGATTATCCATGGTGTGCCGGCACTAAGGAAGAACCATCTTCTTTGGATTTTGATGGATTGCAATATCAAATGGTATCTTCTATCAACTTTACAATCCACCATTTGTCCATTCTGGGTGAAAGTCTGGTTTCTGTACTTCCTTCCACTGAAACTGTAGTTCTTACAAGGTGTGTGGCCATGTGCTGTGACCACTGCACCACCGAACACAGTGGTAGTTGTTTAGGGCTGTGTTTTATGAGAGGTGGAACATGCACACCAGTACATCAAATGCCCATTTGTCTACCAAACTAGCACACCATTTAACCTAATCAAACCATAGAGATAAAAAATCCAGGAACGAGCCACATTAAGTCTGAACTCTAATTCTACATGTTTTTTTCTCAGCAAAAATGGTCGGCAGTTGGAGTCCAAAAGGTGTTGTAGATAGTTCACTGTAACAAAAAATCTGAGTTGACATGATGGAATGCCACATACTTTTCAACCTCTTTGCACCACCTTTTAAAGTTCTGTTTTCAAAGCATGCCCTCCTCTCTTGGCATTTTTTCTCATAGAGTCAGCAGTTTTCCTGTCGTCTGCCCAGTTGTAGATCTACAGGATAGGGTCGAATCTAAACACCAATAATTTCAGGTTAGATGGTTGTTTGGAAAGGGCAGAGATCAGAGTCTTGCAAACATTGGAGGGTACAGAGGACGCATTTCCTACCACCTCTGTGCATCGCCTAATCCTTCCTGTGGCCTTTACATCCTTTTTACACTTTTCACACAAATCTGCTAGAACAGAACCTAGATAATTGTAGGATCAGGTGCGGCGAGTGAAGCTACAACGGTCAGCAACCAGGCAATGCCTGCCAATACACCTAACAATTAGAAAATAGAGCAGTTCTAGTTACATGTGGTGCTGTGTGGTGTAATAGTGCTAGGTGGAATTAAGTTGACACTGTCAACATTCATTTCTGTGCCAATTTTTGTTGGACAGTGTTTAATTGAAATACTTTATTTATAATTTAAGCATTAATCCATAGTTGCATCAGTGTGAAATCATATCCACAAAAATTCAGAGGGATTTGTACATGTGAAACAGATTTTGCACATATGTGGATCACTTCCTGTCAATTTGTGACTTCACTTCTATTGTAGCAGAGAGAAGTTGAAGAATGGTAGAGGGGTGTGTTTTTTTTTTCCTGCTGATTAGGGGTGTGGTTTAGCAGGTAAGGTGATAAATGAGGCACCTGTGAGCTGGGGGGAAGGGGGAAAAAAATGACAAACATTTTGGCATGGAGAACAGAGGAGTGGGAAGTGCACGTCATGCTGTTTTGAGGCATCTGGGCCTCGGAGTGAAACAGGAGTGGTTGTAGGAGAGCAGTGATCCCAAGTACTGGCCAGACTACTGGAAATTAAGCAGCAACCAAGGATTGTTGGAAATTCTGCTGAACCCTGGAGTGGGGATGGACAAACAAGCTATCATGCTCTTCACCCTGCTCGGTTGCAGTCTGGATCTTCCTTGTCCTGGCGGGCCAGTGGACCAACAAAGCTAAGTCTCCCTTTGTAACTCTGGTGGCTACTCTGTCCTCCTGCCCAGCTACAGGCGCAGAGCCTTACTTTGTGCTCTAATTGAACTACGCTACACACACACACACTCACACCTACATAATCTTTCCCTCTCCATGGACAATTAACCTGGACTATGCCCACACTTACACACTCACCCTTCTCACACTCTCACACCTGAACTCAAGGAACTGAACTGGACTGTTTACATCTGAACCACACATACATCTGATACACACACTTCTTTTCATTTGAATTGTGACGGTTCATTTTGGATTTGTGCAAGATTTATTTTTTGAAATGCATAATATGTTTTGGAAAGTTTCTTATTGCTTTAAGGGAAATGATGTAAGTTTTATGTTTGCGTATTAGCCATATGGTGTATTATTGTTTGATTGATTGATTTTGAAGCTAATACAATTTATTGGGATTGATTGAATTAGTGTTTGTTGGCTTTCTTTTATTGGGGTGTTTTGTAGTGAAGGTAGCTGATCCTATTAATCAATTATTTTAAGTGACAGGTTAGAATTACGACACTTCTCCTGTCTGGCGCCCAACGTAAATTTGGATATTGCTATTCTTCCGCTACACTATATGTATGATTTTCTCCAACGTATACCACGAAATCTATATGCAATATCCACAAATATCTCACTATCCGCTAACATGTTTTGTTTTTTTTGTTTTTTTTATATCGCTAACAGCACCTTTACGGTCGGAACAACCTAGCTGCTGGGTGCTGGTCAACAACATTGCCAAGCAATTGTCTTTTTCACTTGTTGCTTTCCCGTTACTTAGTGGGCTTAGTTAGTGAGCTTCAAATGAGACTTACCGTTCACAGTTTCTCTCCACTGTCCCTCAGGATTACAACGTTAGTCCAATATCGCCGAGCCTGCTAGCGACATTAGCCATGCAATATGCTACCGCCAAGTTAGGTAACCTTAAAATAAATAGTAAAACCACACAAAACAAAGCAACACTTACAGCTTCCAAGGTTTAAGTAGTTACTAGTTAGCTAGTTACAGTTGTGGAACTTTTTAGCACTAATTTGTTAATTTAACATGCCCTGAAGTGTAAAGTATGAACATTGCAGTTGTGTCCGCTTGACCAATAGCGTAGAATCTCAGCTCTAGATGGGACCCAAACGCAGGATTAAACGGGCCCTGGAATGCTTAACTTCAGGCTGCACCATGGTGGAGACCGCACTTTCTTAATCACATGATTAACATTTCACCCGCTTTTCAAGATTGTCCCATCATCGGCATTTTCTCCATATTTGTATAGCGCCTTTATAGTCTTTTCGACCACTCAAAGGCAGTATCTTGCCTGGAGGAGGGACTGAACCCTGACCTTCCGATTAGCAGGCAACCCGCTCTACCTCCTGAGCCACAGCCAAAGTTTTTATATTCCTAACATATTCAAGTTCAATTTCAAGACCTTTATTTGTCCCCGAGGGGAATTAGTTGTGCCTCAGTAGCAAAGAAGTTGACATACAGTACATGACATCATTGACAACAACAGCAGAGGGTAAAAAGGTGAATTTATATCTATTTGTTTTGGCTGGTGAGTTGTTTCATGATATTATCTGAAAAGAATAGGGCTGATCACACTTCCTTCAGGAATTCCATGTTTGACCCAATTTTAACCCTGGCAGTACAATGTGATATGTTTTTTTTTCCATATCATTATTCATCTTTACTAAAGCATCTACAGGTTTACCAATTCTCAAAACAGTATTCTAGTCTTTACCAGTCATCTTTACATTAATTTACATACAAAGGCAGGCGTCTTAACCATTGTGCCATCCCACCCCCATACTGGAGGTTTCAGTATGGGGAGGTTCAAGGATTTTCCTTGTGGCGGCCCAAGTTGCAAGTATGATCTACGATCATCTTTGAGTCGACTTCTTTGCGGAAAAGCTCGCACTTCTCCAGTTTCAACTTTACTCTGTGTCGCTGTAGGGCTTGGAGGACTTTGCGCAGCACTTTAACATGCTTGTCGAAGGATTTGGAGTAACAAAGCATGTTGTCCAGGTAGGGGATGCAACACCTCATCCCTTAGTGTGTCGAGCATCTTCTCCATGCTCCTTGAACCCTTGATGGTATGCTTTGCCCTGATCCAGGATCGAGAACCAACTTTACCCTCACAGTGAGTCGTTACAATCCTGGATCCGAGGAAGGGGGTGTCGATCTGGCACTGTTTTGCTGTTGAGTAGCCGGTAATCGAAGCCATCCTTCTAAAGGGAGCCATCCTTCTTCCTCACACAAATGACTGGGGCAGCGTAGGGTAATTGAAACTTCATCCCTTAATCATCAGCTCTTGAATGTGCTCTTTCACTTCCTGGTAAAGTGGTTTCGGAATGGATGCATATGCCCTTTGCACTGGGGTGCCCAATGGTACCCAAGGATATCCTCTTTTGCAGGATAATGTCGTGTTTGAATGGTTTAGAGATGGGTACCTTAATTTGAGGCCGTCAAGTATTATCAATTCCCAGGAGACCATCCCCTACACTCAGCTGACCCAAAGCACCGTTCTCTTTGGCAGGTTCATACAGGACCAAGGGGTCAGAAATGTTGAAGTTTGGGGGGACCCTGCAACATACAGTACGTTCACTGCTGTCCTGGCTGTAATGTCTACATTGTTCCTACCCACTCTTACTGCAGCTGGGTCGCAGTTTGTCCTCTGTGGGATCCGGATGTAGTTGACCTTGGCCACCACTTGCGCCTCCTCCAACCCCAAAGCTCTGCGAAGGAGGCTGATGAGTGTCGCAACGGCATTGCCAAGTAGTTCTTGTCTCTCGATGATCTCTACAAGTACTTTGGATCCTAGTAATAGCTGTGCCAAGGACGCCTGACTGATCAGGTAAGGGGCTTGGATGGTGAGGTTGGGGTCATCGTTCCCTGAGAGATTGACAGTGAGTTTAACCCATCCATTATAGGAGATAGCATGGCCAGTCACAGCAAAAAAAGATCTAGGTCCCCATCCAAGAGTTCTTGTAGGGGTCTCACTGCATAGTTGGGAATGTGGGAATCAGCCCACTCCTGGTCAATCATGCTCACTTGTGAGCTAGAATCAAACAGGGCTGTTGTTGGGTAGCCATTGACCAGACACTTAAGTAAGCTTCTCCTTCCAACTAGGGGTACCCTGCATCTGGCGGTACTCTGAGATTCAAGTGTGTGTGCCTGTTGTTCATCAATGGGTTTCCCCGGCCGTCGTTCGGGCGTGTGTCTTACTGGCTGGGACTGTGACTGCAGTGTACGCCGATCTCTGGCTGTCCCTCAGCAGAGACTGTGACCTGTTTCCCTGGATCTTGGGCCGCCCGGTGTCCCAACCCTCCACACGCAAAGCAGTGGTTACACTCCTGCAGATTCTGTTCAATGCAGTTTGTGCAACCAGCTGTCCTTCCCCTCGCTTGGGCTGGAGGTGGAAAGTATTTACTGGGGGTGGGCTGAGGAAGGGGTGGTGGCCCCTGGCGTGGCAGTGTTTGGGGTGGTGCATTTGTCTGCTGATCAATCAAGGTATGTGTGTCAGAGCCTCCACTTGGGCATTCAACTGTTGTATGGTCTGAAGGTTCTTGGTGGCTTCTACTAAATCTCTTGAGTCTTTACTTTGCTCACCTCCCGTCTCCACCTTAGCACTATGTATGTGTGTGTTGGTCTCCGCCAGAGATCTGCAAATTTTCCCCCGAGGCCTTGGTATACAGTATAGAGAAACACCTCTTGAATGGTCTTAGGATCATAGGAAATGTCTGTGTTGGTTTGCCTTGATTGAAAAATAAGCTTCTGTTTAAGGCCAATCAAGCGGTACAGGAATTGCTGAGGTAACTCCTGCTCCATCTGCTGAGCTCTTGGAATATCTCAGTAGTTGCTTTCTCACCAAGGTGGGACCAGACACTTTCCCAGCCCTTCAACTGATCGTGTGGATGTCAAATCATGTGTGTTGGGGTGGGGTGGTGCTAGTATGATTGTCTTGTCTGAGTGAGAGTGTGGTTGTGGTGTATGAGCTAGTACTGTTGTGGATTGGCTGGGGCTGGATATGGCTGGGCCTGCGTATGTCACTGCATCTCCAGATACCTCAACAGACTTCTCAGCTGTGGCACAGACTTCACTAACTTTACCTATTAAATCACTTAACATCAAGACTTGGCTCAAAACTTGATCCTCAAGTTCTAATAAGGAGTCAGACTGCAGGTAGGTGCATAGTCCATGCAGTTTTCCTCATCCCCTGGAATTATGACAACTGTTTCTTACCTGTCAGCTGCAATGTTCATTGTGATCTGGTGGATACTGACATTCAAAAGTCTGAACAGACTCTTCTTGATGCTCCATACCAGTTCCTTACAGCTGACATTGTGTATGCGATGTCGATAACGGCACAATGTAACCTGCAGTGTACAGTGGTCCGATGAACCAATGGTGTGGCTGGTGGCTCCCATGCGTTGACCCCTTGGTTCAGCGGTGCGGCCCTCTGGCAAGATGCGGCCTACCGACTGGTTCCTAGGCTGTAGTCACGTCTCGTCACCTCAGTCTTGTGGTCCTACTATTACTGGATCTGTTCCCCGTTGAACATGAAGAGGAGATATCCCGGACAAGGCCCCACAGTTTGTTACGGGTCTCAAATGGCATGTACCACAGCAACAAATGATTAGTGGTTCAACTGTCCAACTCCCTGAAAACACAGGGATTAGATGAATGAAGACAGAAACCATGCGTTACTCTTCCCAAACTTCCTCTCAATTTAGTACAAAGTCTCAAACCACAGAACAAATGTGCAAAACTTTCCCTTGTGCATAAGTGTCTTCTTAAAGTGTCCATTGTCTAATTTGCTGTCCATGTTCTGCCCCAATAAAATTAATTAGTATGGTCCCCCTCTTTTACTCATTGTCAGTTCCATTACACTCCAATGTTGACATTACATAAATGCAAATACTTCTTTCCAATATAAGAACTGTTTCTAAATCAACCACTACATTATACAGTACATTAATTCAAAGAGCAATATAGATCAGCATTCTCTCCCATTAAGGTACTTATACAGGACTTAATAAATAAACAATCCAACATGTCACAAAGGGAATATGAATGGACTCAATAGCCTCATTAGCTCTCCTTATATCTAAACACATCCTGATGTCCTTGTCAGGTTTTTGGAGTACCACCACTGGGTTTTCCCAGGAGGTGAGGACTTGGGTTTATCAGTTCCTTGATCTTGCAGCTGCCAGATTACTAACTGGTACAAGGAAGAAGCACCATATAACCCCAGTATTGGCTGCTGTTCACTGGTTACCAGTCAAATATAGAATCGATTTTAAGGTGCTGCAAATTGTTTTTCAGGCATTACATGGTCTGGCCCCATCTTATATCTCAGAACTCCTAATGTTTCATCACTCCTCCAGAACCTTCAGATCATCAAATCAATCCCTCTTAGCCGTCCCACAGTCTCGTCTGAAAACAAAGGGTGACCGTGCCTTTTCAGTGGCGGCCCCGAGACTGTGGAATAATCTACCCCTGATTATTAGATCATCCCCCACCATCCATCCTTTTAAGTCTCGACTTAAAACTCATTTGTATTCTTTGGCGTTTGAGTTTGTTTAGGGGCACCTGTGCTTGTGTCTTTATTTATGTATATTGTTTCTAACTGTGTTGATTCTACATAACTTGTCCAGCACTTTGGTCAACTCTGGTTGTTTTTAAATGTGCTTTATAAATAAACTTGACTTGACTTGATCTTTTACTCAACTGCTGCCCGGAGGTTGTTTGGCTGAGCCACAGGTTTTAGCTTTCTGTGAATGTGCAGGCTTATTTGCTTGGTGTTCAATTTTCCTACTCCCTTGAACATGTATGTATATTGCTGCTGGAGTGTGCATTTATTGACTTTAACAAGTGAGACATTTTCACCAATTTTAAATACCCCTAGCTTCATGGCTGGTGGAGTAGTTCAGCATTGCCTGACTGATTGGATGAGTATAGGTAAAAAAAATTCTGTTGTTTTGGCACACATGAATAACACTTTATCTGTTGGCCTTCAGCCTGTCCAATACATTTTCTCCCATCACATTACTTGTAGCACCTGAATCTATTAGCATTTTCAACTCTAAACAAATACATGACACATACATTCACTGGTTTAGGCACACAGTCCCGTGATGGTTAAGGTTAGTGTAAGGGCCTGCGGGGGGGCTGTCAATGCCTTTAACACTAACATCACAATCTAGCTGGCTGGGTAGCTACTATCTGCTAACACTTCTCCTATAGACACCAAAGTGTACCATTGATGTCAAATAACTGTCTTTGTCACACTTTCCCAAAGCATAGATATTTGATGTGAACAGGCAACAACACACACACAGGGCATAATAATCTCATCAAATCTGATGTTTATATTTATATTTTGCTCATGGATAGTGACGTTACTGCCTGAATTATCCAACCTTTATCAATTAAGGTCATGCTGAAGCGGTACACAGCTGGATGGTGTGGCTTTGATCATCATCCACACATCGTCTGGAGGGTATTTCCTACGAAAAACAGATTACCCAGTGACATATTGTCATTCATTCTGCATACAACATGATGTTTAGCAACTTTGAACATCGGGCTGACATCTGCAAGATATTTGTGTGGTATCTTGGTCGTGATTTGTCTTTACAAATTGTAATATATATGTGTGACTAAGAGTCTGTGCATTTACAACAAGAGTGCCAAAGATTTAACTCCACAGAATAAGACACGAAATAAGGCTGCTGTGATTGATCCTCTGTCTGTGTGCCCTCATAGTTAACCAGCCTGCCTCAGCTGTGGAGCTGTATGAGGGGGAGGAGTTTGTCCTGCTGCCCTGTGAGTTTTCCACCTTTGACATAGTCTACCCCACTGTGGTGTGGAGCCGCTGTGATATCAATCCTCCAACCATCCACCAGCGTCAGCAGGAAGGTGATGAACTTAAAGACCAAAACCAGCTTTACAGCGGCCGAACATCCATGATGACTGATGCTCTGAAAACTGGAGACCTCAGCCTCAACCTGACAAAACTCCAGCTCTCTGACAGCGGCACCTACACCTGCACCGTCATTGCGTTGGGAGGACAAAAGACAGTGACACAGATACAGCTGCTGGTAAAAGGTGAGCAACAATCCCAGTCCTGCCTTTTCCCTGAGTATTAGTGGCTCCCTCTGAAGACGTGATGGAAAGATGGAAGGAAGAGATGTGAGAAAAGAAGAGTTCAACAGTTAACACATTCATTTTAACACCATGTTGAGTCAGAAAACAGTCCATCTAAAAAGTGAGAGCAACATGACAGCTGAGGTGCTTCTGTTATTTTCAGGTGGTGATGGTTTTAAATTGTGCTGATCAGCTGCAGCATCCATTCACAAACAGGACAGGGTTGGTTTCTGGGTCACCTGAGGATCCAGGAGGAATAAGACACGATATAAGGCTGCTGTGATTGAACCTCTCTGTCTGTGTGTACTCACAGTTTCCCAGCATGCCTCAGCTGTGGAGCTGTATGAGGGGGAGGAGTTTGTCCTGCTGCCCTGTGAGTTTCCCACTTTTAATCTGGATGACCCCACAGTGGTGTGGAGCCGTTACGATCTCAATCCTCCAACTGTCCACCAGCGTCAGCAGGAAGGTGATGAACTTAAAGACCAAAACCAGCTTTACAGCAGCCGAACATCCATGAAGACTGACGCTCTGGAAACTGGAGACCTCAGCCTCAAGCTGACAAAACTCCACGTCTCTGACAGCAGCAACTACACCTGCACTGTCAGATTGTTAGGAGGACAACGGAGAGTAACAGAGATACAACTAAAGATCAAAGGTCAGCAACAAACCCTAACACCTGCTGTAGATACATTCAGAGGTCAGAGGTCATGTTCTTTTTGTTTCTGGTTCCCACAGAACAATTTCCATACTGGGCCAAAGTTCTCCTGGTTCTCCTGGTTCTCCTGGTTGTTGTTCTTGTTGCTACTGGGTGTCTGTGGATACATTTCCGGCATTATTTCACATCAGGTATGTCACAACTACGCTTCCAGCATATAAATGTATTATTGGAGCAAAAAAGCTAAACACTTGTGACAACGGAATTTGTAGTTGTAGAAAATAGTCACAGGTGTATCAGTGAAATTGAAGTCACAGAGAAAAATGGGGACTGAATCTGATGGATTTTCTCTCTGTAGGCCTCTTCCAGAAAACTCTGAGTTAGATAACCTGAGATGAGGGTTTTGTGATCCGGAAAGACAGCTAACTTTAACTCTGGGTCGGTTGTTGCGGTAACTGACTCTGTGACCCTGCCGGTCTCCTCCCTCTTACAGATCAAGACCAACATACTTTCATCTCAAGGCATCAAATATCGACGCTTTTAGACAGCATGACAAAGTGTGTTTTTTTTACGCTAAAGGCGCCCTACAGCTTTAACATGAAAAACTGCAGTATTACAACAATAAAGAGGCTAACACTCTAGCTGTGGGGCTAGCCATGGCCTGTTCTCATTTCAGGGTGTCCATTACCAACACTTGCAGAAAAAGTGACAAAGCATAGGGATTTTTTTTTTTGAGGTTTTGTTGTGATGTTGTGATGTTTTGCTGTCTCTGATGTTTTTTGTATGTTTGTGAGGTCGAAGCTACTTAAATTGCCCTGTAAAGGGACAAATAAAGATTTTACTACTACTACTATTTGACGCTAAAGGTACTCTTCAGCGTCAAGCAATTACGCTTTGTCACGATGTCTAATTAACAAATCTGCCATACAGTATGCCAGATTACCAGTCCACCCCTGGTCTTAATCAATTTTATAATAACACTCGTGATACACATCTTAAAGGAGACCTATTATGCTTATTATATTACAATATTGGATGTTCATGTTAAACATGGCCAAAGCTTCAAATAATGAGGTTAAAGTATTTTAAAGAAACCCCTGTGACCTTTTCTGAATGCTCTGTTTTCAACTGCTTTTTCTACTAACTGCTCCATTCTACGACACATGGAGCTAGATGGAGGCGGTGTTCCATTTACAGGTGCTGGTCAAGTAATTAGAATATCATCAAAAATTTGATTTATTTCGGTAATTCCATTCAAAAAGTGAAACTAGTATAATGTATACAGTCATTCCACACAGACTAATATATTTCAAGTGGTCATTCCTTTTAATTTTGATGACTGTAACTGAACTAATCCCAAATTCAATATCTCAGAAAATTAGAATATTATTTAAGACCAATAAAGGATTTTTAAAAATGTTGGCCAACTGAAAAGTATGAAAACGACAAGGATGACCAGCACTCCAGGGCTCCGTTTGCCTGAGTTACTGCAGCAATGCAGCGTGGCATGGAGTCGATCAGTCTGTAGCACGGCTCAGGTGTTATGAGAGGCCAGGTTGCTCTGATAGTGGCCTTCAGTTTTTCTGCATTGTTGGGTCTGGCATATTGCATCTTCCTCTTCACAATACCTCATAGATTTTCTATAGGGTTAAGGTCAGGTGAGTTTGTTGGCCAATTAAGAACAGGGATACCATGGTCCTTACACCAGGTACTGGTAGCTTTGGCACTGTGTGCAGGTGTCAAGTCCTGTTGGAAAATGAAATCTGCGTCTCCATAAAGTTGGTCAGCAGCAGGAAGCATAAAGTGCTCTAAAACTTACTGGTAGACGGCTGCGTTGACCTTGGTCCTCAGAAAACTCAGTGGAACAACACCAGCAGATGATATGGCACCCCAAACCATCACTGTGCGTGAGATTATGCTTACACTGTTCTCAGTGCCTGATTTATGAAGCTGTGCGTACCTTTGAAATCTAGGTGTACGCACCACCTGGTGTTGATAAATGCGGCAGCTGAAAACGTGCGTAATTTGAATTAAATGCCCCCAGTTATTCAGGTTCAGGAGGCTGCACCCAGGACTTCACAGCAGTGACTGACGGAATACAGCAAGAAATACATGGTTTGGAGCATGAAATTCAGAAACAAAATATTATGTTGTTTTGACAGATTTAAATAAAGATTAAATGTTTAGTTTCACTACTAGAGCCCCTCCCCGGCATAAATGTTCAAAAATATTGTGCATTTTAATATTACGAGATTTTTCATTTGGAAACAATTTAATACTTTTTTATTTGTTAAAACTGGACACGAGCGGTCAGATGAGCCATAAACAGTTCAGGTCCAGCCCGACAGCCAGTGCTGGAGTCAGGGGGACCAGCGTTTATTTTGATGAATGGAGGACATACGGACAGATACAGGGCGGTGTACCCCCAGCGTGCAAAGCAAGCTTTCATAAGATTTTTGGCTTTGGGAAACAGTGCTCTGCGCTGTCCTGGGACTATTACGCACAGACATCCGCGGTGTAACGTTTCTTTTATGTTCAGAGTGAAACATTGTCCAAACACAATGATGAGCTGCACAATGTCTGTACCACCAATTTGTGGAGGGAAACTGTTTGTGTTTGTGTGCAAACTAGAAGCTCTTGTCTGTTCTTAGAATTATAAATTGGCTACTTGTGGTGCTCCAAGGGATTTAGCACTGCTAAAACGGCCATTAAAGTCAAGCCCCAAATAAGTCCCAGGACTGGGCTTTACGCACTGACCCAGGACTCACACATGAACCAGGATCAAATAACCGCCTATCTCCTTTACCGGCCTGGTGTGGGAACGCATTTTGACAAATAAACGCAAGTCCCCATTAAACACCTGGGCCCGTATTCACAAAGAATCTTAAGGCTAAAAGTAGCTCCTAGTGACGTAATTCTAAGAAAATTCTGAGAAAAGTGGGCGTGTACTCTTAAAATTAGAGAAAAAATCCTAGTAAAGAAAAGTAATTCACAAAGCATCTTAAGCCTTAAAAGAGCTCCTAAGCTCGAGATTGTTAGGAGCAGCGACGAGGGACTTTTAAGGGGCTTAAGAGTTTCTTTAGTAGAGGAGAAAATGGCAGAAAGAGCGAAGAGGGAGACGAAATGTGTTGCAGGATGACAGTGAGTTAATCAGACGCTATTGATTAGATCGTACAGGGATCGTGTTTGTGACTGATCTTATTAGATACACGCTAACATCTCCGACAGCGCAGGAATTAAAGTAATCACTACATTACGATATTTGGCAATGCAGCGGTGATGATTTGGGTCTGTCACAACCTTCTGTAAGCGTGATCACACAAACAATTAAAGCTGATGATACACGGGGCAACTTTTTGAGCAATGTTGCTGGGCAATCTTGCTAGAGGCAAGTCCGACTATGTTTAAATGGATAGCGGCGGAGCGGGGCGGGTGGCGGAGTGGCGGGGGAAGGGGATTAGCCTACGGTAGTAATCTTTACTCATTATTATTGACGACAGCGTTGCCCTGCACGATTGCTCTAAAAGTTGCTGTGTGTATCATCAGCCTTACAGCACTTTCAGAACCTCTATTGTGTCGCAGTTCATTTCGTTTCCACTGGACATTCCCACCTTGCAGGCTCAAAAAACTGCATTTATGAATATAGCAGCTCTTGCGCTACGCGAGAATGAACCGTTAATATTTTGCACTAAGCTCCACGTCTGCTTCGCCCGTGCTGTGACACCCGGCCCGAATTTTCCTTTTAGAATTGCCTTGTGTTTATCCACTAACTGGTCCAGTTGGGCTTTCTCAGCTCTGCTTGGTTTTGATTCCGTGTTTGATCCATTAAAACCAACATTCAAACCTCCACTTAGATAGAAACGCCAGCAATCAGTGTTATTGGAAAGAGTGGAACAATTTTTATCATTCCAAGCCAATCAAATACCTGAAATTAACAGCATGGTAAATAAAAAAACAGCATTTATATACACATATATAATGTGTGTGTGTGTGTGTGTGTGTGAGAGAGAGAGAGAGAGGAGAGAACGGTCAAATAGGAAATATTACGCATGTAATTTCCAAAGTAAAGGCTTAGAATATAACCTACACTAGAATCACTCTTTTTTTTCCTTCTTGGACAACCAACCAATCACAGTCTTCAAACGATTGTGTCATACATAGCAACGGGGTCAACCCCGCCTCCTCACTAAGATAAAAGTTTTTGTCTTTTCCTTGCTCAGAGTTGCTCTCAGATCAGTTGTGAATAGCTCTTAAGCTAAGACTCCTAGGTAAAAGTTTTTAAGCTAAGATAAGAGTTTTCTGAGAGGACTCTTAGATTCTTTGTGAATACGGGCCCTGATCTGGTTTTCATAGAAGTTCTTTGGATGTATAAAACCTCTTAAGCCCAACGGGGTCTCCCACTTTAGCTGCTTCTATTCTGCTTGGTTCGTTAATACATCTTTTAATGTTTAAATGTATGATCAATATGTCAGTATGGACATGCTGCACATTGTTAGATTGGTTAGATTCTCCACAATTTAATCGTTCAATTAATTAAATGGAAACAACGAGCCCCAAAGTCTAATTCTTATAGATTTACCGGTGTAACCTGCATGGCACAAGAGAGGAAAGAAAAAAAGTGCTGACTGCTGTTACTGTAGAAGTGCTCGTTAAGTCACTCGTTAGGCCGAATGTGTCCGTTCCTTGATTATTTATATTCCTTTAGTCTGTAAGGGTCCACCAATCAAAAGAATCAAAACAGCTTTTCGTAAAAATGAATCCAAATTGTAAATCCTGCCATATGAAGACATTTTCTCAGTTGCTCTCTGTCTGCTAACTTCTCTCAACCCGTACCATGTTGTTTTTCATGATGTTACTTCAAAATAAAATCACATGTCAGAGCTAGATCAAATGAATGACATTTATTTGATTTTATTGGACAAGCTTTATATAAGTAATATTCTGTGTGAAATAAATGTAAAATAAATATGTTTCATAGTAGTTTCAGTTTTGTGCAAAAGGAATTAAAGGCCTGTTCAGTGATTTTAGCAAATAAAGGCCCGGGCTATTTATCAGAGTTTTACGGTATGGTTATTTCCTCCACATGGCTACCTCAGTTTTTTTGTAGGGCCCTTATAAGACAGAAAATTATTTTTTTGAACTTTGGATCATGCAAACCTGCCATGACCTGACCTCCGTCCGAGTATTGCAACATGGCTCCCATGTGATGGTATCGTCACAGTGTTCCATCCATTGTGACAACATTGTTAGAAGTGTTCACTAGTGATATATGAATGTAGATAACAGCTCATTTCTGAAATATTCTTGATTCTTAATTTTATTAGTTGATGATGTGACTGCAGCTGTAACAACAAGGGTTAGTTTCCAGATTTAAGCTGATATCTTATGCTAATTTCATGCATAATGAAATAATGCAATAATGTATTTAATAATCACAAAATAAATACCCCAATAAAGAAATACTCCGAAGAAAAACGAATTGAAAAACTTTAGAACTCCTAAATAGTCTCATACAATTACCCTGAGCTCATAAATAAAAACCAAAGATAGGCACATTGATTTTAACACAGGGAGAATTCTGCCACACTAAAACATTCAAAATCTGGATTCATGTGTGCTTTTGTTAGGGAAGAATGGCAGGGGAAATAACACAATACAGCAAGATTTGGTGACCGCAAAGTGGGAACTTTTGAATGTTTGCCTACTGCAGTTTTTCACTTTGTGAAACTGCAAATATATCAATCAAGCAGTATTTTGTGTGTTGTGTGTCACCATTGTTTTACCTCATTAGACAATAGACATGAAGTGAACATAAACCCTTCATATTCTAACTTTAATAAAGATTTGATTGAGTCCATCTGACAATAATACTCAGTGATTTAATAACCAGTCACTTGTGCTGTTGATTGTAGAGACACCAAAGACAACACTGTCTCTGTTAGATGGAACAATGGGACATATTTCAGAGTTCCTGCTGCTGTCTGTACAGCTGATGTTGTGCTTTGTTGTCCTCTCAGTCTACCAGGTGGAGGTGGATTCAGGGGTGGAGTCTGTCCTGCTGCCCTGCAAAACCACAGTTCACCTGCCTGAAGACATAAGAGTGGAATGGAGGGGCGAAGACGATGACGACGTGGTCCACGTATATCAGAATGGCTCTGACCACCCTGAAGAACAGGACGGACATTACAGAGACCGAACAGAGATGAAGAGAAACCTGCTGAGACCTGGAGACCTCAGTCTGACCCTGAAATACCCCACAGACTACGACAGAGACACCTACACCTGCAAGGTCTACAGCAGGGAAAGAAACATCCTGATGGAGAAAAAAGTGGAGCTCAAGGTCAAAGGTCAGAGTTGGAAATACGGGTCAGAGCTGTACATGCAGGTCAGAGGTTATAGCTGTAGATACAGGTCAGAGGTCAGAGCTGTAGATACAGGTCAGAGGTTATAGCTGTAGATACAGGTCAGAGGTTATAGCTGTAGATACAGGTCAGAGGTCAGAGCTGTAATACAGGTAAAAGGTCAGAGCTGTAATACAGGTCAGAGGTTATAGCTTTAGATACAGGTCAGAGGTTATAGCTGTAGATACAGGTCAGAGGTTATAGCTGTAGATACAGGTCAGAGGTCAGAGCTTTAGATACAGGTCAGAGGTTATAGCTGTAGATACAGGTCAGAGGTTATAGCTGTAGATACAGGTCAGAGGTTATAGCTGTAGATACAGGTCAGAGGTTATAGCTGTAGTGACAGGTCAGAGGTCAGAGCTGTAGATACAGGTCAGAGGTCAGAGCTGTAGATACAGGTCAGAGGTTATAGCTGTAGATACAGGTCAGAGGTTATAGCTGTAGTGACAGGTCAGAGGTCAGAGCTTTAGATACAGGTCAGAGGTTATAGCTATAGAGACAGGTCAGAGGTTATAGCTGTAGAGACAGGTCAGAGGTCAGAGCTGTAGATACAGGTCAGAGGTTATAGCTGTAGATACAGGTCAGAGGTTATAGCTGTAGATACAGGTCAGAGGTTATAGCTGTAGTGACAGGTCAAAGGTCAGAGCTGTAGATACAGGTCAGAGGTCAGAGCTGTAATACAGGTCAGAGGTCAGAGCTGTAGATACAGGTCAAAGGTCAGAGCTGTAGATACAGGTCAAAGGTCAGAGCTGTAGATATAGGTCAAAGGTCAGTGCTGTAATACAGGTTAGAGGTTATAGCTGTAGATACAGGTCAAAGGTCAGAGCTGTAATACATGTCAGAAGTTATAACTTGCTGTATCATCCTCCCTGTTTGGAGTTTGGACACAAGAGGTATATATTTATGCTCAGCTACTCAAGCACTAGCTAAAAAGTCCAAAATGTTAACTGTAAAGCTTTTTTCATTAAGCAAATACACTTTTGTGTCAACAACACATCAACTTGTTTAATAACAACCAGGCTGGCTGGTGGTGCAGTTAGTTAGTAATCAGCCCGCGGAGCCAAACCTCTACTCCAATCGTGGGTTCGAATCCTGCAGCTGGTACCAGTGGTAACTGGTTACTGCTTTAAACACCTGTAACCCTTGGTAACAAACTAAATATGGTAAACACACATCTCGCATCACACCGACAGCGGTATCAATCGCAAAAAAATAGCTGGCAGCTCTCACACACATTTTCTTAGTCTGGTTAGCTTGCTGTGAAGCATGTTGCATGTCAAACTAATTTGCTGGCAGAAAATAACAAAATGGATGTCTCAGTTTTGTAGACACATTTTTGATAAACATTAGCGGTCAGTGCTAATCTCACTGACAAACTATCTGCATTTCCTGTGACTAATTCATAATAAAAGTCAACTGGTGTATAACAAGTTAAATGCTATTAACGTGAAGCTGCAGCAGCAGGAAATGTTGGCTTTGCAAGAGCAGCATCTTCATACTGCAGTTTTTCGCTTGATAATACTGCAGATATAGAAATTAAGGCAGTTATTTAATGAAAACCTTCAGATTCTACCTTTAATAAATATTTGACTAATTCCATCTGACAATAATACTCAGTGATTTAATAAACAGTCAGTTGTGCTGTTGATTGTAGAGACACCAAAGACGACACTGTCTCTGTTAGATGGAACAATTGGACATATTTCAGAGTTCCTGCTGCTGTCTGTACAGCTGATGTTGTGCTTTGTTGTCCTCTCAGTCTTCCATATGGAGGTGAATTCAGGGGTGGAGTCTGTCCTGCTGCCCTGCAAAACCACAGTTCTTCTGCCTGAAGACGTCACAGTGATATGGAGGGACAGTTTCAACAGGAAGCTTCATGTGTATCAGAACTGCTTGGACCAGCCTGAAGAACAGCATGGGTTTTACAGAAACCGAATAGAGATGAAGAGAAACCTGCAGAGACCTGGAGACCTCAGTCTGACCCTGAAATACCCCACAGACAGAGACAGTAACATCTACACCTGCACTGTCAGCAGGGAAAGAGCAAGGAGCAGGGAGAGTTACATCCTGATGAAGAAACAAGTGAAGCTCAAGGTCATAGGTCAGTGCTGTAGATACAGGTCAGGGGTCAAAGGTGTACAGTGTTGAGCAAGTTACTTATAAAATGTAATACATTATAGATTACTAGTTACTGTCATTTGAAAGTAATTAGTTATATTACAATATTACTGTATCTGAATTGTAATGCTTTACACTAGTTTTGCGTTACTTTGAGCTACTTTTACTGCTATTTAATGGACACATTCTTCAGACAGTAAGATGTGCTGCATAGATGGGTTCTAGTGATATGCAGAGTTATCTGCACGGATCGGCTGGGTGATAAAAATTTACATTTTAATGTTACCTTTTAATTTGAACCCTGCCTACAATGTCAACCGTCAATATCCCGCAACAGGAAATAATGCCATTATTTTAGTCATGGATTTGTTGTGTTGGACAGAGGACTCAAATGCAGGTTTTATTAAGGGAAAAAGGGGGTTGAGGGAGTGGAGGCGAGGGAGAGGTGGATGCCGGGGGAACACGGGTATAGGGGACCAAGGAGAAAGTAGGGCAGATGGTGCTGAGGCAAGGAAGAGAGGAGGCAAGGGAGAACTGATCGGGTGGTTGGTGGAGGAGTGTGGTGGCAGACTGACTGTGAGGCACGAGGGGGGAGCCGAGAGAATGCCATGGACGAAGCCCGAGGGGAGAGGGCAGGTAGGCGAGCCCAGCTGACTTGATGGAGGAACGGAGGCGAGTGAACCTGGGGAAAGGCAGACAGACAGACAGACAGACGGGGTTAGTAACTGGGAAACCAGAACGGGAAACAGAGACGTTGCAAGATCAAAGCTGGAGTCAAGTAGTGACACCAGGTCAGGTGCAATGACATTGAAGCAGAGGTTGTGTGGAGAACCGGGGTTGATATACTGGCAGGAAAGGAGTAGATTGATTGCTGGCGGGGAGAGGAGTCTGCTGATGAGGTGCAGGTGTGGATCGTCAGCTGGGCTCAAAAGCAGAGAGAGAGGGAGTTCACAGGCAGGGGGAAACATACACAGAGGTCTCCTCTGCTCCCAGGTAGGCAAGATACAGGGGGAAACATAATGCAAGAAAAAAAAGAAGAAATAAACAGGACACTCACCATCAGCCGGGCTGCCACCACAACGGGATTTGTTTTTCTGCTATTGAAATGTTTCACGGTGTTGGTGTATTATTAAAGAACAGAAAACCTCTTAATTTTGGGTTTAAGTGCATTGTAACCCACACTACTGTAATGGGTACAATGTTAACGATTTTTATTTTGTAATTTGCTATATTACAGCAAAAATACATTAGTTACTTTTGTAACGTGTTACTCCCAACGCTGCTGTAGATGTTTGGCTTATATCTGATTATGAAACTAATCAATATTTACTAATCAGATTACCTCTTTCTTATTCTCATTAAGTTGGACAAAGTTTTGGGCCAGCCAGCACTTAATGTCACTGAAACAGTCAAAGATGGATCGCAATTAATTAATGTCACTTGGTTGTAATGGTAACCCAGCTGTGTGTCATTAGCATGACAGTGGTAGGATATATACTGTCTACGGAGAATGGAGCCCAAAGGGAGCATTTAGAGGGACAATAGAATTGTCCCAGGATTGAACCTTGGGGTCCTTGATTGCTGCGGAGGAGGATGAAATATTTCCAGTGTAGACAGAACAGGACCTGTCTCTCTAGTAGAAATTAGTGCTAATCCCTGGATACCAACTATTAGCTTGAGGCAATCCAGGAGGATGTCGTGATTGACACTATTAAAGGCAACACTGAGGTCAGGTAGGAGTAAAATCGCACAATTTCTGGAGTCGCTAAACAATTGCAAATCGTTCAGTACAGTCTCTCTGCGATGGAATACTAAAACCAGATTGGAAATTGTCCAATACATTGTTTTCATTTAAAAACAAAGAAAACTGGGAGAGGATGACGTTCTCCAGTATTTTGGAGATAAAAGATAATTTAGAAATGGGCCTAAAATTATTAAAATCAGTGGGGTCTAGGTTTTTTAATAAAAGGCTGGATCACAGCATGTTTAAAACTGGACGGGACAGTGCCATTTAAGAGAGAGGTATTTATTACGGATTATAAACTGGGGCCAACAGTATATAACACCTCTTTCAATAGATGTGAAGGAACAATATCTGTGGGGGCAGAAGTTGGCGAGACAATGTCCTTCAGTGTGGATAGAGCTGGCTCAAAGCAACTGAGAGATGCCATCAACCTTGGCGATAAAGAAGCTCAGAAATTGTTTGGGATTGTCAGAAGTAACACCTCTTCTTTTGTCAATCTTCCCTCTGGTGTCCTGCACTCTTGTCTCAGGGCACGAGTCTCACTATTTAGTCATGGTTGTGTTTTAACTTTTGGTTGCTTAATTTCGAGTGGGAAAAGGTATCCAGAATATCTGTGAAAATGTTATTAAGTAGGGTGGCTAACTTTTCCGTGCTCAAGGAGGATGAGTTTGTCTCTGCAAACCTAGTATAAGGAGATGCTATGAAGGCATCAGAAAATTGCCTAACAGTGGTATGATTCAGTGCCGTAGTATAGCAATCTGGCGAGTTAGCTGTAGTGTCACACAATTTAGACGTGTGTGTGGTGCGGAGCAGGGTTAGCAGGTTGTGGACCCAAACGCAGGACTCAGAGTGGAGCAGGTAAAGTTCCAAACAGTTTATTTAAGCAAAACAAAAGGCAACAAAAGGCAAGCACACTTACAGAAGGAGTGGCTGAAAAGCAAAGTCCAGAAACAAGATAAATCCAAAAGTCCTTAATCCAAAATACGAAGAGACACGAGAGACAAGCAAACTGCTACACAGGGAATCCACAAACAATGACCCGACAAAGACAAGACAGAAACACCAGGAATATATACAGGGACTAACGAGCAGGGCGGGAGCAACACAGGTGACAGGAATTAGGGTAAACGAGACACAGGCAAGGAGAGAGAGCAGAGGAAAACAGAGACACATGACAAGCAGACAAGGGGCAGAGTGAATAAACGGGACAGAGTACAAGAAACCCAAACGAGAACACAGAACCAGAACATAGAGTGCAGACTAAACCAAAATAAAGTACACAAGAACTAAGACTATGACATAAAACTGAAAACCCAAACCCCCCAACAGAACACAAAGAACAGGATCGTGATATGTAGGAGGTAGACCGGGGAGTGATGCATTAAAATCACTGATTTGTGATCAGATAGACAGGTATCATTCACAACTCAACATTGAGAAAGGGAAACCCTAATGATAATACAAGATCAAGTGTGTCGCCATGGTCGTGTGTAGGGCCAGTCAAAGACTGAGTCAGATTTAAAAAGTCCACAAGTTCGAGAAACTCACTAATCATGAGCTTAGATGGGCAACAGACATGAATGTTAAAATCACGAAGTATTAAAATATTATCAGAGCTGGTCATAAGCAATGATAGAAAACTGAGACTTCATGGATAAAGTAGGGGGGTCTGTACACGAGTGCACAAATCAATGCGTGGGCCAGCTGAACTTTGAATACCTGGACCTGAAAACTTTTATAATTGTCTACCGCCAAAACTCTGCATTAAAAGTGAGTCCTAAAGACTGTTGCTATGCCACCACCCTTGCCTGTGGTTCTGGGAGGGCTAAAAAAGTCACAATCAACGGGGTAGAGTTAAAAAAGGGAGCTTCGTTCACCAACATTAAGACAAGTTTCAGTTAAAAACAAAAAGTCCAGACTATGTGATAAAAGGAAGTCATTTAAAATAAAGGTTTTGTTCAAGAGTGAATGTGTATTCACCAGTGCCATTTTAATAGCGGTGGAATCCACAGTCACAGGTAAATCCTTTTGGTCAAGTGTGTTGATGACAGGTCCCAAGACCAACCATGGTTAGAAGGGGATAGGAATCAGGTTTTATAAGTTTACGGTGTGAGCTGGATTCACTTTGTGGGCTCTGCTGCTTATCACAACAGGTTTGTTGTGGCTGTGATTAAGGTCTGTGGCTAATGTTGTTGTAGCTGGGCCTCCTGGCCACAGCGTGGAGCTATTGGGAATGGAGGGGAGGAGAGGTGGTTGGAGGTGGAGATGGGAGGTGATCAAGTGGGACATGCAATGGTGGATAGTCAGGGTGAGGAAGAGTTCCAGACAGTATAAAACAAATTGTCAGTTAAAATGCGTGAGCCTAAGCCAGTGCGATGAAAGCCATCCCGGCGGAAGAAAGATGGGTGTTCCCAGAATAGCTTAAAGTTGTCAACAAATGCTACGTCACGGAATCTACAGGATAGCTGTAGCCAGGTGTGGAGGCTGAAATGACTCACGCCGCCACTGAATTGGGGCATGGGCCCGGAGATAAACGACCGTTTACCTGGGATCTTGACGGAGTTGAGAAGCTTGGTAAAGTCCTTCAGTTCTAAGGACTGGTTGGAAATGTCATTGGTGCCAAACAAACAACAATGTCCTGGGAGAAGGGGTGTTTGGACAGAATAGTCAGGATGTTTTCCAGGATATCGCAGACTTTAGCGCCTAGAAAGCAAAAAGTAACTGCCAACTTTTTTCCTGACATTCCACACAATTCAGTTACCGATGATGAGTGGGGTGGGAGTAGCTGGGGAGAGTAATGCGCCCGTGGTGGAATAGGTGGATGAAGGTGGACATGCAAAGCAGGTGGCCGCTAAGGTGCTGGTGTGAATTGCAGCTCGGAGCAGCACTTGTTGCTGGGAGAGCGTCCTGGATTTCTTGAAGGAGGAAACTGAGGCACCCGAGAGCTATGGGGCCCATTCGACAGCAGGGGAGATGGGGGAGGGTGCCGGCCTTCCACGGTCAAAGTAAGGAAGTCATGGAGGTCAAGGATGTCAAATCTTTTTCTCAGTTGGTTATCAGAAAATAAATAGACTTGCTTCTCAAAGCAGTCTATTTATTTGCTGTCACCCAGCGGGTCCAACAAGGGGATCCGCTGCCGAGATGTGGTTGCAGTTTTCAAGCAATGCCAGGTGTTTGGTTTTTTTATATAAATGGACCGGATCAAACGTGTCAACTAAAACAAATAATAGTAATAAGCAAGAGTGTCCTAAAACTGTCATTTAAGCTAAATAAGTGACTTTGGTAGAGGTGTTTTCAGCACACAAACAAACCGCCATTCTGCCATAAGTTGCCGTAAAGCAGTGATATTCTAACTTTAATAAAGATTTGATTGAGTCCATCTGACAATAATACTCAGTGATTTAATAAAAAATCAGTTGTGTTGCTGATTGTAGAGACACCAAAGACAACACTGTCTCTGTTAGATGGAACAATGGGACATATTTCAGAGTTTGTACAGCTGATGTTGTGCTTTGTTGTC
This sequence comes from Lepomis macrochirus, assembly GCA_024633595.2. Taxonomy (NCBI): domain Eukaryota; kingdom Metazoa; phylum Chordata; class Actinopteri; order Centrarchiformes; family Centrarchidae; genus Lepomis; species Lepomis macrochirus. The sequence goes on along the minus strand of JALXJV020000026.1, from coordinate 20,496 downwards.
CTCTCAGTCCCTGAGGAAGTAGAGGAGGATTCAGGGGTTGAGTCTGTCCAGCTGCCCTGCAAAACCACAGTTCACCTGCCTGAAGACGTCACAGTTGAGTGGACGGATGGAGAAAACGACTACGTCCACGTCTATCATAACGGCACGGACCATCCTGAAGAACAGGATGAATATTACAGAGGCCGAACAGAGATGAACAGAAACCTGCTGAGACTTGGAGACCCCAGTTTGACCCTGAAATACCCCACAGAGGGAGACAGTAACACCTACACTTGCACCGTTTACAACATGGAGGGACACATCCTGATGAAGACACAAGTGAAGCTCTGGGTCAGAGGTCAGTGCTGTAGATACAGGTCAGAGGTCATGAACAAAACAATCTCACCACCATATGGTTCTTTCCTTCAGCTTCTCTACAATCATTCAATAAAGTTATTCAAACTGCTGCTGCTGTCTGTGCAGCTTATCTTGTTCTTTGTTGTCCTCTCAGAGTGTCAGGTGAAGGTGGAGGAGGGGGCAGAGTCTGTCCTCCTGCCCTTCAAGACCACAGAGAACTTGCCTGATGATGTCACATTGTTGTGGACCCGTGATGAACCCAAACCCACAAAGATTGTTCACTTGAATCAGAACGGCTCTGACCAGCCTGACAAACAGGTCCAATTTTACAGAGACCGAACAGAGATGAAGGAAGACCTACTGAGAACTGGAGACCTTAGTCTGACCCTGAAATGCCCCACAGTCAAAGACGAAGGACGATACGGTTGCAGAGTTTCCAAGAACTGGAACATCATAAGAGAGAAAACTGTTTATCTCAGGGTCAAAGGTCAGTATGCAGACCAGGGACACTGTATAGGGGGAGAAAGTTAGGACAATTCCAAGGGCCCCTGACTGACAAGGGCCCCAAAAAATAACTGTAAAGTAATATCAAATTATATTTACATAAAACATCATCATTGAATATTTAAAATATAATAATACAATTAATGATCTCTTTGTTTTTGGCAATAGAAGTTAAATATTCCCATTGACTGAAAAGTAAACATCCATATTGTCTGCTCTTTTTACCATAATAAAAAAGAAAATGAAATATCTATTAACATGCATGTAAGTTACAGACAACATTAAAATAATCCAGTTTTGTATGTTCATTTAGATTGAATTATGGCTGTTAAATGACATCTAAAGATAGGCAATTTTACCATAAAAATACATTGAGACCGTAAAAGCTTCCCTTAAAGGGGCTGTATGGAGTTTTTCTATTAAAATGAATCCTCTTTTATTGCCTGTGTATGATGGGGTTGTAATCTGACATTTAAACGATCCACCTGCCAGGTTTGGCCATTAACCCTGAAGGCAGGTATTCCTATTCGAAGGCTCCGGGTCGGATTTTCCACAAAATCAAGTGACTGACACCAGCATGCGCGCTCCCGAGCCTCTCGCTGTGTCTACTTTGCTCTCAGCAGCAACGATACTGCAACTTACGACATGGAGTCTAACACTAAGAAAGACCTGCTCCCACCACAACACAGACTCCAATATAAACTCAACTTGTCAAAGCCTGCAAGAAATGATGTAACGGTTAAAAGCTAATGTGGAGCGATTTGTTTACTATCCTGTATGATGCAGCCACGAGCAGCTAGCTAACGATACATTAGCTCGGACCCGCCAATGTTTGCTTCATAACGTTCAATTTAGATTTATTGCCTTTTACTGATGGGTACACAGCTTCTCCACCTCTTAGTCGCTGTAACTAACATGACCCACATAATATACAACCCAGAGGAAGAAAAGCCAGCCACTAACACTAGTTACAGTAAATTTACATACTGTGACACAATCTTATAATATTCAGTCGAGCTCTCTACCCGTTTCATTATCATCCAGTACATGTAGCTGTGCTGACATTGCTGAGCCTCCGGTGACAGATTCACAGATAGTAAAGATAGTTACTGAAAGCAGCAGGCGAGCTAACGATGTAGCACCGGTGTTGATCCGTCTCTGAGACGGGAACCTTGAAGTAACAGAGCCTGAACATGTCTGAGTGAAAAGCCACAGCCTGCATGCTGCTGTTGTTCATGCGTTTATTGCAGGATTTCTGTATGAAAGCTGTTGTGTTTCGGATTCTGCTCGCTCATGAGTTCAAGCGAGCATGCGTACGAGCACACACCTGGTTGCAATCTTAAAATCACACCGTGGCCGCTTGAAACTCCATAATGCCCCTTTAAGGATATTTTTATGGTGGCTTTTAATCTTGCATCAAAAGGTTAACTGTATACTGTATGCAGACTTGCATGTACAAATCACCATTTGCTAGTACTAGTATTGAAGTATAAGAAGCCAGACACTTGCAAATCTTTAATTAGGGTGATGTAAAGTTTTTGATGGGACAGTAATGTCCTAGACATGTGGTGACAACAGCTGTGCAGAGGGGGTCCAGTTAGATTTTTTGTAATGCGGCCCAAAGTTTCTGGTGGCACCACTGATGCAGACTGAGGTCAGAGTCTCTGTGTTTGTCTCTGTCTGACTGTCCTCTGTCTCCTCTGCAGGGAGAAGCAGGAACAGAAGCAGCTCCACTGATCGAACTCCTCTGATGGCCAATCAATCTGTTTGATCTTTGATCATTGATCCGATCTGACTCTGGATCAGAGAGAAAATGGAGGTGAAGCAGCTGATGGAGGACGGATGAAGACAGGAGGACGCTTTGTCAGCTTCTTCTTCACTCTGACTCCTCCTACTGACTCTCACACACAGTCTACACACTCACTATTGATTCCTGCTGATCAGTGATGTCAGAGTGAGGTCAGCGTGATGTCACATGTTGATCTGCTCTGGGATCTGGACTGAAAGGTGTCCCTGTAACTCAGGGTTTTCCATCCAGCTTCCAGTGTGTTGATGTGAAACAGGATAACATCCTCACAACCATGAAGGAAGAGCTTCATCTGGGAGCTGCTGAATATATATTAGATAGATTCAGCTGCTGAAAGAAGCTTTTGCAGTGTTTCTGAAATCAGGCTTCATTTATCTCCAACTTCTTTCAAGATTCTCTCAGATTTGAAGAGACTGGTTTGAAGAGAATCAGAAGTTTTTTTATGACATGGGAGCTGTTAAAGACTGAAGAGCCCAACAGAACATACAGATGTAAAATGAGATCCAGGAGCTAAAGCAAGAAAATGCTGCGAACACATGAACGAATAAGAAACATCAATCTAATGAGATCATCTGCACAGATAAGAAAGAGAGGAGACCTTCTGCACTACTTTCATACTTTAAGGACATTTATCTGAAAATACTTTTACTTACATAGTATTTTTACAATGATGTAACAGTTTACTGTGTGAGTGCTGACAACCAATCACAGCTGCTGTTGTTGTTACTGAATATCCACAGGACAACAGAAGTTCTGATTGGTGAACTGTCTCTTTAAAAAGTGACACTGTGAACATGCTGACCAATGACATGCTCCTCTGATAAGGCTGGCATTAAACTAATTCCCTAAACAATCATCTTCCTGTCCATATCTTCTGTACTAAATACCCAACAAGGTAGCACTTTATAATAACTACACACTATAAAGCATTAGTTAAGTATTAGTAAATACAGAATTCATCATTCATAAAGCATTGTTCATACATTAATACACATTAGTAATTCATTCATAAACACAGTAATAAATGTTTTATTCTTTGTTATCTACACACTATGAAGCAGTTGTTAAGCATTAGTAAATTTTTAATTCATCATTTATAAACCATTGTTCTTACATTAATACACATTAGTAAGTCATTTATAAACATAATTATACATGGTGTATTCTTTATGAATGAGATCATCTATAATATGCTTAATAATTGTATTGACATACTCTATATATATTAGTGTCACTATTTATAAATGAAATTTTATTTTAATGGTTAATGGTTCATAAGATCATTTGGAATGTGTAAGAATTATTACTTAACTCCCTGTTTTTTTATACTTTCCCGGGGAAGATTATATTAACAATCTCAGAATAACTTGTAAATCTACTAGTGACAAAACTCAAAGGATGCTACTAAGACCACCTGAAAGATGCCCCAGCTAATGTTGCTGGGTAAAAGCCTCACTGTTACAGGACTGGTACTGTATCCTTGAGACAGGTCATCCATGCTGATCTGTCTGCTTATCAACTTGGTAAATTAACCCAGGGTTTCCCGATCCAGCCGGGAGCACGTTCACATAAAAGAGGCAGTGTTAGCAGCAGATGACCAGACAGACATGAACAGGTCCACTGACACATGCAGGGAGACAGAAAATCACAGACAGTGTGAATGCCTAAATGAACAGGCGTAGTGTATAATAATGCCTTGATAAAACGTGTTCTTATGAGCTGCAGATAATATCAGCCTTATTCTTTCAGCTCGGCTGTGTGTCGGTGTTTCCACATTAAAAGACTCGGCCGTTCTCCCTCACTTTAAAAAACGTGTCGCCACTTCAAAAATGAGATTAATTTATTTAACACACTCAAAAGTGTCCAAACATTGTTCTAAATTAACTTCATAAAGCAATGAAACGGAAAAATCCCTTTATGCCATAAAATGTGCTCAAATAATGTTTGAAAGACTGAATCTGAACATTTAGGCTGCTGAGAACTCACCGTCCACCTTTTGCGCCCACATCGCAAAATTTAGTATTTCAATATCCCTACCAATCTGTTCATCATATTCAGCCTCACATAAGAAAAATAAAATCCATTTATTTAACGGCTGCGTCAGGCTGTGTGAAACAAACTGGGAGCAAATAAAAAATCTTAAAGACATTTAAAGGCAGTAAGTAAGCTGATCCTGCTGTACTGTAAAAACCTGTAGGCAACATTAGCCTGAGACTTTTAATCAGTCTCTGTAGGATCGCCATAGTCAAGAGTTTCTCCACATCACCGCTGCAACCAGAAAGCAGCCTATTGGCTAAAACAGTCTGTGGGATTTCCTACAGATGGTGATGTCATTTTCCAGAGAGCTGATTGGTCAGTAACGGTAACGGCAACCTGCTTGGAGCAGGTTAACCGTTCATAAAAAAATTTAAAGTTAATAAAACAAAGTTGAGTTGAGTATGAAAACTCTTGTTCATTACATTTTACTTCATAATTGCAAGCGCATGTGTTGTTTTCATTGTTGCAAAACTTGTTCTGTATATAGTTCGTTTGTTATCGTGATCAAAACCATTGATCTGAAGCTCAATACTGATGCTGTCATGTAAATAGTTTTCTAATCAGCAATAAATATAACAATTTTTGATCAACCCATATAAATTGCTTAAAATAACATACTGTTAAAGCCCTGCCCATTTCAAGACAACCCGACCACTTCCGGGTTCAACACCGCCCACTTCCAGGCTAGACCGCGCCCAGTCCGAGTACGGATACAGTTACAGATAATTCATATGGTTAACAGATACAGATACAGATAATGCTGTACTCGCTCATCCCTAGTTAAAACCATAACGTTATACTGTAACATTAGGTTAAAAGCAGTCGGAGGATGTTGTGAACACGATGTTCACATAACGGTTGGACAGTATTTTGTTGTATTGTAGTTTCAAACTATTGTCTGGAGGCAGCCTTCTTTTTGGGTGTGTAAGCACATGTACCGTTAGTAACGTTACTTTCAGCGGTGTTTTATTTGCATTTGCATTTTTATTTTTATTTATGATAATACTGTCACGATCCTGTCCTGAGCTTGTCTGTGTTACGTTACTTTTGCCATGCCTTCTGTATTTTTAGATTGCTTTCTCTGTGTCTGGGTTTTGGGTTTCAGTCTTGTCCATCTGTGGGCTTGTATCCAGTCTCCTGTTTGTTTGGTGTGGTGGTTCTGATCTGTCCTGTCTCGGTGTCTGCCTTTGTACTGGTTCTGTCCTGTCCCTCATGTCCTGTTCTCTACCATCATGCTTAGGTTCTGTTTGTCTGGTTTATTCGTTTATTCGTTTATTTGGATCCCCATTAGCTGCCACTAATGTAGCAGCTACTCTTCCTGGGGTCCACATACAACAAACATACATAAAATACAACCAACATATAACATGGAAGTTACACATAAATCTAAAAACGATACCTACAATGCTTATATGGGTGCCAGTTCATTTATTATCTGATTTATTTGTTGCATTCATCGGCTTCTGTAAGTTACTTCATATCTGTCTTGTCTCATATCTTAGTTCCTAGGTTGTGTCTTTAGTTCTTAGTCCTGTTCAGGTTTAGTGTTTACTCCTGGTCTGTGTAGTTCTGTGTTTTGCTCATGTCTACCCTGAGTTCTGTTCAAGTCGTAGCTTCAATCTGTGTTCCTTATTGTTTAGTTGTGATCTGGATTAGTTTGTTATTTTCATTATTCTGATCTGTTACAACTTACTTTGACATGTTTGGTGTTCAGTACTTGTGTTATGTCTGTTCACCTCCAGTAATCTGCCTGTCAGCCAGTCTCTCTGTTTTCCCCTTCTGTCTCTCTACCTCGTTAATCCTGATTCCAGTCACCTGTGTTGCTCCCGCCCTGCTTGTTAGTCCTGGTGTATAAATGGTTGGTGTTTCTGTTTAGTCCTCGTCCGGTCATTGTTGCATGTCTGTCCTGTCTTGCCGTGTTGGTCTGGAACTAGACCTCTGTTCTCAGTGTCTTGCGTTTGGGCTCACTCCTGCTTTACTCACCCAGCATTTCGTGACAAATACATGTTAAAGCTAATTTCTTTACCTAAAATGTGTAAACTCCATTCAGTATTTTTTGGTTGTAATTTAATGAAATGTATTGAGATGGAGAAATTTAATCAATTTATAGTAGTGATGTCTAAATGCTTCCTGATAAAGTTATAAATCTTTGATATAACAATGTAAACTTCCCTGGACAATCTCTGGACAGCACGGTGATGATATTGAGTTTTGACAAACTGGATGAGATCTTTATTGTACAACACTGACTGTGATGATTAACTGATTTACTGGTTTTTGAGACCCTGTATTGTAGCTTAGAGGTCAACTCTTTGCTGGATGCAGATGGAAACCAGTCCCAGAGATGATGTGCCCTGTATGATCGGACCGCCGTGTGGCCAGCTGTTTTGCATCCCATTCAACAATACCGACACATCACATTACAGGACACTGGCAGTTAAGAAAGATGTGTTTTTTTTATGAACGAATGGCTGTAAGGCATTTTGTAATAAAGAATATATTCAGTATCCCTTTGTGTTGTGTCTGTTTCCTTTTTCTGTTTAGAAGATAAGTGGTACTTGTGCAACAATATCATTTGTAAATGCTTTGTAAGTTATAGATAGTCCTCACTTTAGATGAGCTCACGCAAAGTACTTACTAACAACTAGTAAATGCTTAGTAACTATCTGAATTAATCATGAAATACTTATAATATCTATTGCCTTTAAATTTCAATTGTAAATGCTTAATGAGGCATAGACAGTCCTTACTTTAGATGGGCTCACCCAAAGTACTTAGCTAATAATATGTAAATGCTTTGTAACTACCTGAATTATGATGAATTGCAGTATTAATTGTTATAAAACACCTATGAACAGGTGCACTGTTAGACCATTTCTAAATAATTACATGTCATGTCAAGTTATTGGTTGATCAATGCAATGCGGCAGGGGGGCTTCAACAGAACAACATAACAGATCTCTGGAAGCACAGGTCTTTGATGAGGAGTTCAGAGAAACGGTACCAGGCCTGTAACTGTGAGGCTTTTACCCAGTAACATTAGCTGGGGCATCTTTCAGGTGGTCTTAGTAGCATCCTTTGAGTTTTGCCACTAGTAGGTTTACAGATAAGATTGTTTATATAATCTTCCTTCGGAAAGTATAAAAAAACAGGCAGTAGTGTAATAATTCTTACACTTTCCAAATGAGCTTATGAACCATTAACAACTGGTTTGTAATTAAAATAAAATAAAACTTTATTTATAAATAGAGAAATGATCATATATAAAGTATGACAATACAGTTAAGCACATTATAGATGATCCTATTAATAAAGAATACACCATGTATAACTATAAATGACTTAGTAATGTGTATTAACTTAAGAACAATGGTTTATAAATGATGAATTAAAACTTTTTACTAATACTTAACAACTGCTTCATAGTGTGTAGATAGTACAGAATAAAACATTCATAACTGTGTTTATGAATGTTATGTTATCCCAAGTCACAGCTGACTGAAGCTCTTTTATTGACTGAACACAGGAAACAGTTTGAACTCTGTCTCCGTGAGCTGTCGGCCTGTTGGCTTAAATAATAATAATAATGTCTTTTGGCTGAGAACGTCCTGCTGTTCTGGTTTCCTGTTGGCTTCTGGCACACAGCCACACACTGTTAGAGAACCTGTTGGTTTGATTGTCTTTATTAATCTGAGGGCTCCTGCCTGAACACCAGGGAGCGGCTCTGTCCTGCTTCATTACTACACTTAGATGAGACACAGTCAGCTGGGACTTCTGTTTTAAGGGGCCCCGGGGCCTCTCAGGTAAGAACAGGTGGCCCTTGAAGCAGAACAGGTTGAGAACCTGGGCCCTAAAGCACAGCTGCTCTTCCTGGGTCCACATTTAAAGACACACATCCTGCAATATTCTGTTCCATGGTGTTCATTTGCTTTTCAAATGTATTTAGACAATAACAGCTTTCATCACTGCTTTCTTTAGTGCTGCTGTTCAACGTGCATCACCATGGTAACCTGATCACTACTGGAAGATTTCACTACACAGGTTTATTATTTAAACAACATCCCAAACAGGCGTCAAAGAAACATTTCAGTGCTTCCTTCATTTGAACTGAGTAACGTTTTCATTAGTTTCAGTGATGAGCTCATGCTTCCTCCTGCTACAACAGCTGGATGTGCTGCTCCAGTTGTCTCCTGCTGCCATTTGGACACCGGCCAGACCGCTTACACCGCCTGGCACCACTAGAGCTTCTCAGAGCTTTCAAAGTCAGCGTCACTACTGAAACTTCAAACGGCTCCAAACTCACGGTGTTCACTGCATCTGTAAACGGTAACACTTTTTTAACCTGAGGTTTGAGTTTCAAACGTCTGAGCCTTTAGATCAGGACAAATGGTTTTAATGTGACTGCTGACGTCTTCAGCTGCACACAAACACACAGTGAGAAAAGTCCCCTGAGGGCCCCTCACTTTCCCTTTGGGGACAGGAGTCATTACATGTCATCAGCTGCACGTCTTTAGGACATGTTTAGTCAGAGAACATGTTGTAGTGTGAACAGGAAGTCCAACCTTTGATGGTAACATAATAGTGCTCAGCAGAGACCGCAGACTCTGGATCATGGCCTTCTTCAGGCTGTCCTTGGATTGGACACGTTACTGTCACCAGGTAAGGACAGGTAATTACTCCTGTTCATCCTGATCTGTCCTATCAGTGATCAGGGATTAGTGAGCAGCATGTTGTTAGTGTTCCTGTTGTCACATCCCGGCTCATAGAAGGTGACAGACAGAGGGAGACCGAGCAGGTTAAAGGGCCACAAAATAAGGTTTGTTAAAGAAACTAGAAACAACAGAACTAGTTACAGAAGATGAAATGTGATAATCAGCGGCATCAGTGCTGGAGTGGAGCGATGGATGAGTGAGAAACGTATGAATGAAGGTTGACGCAAACAAACCCAAAGCAGGAGATGTGGAGCCTGAGAGAGAGACAGACAGTGAGACAGGGTGAAGCCCAGGCTGAGGCCTACACAGGTGTCAGCTCGTTACTTAACGAGCCCTCCCAAACCGCCAGCTCCTGCAGGAAGTAACCAATGAAGCTGCAGCAGGCAGGAAGGGAGGGGTCGTAACACTGTTGGTCATCCATTTAGTTTAAGCTCAGGTCCAAAGCTTCTCCACAGAGCCAGAGAAAGAGTCCGGCTGCAGCGGGACTTTATGAAGGGCTCAGTATGACTCAGCTGGAGGAGCAGCTTTATTAGGTTTGCTTTAGATTTCCGTCTGTAACGATGAACCTCCCAAAACAGCTGAGAGCTGACTAGTCGCAGATACTAACCTTCTCCTGTTAAAGAAAGACCTGATCCACAACAAAACCACGTCTCTGCTCTGATGGAGAAGAGGAACTGGGAGAAGTGTGTTTCATGTCATCTGTTAATATTGATTATTGTGAAATTATTCTAATTAATGCAGTTTCATGTGATCTGATGTGAAGCGACATCATGAGGAAGAAGAAATGCAGTTTAAATCCTTTTTATTTCTTTATTGTTTCATTATTGTCCTGATGAAAAGTTGGACTGACTTCAGTGTTTAATGACATAAATCTCTGTCAGCTGTTTGTGTCTCTGACGTTAAAATGTTTTCTTGAAATGAATGAAAGTGAACAGAAAAAGCTTGTGTTTCCTGACGGCTTCAGTCATTTAGAGATTGATAAAGAAGTTTAGTTCTTGTGCAGATAATCAACAGGACTGAAGGTTCAGCTTTCGTCTGTCAGTCTGAGACAGAAACTGGACCAACAGCTCTGACAAACATGAGGAAGCTGAAGCTCCTCCTCTTTCCTCAGAAGAGATCTGTGGTGATCTGGACTCATTCCAGAGAGCTGCTTTAACAAAGTCTGAACCTGAACTCTGAGCTGACAAACTCACAGTTTCACTTCACAACAGCTGATCACAATCACTTCATCCACTCTGAGGATTAAAGTGAAAAACCATCATCAGTGGACGGAGAGACAGAGTCCGGCCCAGCTGCCTTCTGTCTCCTGAACAGTCTGTGAACGTCCCCCCTCCAGGATGGAGAGAGGGGTCCAGGTGGTGGGTGAGGAGGAGGGGCATGCTAGCTGCTAGCAGGTGTGTTAGCAGTTAGCTCAGCAGCCACACCTGTCTGTCACAATAATGTTTGTGTGAAAGCTGCTCAGCCTGTTTCTTCACATTCCAACAGCTGCTTCAGTGGAAACAGTTTAAAGTGAAACTCCAGTTTTCTCCTCACAGAGTCAGCAGATTATCAGGAGGAGCAAAGGGACAGCTGGCTGTGAGCTGATGTCCTCACTGGGTTTCTGAAGACTTCCTTTAGTGAGAAGCAGATTAAAGAGGACTTTGTGCTTGTTGGAGTTTCTACAGGAAGATGAAGATGTTTGTGGTGTTTGTGATCCTCGTGCACGGTAAGATAACCTTCCTCCCTCTGATCTGATCATCACCTCAGTCCAACGTCACCTCTTTAATCTGGTTTCTGTCATCTTCACTTCATCAGTCTGTTTCAGCTCCATGACGATGTTTCCTTCAAATAACAACATGAGCAACATGTTAAAGGCAGCGTGTTTTAATGTTTCTTTAAATCCTCATGAGTGTAGAAGACGGTCCAGTCAGACTGTCCTCAGGTCTTCAGGATTATATCCCTGTAGGTTGCTCACAGTCTTACAGGTTATATCACCAACAGTAACACTGATCCTCTGCTGACAGCAGCATCACATGTGGATCATCTGTCTCATCTGTATGAAGTGTCTCCACATGTCCATCAGTCCTGTCTTTTCCCTGAGTATTAGTGGCTCCCTCTGAAGACGTGATGGAGAGATGGAAGGAAGAGATGTGAGGAAAGAGGAGTTCAGACAGTTAACACACTCATTTTAACACCATGTTGAGTCAGAAAACAGAGTCCATCTAAACAGTGAGAGCAACATGACAGCTGAGGTGCTTCTGTTCTTTGTCAGCTGCTGTTGGTTTTAAACTGTGCTGATGTGGTTTCACAGCAGCTGATCAGCTGCAGCGTCCAATCACAGACAGGACCAGGTTGGTTTCTGGGTCACCTGAGGATCCAGGAGGAATAAGACATGAAATAAGGCTGCTGTGATTGAACCTCTCTGTCTGTGTGACCTCACAGTTTCCCAGCATGCCTCAGCTGTGGAGCTGTATGAGGGGGAGGAGTTTGTCCTGCTGCCCTGTGAGTATCCCACCTTCCACCTGGACGACCCCTCAGTGGTGTGGAGCCGCTACGATCTCGATCCTCCAACCGTTCACCAGCGTCAGCAGGAAGGTGATGAACTTAAAGACCAAAACCAGCTTTACAGCGGCCGAACATCCATGAAGACTGACGCTCTGGAAACTGGAGACCTCAGCCTCAAGCTGACAAAACTCCAGCTCTCTGACAGCGGCAGCTACACCTGCACCGTCATAGAGTTAGGAGATCAAGAGACAGTGAGAGAGATTCAGCTGCAGGTCAAAGGTCAGCAACAAACCCTAACACCTGCTGTAGATTCAGGTCAGAGGTCAGAGGTCATGTTCTTTGTGTTTCTGGTTCCCACAGAACGATTTCCATCCTGGGCCAAAGTTCTCCTGGTTGTCCTGGTTCTCCTGGTTGCTGGTCTTGTTGCTGCTGGGGGTCTCCTCGTACATTTCCGGCAGTATTTCATGTCAGGTATGTCACTACTGCTACACTTCCAGCATATGAAGGTGTGATTGGAGCAGAACAGCTGAACACCTGTGACAGAGGAACCTGTAGATGTAGAAAATAGTCCCACATGTGTTTCAGTGAAACTGAAGTCACAGAGAAACAAAAAGTTTTTCTCTCTCCACAAACACAACAGCTGCTCTTCTCAAGTTCTTCACTGCAGCTGCACAAATCCTGTTCTACGAATCCCAAATGAAGAAACCAGAGGTGGAAAGAGACCAAAATATTCTACTGAAGTAAAAGTTTATTTACTTTGATGAACCTATGAAGTACAAATAAAGTTACTGGTATAAAAATCTACTCAAGTAAAAGCTCATTTAAAATTTACTCAGAGTCAAAGTTACTTAGTTACTTTTTAACCTCCTAAAATAACTTATTTATTCTGATTTAATTAAATTACAGTCTTTTGTGATGTCATAAGGAACAAAGCCGATGACTCTTTCTACAGTTTGTTTGACAGATACTTTGCTAAAACAATGTTAGAGACCTTTTACGTTGTTATGAGAAGTTTTTGCTTCATGATGAAACAGATCAGACTCTGGTGGGCCGACCTGGACTGAATATGAAGTCATGTCCCTGTTTACATTCAAACAGGTGGTCATTTTAATGGGACTTCAGGCGTTAGCATAATTAATTTTTTATTAACACAGGCCTAAGCATTATTAACTAGTTAGCAGCAGGTTGCTAGGGCCAACCAACATGAGTGACGTCTCTTTGGCTAATTTGAGCGAAGCCTCTTACCAAACTATGGAAACGTATTTTACCAGCTACCTGTGGTCCAAGCAGGGTCTGAACTACAGGTGAGCTCGGCTCCTCTTAATAAGACACCACATGCTGCTGTTGCCTTAGTTTCTATTGTTCTGTATTATCATGTGTCTGATTTTACACATGATGCATGATGATACCGCAGCAGGAGTCACAGTCAGTCTGTCTTTTAAATACACTGTGTGGATGGCAGATCCTGGGTCAGATCAGGGTTTTCCAGAAACATCAAGGGCCTTGAAAATAATCAAGGTCAGCAGCGGTCACAGCTAATCTCACGGACAAACACTCTGCATTTCCTGTAACTCCTTCAAAGTAAAACCCAACTGGTGTTTCAGCAGATGCTTTTATTGTGAAGCTGCAGCAGCAGGAAATGTTCACTTTGCATTAGCAGCAACTTAATCCTGCAGTTTGTCCCTTGGTAATACTGCAGATATGTAAATACTGCAGTACTTTGATCAGTGGGCCACAGGCTCAGTCACCACTGTGTTACCTCATTAGACGATAGATAGAGACTGAACAGACATTTATTTAATGAAAACCTTCAGATTCTAACTTTAATAAAGATGTGATTGAGTCCATCTGACAATAATACTCAGTGATTTAATAAACAGTCAGTTGTGCTGTTGATTGTAGAGACACCAAAGACAACACTGTCTCTGTTAGATGGAACAATGGGACATAATTCAGAGTTCCTGCTGCTGTCTGTACAGCTGATGTTGTGCTTTGTTGTCCTCTCAGTCTACCAGGTGGAAGTGGACACAAGGGTGGACTCTGTCCTGCTGCCCTGCAAAACCACAGTTCACCTGCTTGAAGACGTCACAGTGGAGTGGACGGAGGGAAAGTTCAACCGGAAGATCCACGTGTGTCAAAACGGCTCTGACCAGCCTGAACAACAGGACAGTCGTTACAGAGGCCGAACAGAGATGAAGAGAAACCTGCAGAGACCTGGAGACCTCAGTCTGACCCTGAAATACCCCACAGACGAAGACAGTAACACCTACACCTGCACCGTCTTTAGCAGGGAGGGAGACATCCTGATGAAGAAACAAGTCCTGCTCAAGGTCAAAGGTCAGAGCTGTAGATACAGGTCAAACAAAACTTAAAACACACTTTTGCTGCCCTGTGTTTGATTGTGTTGTTTTACTACTTACACAATTATTCTAAGTATATATCATTATATTATTTAATGTTTTTAAGGGGGGGCACCCCTCAGATAAGTCAGATACAGTCAGCTGTTCAGCACAGACAGAAAGCCGAAATGAAAGGATCAAAATAATTGTCCAATCAGCTGAGAAGTAGCTTGATGTGAGGGGGCTGCACTGGGAAACAGTTAAAGACATTCTTAATGAAGATAATCAGTCATCTCAGACATGTGTTGGATCCTCTTAATGCTGCTAATTCTACTCCAGTGGAATGCAAGAAGCTTCATTTCAAATGGCCAAGAGTTTAAAAAGTATGTTGATAAGTTGGAAGAGAAAGCTGATATAATTTGTATACAGGAGACCTGGTTAAAGCCACAGCTGGACTTTATTATAAAGGGATATACTGCTGTTAGGAGAGAGAGAAACTCTGCCAACGCTGTGACATTCATACAAAATGGGATGAGTTATAAGGTTATACGTATAAGCACAGATCAGGAATCAGCTGCGGTTAAGGTTTGGACTAATAGAGCTAATATTGGCAGAATTAATTACTATAATCCTTGTGGGAAAATAAGTCTAGATATACTAGAGGATGTTGGAGGACTATTGCAAGATAACGTGATTGTGTGGGGATTTCAGTTCACATAATTCACTATGGGGCAGCAATGAAACAGATTTAAATGGTTCAGTAGTTGAAGCATTTCTAGATAATCACTGTTTGGTATGTATTAATAATGGGGAAGGAACACGATACAATAGTGTGCAAAACACAGAGGCAGCGCCTGATTTAACACTTGTGTCTGGTGAAATAGCAGGTTTAAGCACATGGAGTGTGATCCAACATACCACAATAGGAAGTGATCACTATGGTAACTAAAGTTGGCACTGAAGGTTTTTATGATAAGGATGATGATTCAGGAAACTTAAAGAGGAGAACCAGACAGATGGCTGTTTTCTCAAAGAACTCCTGAAAGATGGTGTTTAAACACATCTCATCTCATCTCTTTTCTACAACAAACTGGACTAAACACAAGGATTTAAGCAGATGGAACTAGGATACAGTAGGTGGAGATAATGCTCCATCTGGTTGGAGGTCGCCAAGAAGAAGAAGAAGCACGTGATCGGGTAGTGAGCAGGTGCGAGAGGGAGTAAACAGGAGTGATTAACAGAGTAGAGGGAGGAAATTGTTAAGGTGCTTTCAGACCAAAAGTTAAGCGAGCGTTCAGGGCGGTGAGTTTACATACAAAGTCCTTGCAAAGACGCAGTAGAACTGAGATTTCCTGTTGAGCAGAGCGAGCTGACATGCAAAAGAATTTACGTGAGTAGAATATATATATATATATATATATATATATATATATATATATATATATAATATAACAGTGGTGACTGAGCCTGTGGTCCACTGTATATATATATATATATATATATATATATATATATATATATATATATATATATATATATATATATATATATATATATATATATATATATATGATATAATAAATCATATTTACTCAGGTTTTTCTGAGAGCATGTCTTATTCTTTCTAAAACAGCACCGCCCCCTGGCGGCAGGCGGCGGCTGCTGCATCACGCCGTAGCTCGATGTGTTTTTTCCTACTTAAAGCTGGATGTCGTTATTTTCAGAATTTTACTGGCTACACAAAGTGCCAGTCATCGACACAGTTGCTTGCAATTGGCTCGTCCTACCCAACAAATAACAGGGGCGGGTCCTTCCTTACAGCGCGGGCTCTCATTGGCTACTGTAGGCTGTGAGACGGCCATGTGAGCTCCTATTGGGCCGGATTTGGTGTCACTCAAAGGTCAGAGTTCAGCTGCTAATTTGAATACAAGCTATCGTAGCTGGGGTTTTTTTAAATTTTTTTTTTATTGCACAGTTAACAATTATGTACCACTCCTTTATACAACAAAACATTGTGCAGTTTCCAACAATGCAGGTGTTTAACATAAACAAAACAAAAACAAAGGACTTACATCATCACAATTTTGCCAGGGGTAGTACAGATTTATAAAAAAATATCAAATTGTTTAGACACATTTACAGTTTTGGTTGCCTTTTGATTAAGAGAATACTTAATAGTTTTGATTTATAGGATGACCTCATTGTTAAAGGCAACAAAGGAAGCTTTGGAGTGCGCAAACTTACATTTATGAATGTGAAATTTTGCCAATAGAATAATCAGATTAATGATGAAAGTTTCATTAGGCCTAGTCTTCGTTCTGTTGAGGTCATAAAGGCCAAAAAGAACATCCTTCCAAAACAACTTAAAATCTTTTTCAATATTTTCTGCAATAAAATTGCAAATGTCTGACCAGAAACTTTGGACAGAAGGGCAGTACCAAAACAAATGGGTCACTGTTTCAACACACATAGAACAGAAAGTTCACATTATATCGATGTCTTTTTTAAATTTTTTAACAAATATTAGATGGGTAAAACTATTTTAAATGATACTTCTCTAATTTTGTTGGTCAGCAAATATCGGCTGGGCAGAAGCCAGACCTTCTTCCAGTCAATGTTTTGTACAAATTTATTCCAGTATGGAACCACATATGGGATATCGTAGCTGTTTACATTCAGATCAGAGTTATAATGACACACGAGCCACGTCTGCCGGCAAATCTGAAAGGATGCGGCAGCTGGGGATTTACTGATGGAGTGATGTGTTTGGACTAAATGTTTTTACTGGACTGGATCATCTGGACCTTTGACAACATAACAAGACCGTTTTTGTTGGATTATAATCGATCGGTGGATTAATGTGAGGCTTCAGAGGAGAGTCGCGTCAGTTTTGCTTGTTGGTCTGACAGAGGCGCTGATTTTACCCGCTGTGCTGATTGGATCTTGAAACGGTTTGCATCGGTGGAATCACGAGGATTTTAGCTTTCAGATAGTGTCACATGAGCATGAAGTGAACATAGCAGCTGTGTGTAGAACCAAAGTTACCTCCAGGACCTGACGGCCCGTGGGTGGGGGCGTTTGAATGTTAGGAGGTTAATTAAGGAACTGTTTTGGTCAAAGGTCAAAGTTCACAGAAAGGTTAACTGTCTCTTTAATTCTCGCTGTTGGAGGGATTTTTAGAGAACAATATCAAAACGGCGTATGAACCTTTCAGGACCTTCGGCTCAGTCGCACTTCGTCCTTACCATAATTACGCTGCTTTAGGCGCAACAGAAATCAGACGGCGGCTGACCTGACCTCAGCGCTCTGAGCTAGCAGGCCGCTCAGAGTTCCTCTGCCACGTGGGAAAAAGGACGCAGGAGGCTCGTCTCTCTTGTTCCTCGAGGACTCTGTGGACACACATGGGCATCCACAATTGGCTCCAGCAGACAGTGACACATCACCAAACCTGACAGAACTGCAGCAGGCTCTCTTTTATTTTATTTCTCTGCTCATTCACTGAGTGAAACCACCATCTGGTTTTGGGTCTCTACGTCCACGAGCCAGGCTCCAGGCCTGCACCGCTGTTTGAACTGGTTTGTGCCGCTGTGACACTTTAAATCAGAGGCCAGATTAACTGCTGACAGTCCCAGATGTGTCGCAGGCTTCAGGATCCACTGACTGCTGACCAGGAAACACGTTCAGATGACTTTGCTCATCTCCAGAATGTATCGTCATGTAGATCACTTTTGGCTCACTAGACAATGTGGCTGCTGGTTTTCCAGAGTTTGTAGCCATGCAGCATTTTCACTGGACACATTTGTGCTGTTGGAAAATTAAAGCTGAGCATGGCGAGCTTAAACTGGCTGCTGAAATAAGATAAACACGCTGAAAGAGCAGCTTCTTATTGTATATTATATATATAATATAGATGTCTATTTTAACAGAGTAGAAAAATGATCTGCATTAGAAACAAAAGAAAAGATGAAAAATCCACAAGTAAGGCAACAGGATTAAAAGTCTCTGCAGGCCGACATCAGTTTGGGCTCTTTGGATTGGTTGTTGTTGCATCTGAACTTGAGAAGCTACGGCTAAGAAACTTTTGAAGAAACTTTGTAGAAAACAAACCTCCGCCATTAGCTGCTGCAGAAGTGCTGTCTCATTCAGCCGCTGCTAGCGGGGCAAAGACCTCCAAATGGAGCTGAACCGGACCCGGTTCGGCCCGACCCGGTCCCCACAGCCTGCATACTCACCCCGGTGCTGACTTTCTGGTTGGCCCAGTCCCGGGCTGGGTCGCTGTTGGTCGAAACTTGTACGAAACTTTCTGTTCTAAGTGCGATTCCGTCAAGAGCTGTCTACACCAAATCCGACATTAAAGCCACCTCTCCGTAGCGGATCCAGCCATCGGGCTGCACCGATGGCCCCGCAAGATGAGGTTGCTGAGCTAAAGAGCGAGCTTCGGTCCATCGAACGGCTCATTGAGGAGCTTCTTCAGCGGCAGTCTGATCTATGCTCCCGGCTGACGTGTCTCGAGCCTGCGGGTAGCCAGCGGCCTTCCTCCTCGGTATTACTTTTACCTTCTTCCCCCGCCTGGTCCTCCGTGGTCAAGGGTCACAAAAGGATTTCCCTCCCTCTCTACGAACCGTCCGTAATTGATGGTGATGACATTCCTCTCAGCAACTTTTTCTCTCCTCTGGCCGAGCGTCCCCCAGACCTTCTCCTCTCTCCCATCACATCGCCTACCCATGGAGCGGACTGGATCCGGGAGCGGGCGCGGTCGGCCGCCAGAAAACGTCACACGTCCCCTACATCGTCGTCGTCCCCTTCATCGGCTCCTCCAGGACCTAAACGTCCCCGCCTGTCACTCTTGGAGAACCCTGACATCACGATTCACTCGGTATCAGCTCCAGTGACCTTCTCCCCCCCATCACAACCACCTGCTGCTGTCCCAGCACCTCCTCGCACACAAGCATCAGACAAGGTAGTCAATCACTCTTCTTACTCAGACTCACTCAGCCCATCACTGATTGATCCAAAATTCAGACCAAAACTTGTAACTTACAAAGACAACCTTGGGACCAAGCTACCAGAAATTTTAATCGTTGGAGACTCTGTAATCAGATTTGTAAAACTTCCTGGTGCAATCACATATTGTCTGTCAGGAGGAAAGACATCTGATTTTATCGAGTTAATTCCAGCCCTCCTTGACATTCATCCCTCCGTCCACACTGTAATAGCTCACACTGGTACTAATGATG
>JALXJV020000025.1:25169260-25257452 GCA_024633595.2 Lepomis macrochirus | reverse complement strand
TTATTTATTTATAAACATTTAGTAGAGGATAAGCCCCATGAGATGAAACATCTACGTTTTCATGGGGGTCCTCAGTAACATATCCAAACAATATAGAAAAGTAAAACAACAGAGTAGATACAATATACAAGAGAAAAGAATAAAAAAATAAATAAATAAATAAATAAATAAAAAAAAAATAAATAAAAAAAAAAATAAAAAAAATAAAAAAAATAAAAAAACGCACACACACACACCACACACACACACACACACACACACACACACACACACACAAGCTCTCACTATCCCCCCCCTATGTCACAGATCCCCTACAGATAGAGTAAAGTAATTCACAGTGGTTCACAAACTATGGTATGTATACCACTAAACAATAAAACCTTAAGTAATCTTAGACTCAGCATGATGGTGCTCTGAGAGTCAAGCATTTTAGAAGTGGTATTAAGTGTGACACAATGATCCCAAGTATAACTGACAAAGTAGACATCAAATATATATATTTCTACATATAGACATATTCATACATCCATAAAAAAACATAACACAAATTACTGCTAAGTCTAAAATACTAGAAGCATAGACACCTATTCTGAAGATGTGTTAACAAAGCAGTTCGGAACAGAGGAAAAGACGTAAGCGAGCGAATAGATGCGGGAAGGCTGTTCCAATCATGAGGGGCTTTAAAACAGAAAGCATGTTTCCCAATTTCTCTCTTAACTCTAGGGACAGTAAAGAAAATCTGTTCGTTGTGACGGAGATTATATTGAGAACTATAAGGCACTAAATATTGGGATAAATAATATGGATATTGAAAGTAAATGCATTTAAATATAAGCTGAAACCAATGATATAGTCTTCTGGCTGAGGGTGCAAGCCAGGACAGCTGGTCATACATAACACAGTGATGAGTCCTATAGGGGCAGCGAAGAGCGAATCGGCACAGGCTGTTGTAAACCACATCTAGAGAGTGTAGATAAGTGGCAGTAGTGTTAGCATATATAATATCTGCATAGTCCAGTATAGGTAGCAGCAACTGGGAGACTATTCTTTTCCTAACCTGAAAATTAAAGCAATCTATCGATTGATATAATGTTTTAAGACGAAAGTTAAGTTTATTGTTAAGTGTGTGTATATGAGCTTTGAATGAAAGATCATTTTCTAGCCAAACACCGAGATATTTAAATTTTTCAGTTGACTCTAAAGGAGATGAATCCAGAAAATGCAGATTAAGATTACTTCTAACTTTCTTCTGAAAAAGCATACAGTAAGATTTTGATTTATTCAACAGAAGTTTATTAAATGACAGCCAGTGCTGGACAGAGTCAAAATCACACTGTAGGGAGTAATTTATGTCAGAAATATTCAATTTGGAGCAATATATAATTGTATCATCTGCATAAAGATGAATGTCACATCCTGAACAGCAGAGTGGCAAGTCATTAATAAAAATGGAAAATAACAAAGGCCCAAGTGAGGAACCCTGTGGAATGCCTTTATCTACACCTATAAAATTCGACTGACTACCCCTGAAGGACACACACTGGCGGCGGTGATGGAGATATGAATTAAACCACAGAAGAGATGAACGAGAGAGGCCAATAGAGTACAATTTATCCAGGAGTAGATAATGATCAACTAAATCAAACGCTTTAGTAAGATCTAAGAAGATGGCACCAGTACTCATGTTGTTATCAAAACTAGAGAAAATATCATTCGTAAATTTCAAAAGAGCAGTAGTAGTTGAGTAGTGTTTCCTGAAACCTGACTGGCATTGAGATAGTAAATTGTTATCAGAAAGGTAGTTAGATAATTGATCGAAGATAATTTTCTCAAATATTTTCACAATACTATTAATTATTGAAATAGGTCTATAATTGTTCATATTTTGGGTGTCCCCTCCTTTATGCAATGGAATGACTTTGGTACACTTCCATGCCAGAGGCACTTCACGGGTTAAAAGTGACAAATTAAAGAGCTCAGCCAATGGGGAGGATAGGACATGTGAAGAGATTTTAATAAACTTACCCTCAATGCCATCAGGGCCCGGTCCACTACTAGAGGATAGCTTGCTAATGGCCAGCTGGACATCAGCCGAGCTAGCCTGTCGGAATGTAAAAGAGCTATCATAGGGCTGAGAATTAACATTCGGCTCTGAGTGAAAGAATGATGACTGTACCTGAGGTGTTTGAGCAAAATGCAAACTAAACGCATTTGAAATAACAGCTGGATCATTAACAGTTGCATTATTAATTATCATATTACTGCTGGTACTGTTCGACTCATCAATTAAGGTATTCATTTTTTTCCAAAATTGTTTAGGATGATTGAAATCGTGTGACAAGCTATCTCTATAATAATTGGCTTTAGCATTTCTTGTTTGGGTTGTGCACGTGTTACGTAGCCGTTTGTATTCCTCCCAATCATTAAGAAGTTTTGTTTTTTTATGTTTATTCCACGCCCTGTCCCTCTGCTTAAATAGACTGATAAGTTCCCCATTTACCCAAGGTAGGTGATGACCTTTAACCTTAATAGTTGTCCATGGGGCATGTTTATCAATGACTTGCACAAATTCTGTATAGAAGAAATTCCAGGCAGCTTCTGCATCAGGAATTAGGCTAAATCTATTCCAATTTATCCTTCTCACATCATTAATAAATAAATCACTGTTAAATAATTTCATGTCACGGATCCGAATAAATTTTGGAGAAAGATGGGGAGTTGAAATTTTCCAAATGCAATATATGATAGAATGGTCACTAAAACAATCCGAAAGAACACCAGATTTGTTTATTCTATAAGGATGTGTAACTAATATCCAGTCAAGAAGAGATTTGCAACTTGGGCTGACTCTAGTAGGCTCTTTAATAATTTGTGTAAAATTTGAACCATTGAACATGTTACGTTCCGTGAGAGTATCAGGATCAGACCAGTTTAAATTGAAATCCCCCAACAGCATAACTTCTGATGAGTCACCAAACGATGAGACAGTGGCTAGGATGTTTCGAACAGACTCTAGCTTGGGAGATGTAGGTGGCCGATATATATTGCCAATTATTAATTGTTTATTTGCATGAAGACTAACCTTAACAAAGATAGCTTCAAAAAGCTCAGGTTTCACTTTAGGAATAATTAACTGTGATTTCAAATATGATGAAATGTAAGTGGCAACCCCACCACCCCTAGATCCTCTATCAAGCCTATATATGATGTAGTTGTCCAGTTTAACATTGGAGTCTGCTATATTTTCATTTAGCCAGGTTTCAGATAAAGTTATGATATTAGGTTTATTGTAAACAAGCCATGACCTTAGTTGGTCAATTTTAGGAACTAAACTGCGAATGTTTAAATGAATTACATTAAGACCTTTGCCCATTGATCACAGCTTGAGAGACGAATGCCAAAATAGAACCAACTGCCTGTTTTACAATAAAGATAGTGCATTGGGGTAAGGAGAACATGATAGCATCCATCAAGCAAACCACACACACACACACACACGCACACACCCAAAAAAAAAAAAAATAAATAAATAAACATAAAATACAATCTTGCATAGAAACAAAGCAAAAATGTCAACAACTCAAAAATTTGTCCTTCACTCGCTCCCCCACGAGTAGCACTACTGAGCATAAACAGTCATATTAATTTAATATAACTGGCTAGATAAATAAAAGAAAATCACAACAATTTTTACAAGTTGACTCTTAGTGCGATAGAACAACAAAACAGCATACTATTAAGAAATAAAAATCAACAAGCCTCCAAGCCGTAACAAGGCCGATAATTAATCATAGTCAAAAAAACAAAATCAGGTCGTACCTGTAGAGGCCTGACACTTTTTTGAATGGATGACGTCAAGCGCTAAACAGCGCGTCATACCATACATTCGGAAGTAAACAAAGCCAAGACGACAACAGTCAAGGCAAAATTGAGGTCTCATTTTCCAAATTGAGTAAATCAAAGGAATCGAGAAACTTGGACGCCTCACTTGGCTCAGTAAACAGGTTTTGGTCAGGTCCTCTTGTCAACTTGATGGTAGCAGGATACAACAGGAAAGCTTGAAATCCCAAGGTGCGAGCCCTATTCATTATAGGGAAGCACGGACGTCTGCGCCGAGCGGTGGCATCACTATAGTCTGCAGCAAAGCGAATTGTTTGTCCTTCTACTGTCACCGGTGACTTCCTTGCGAATCCTAAGATCCGATCTCTATCTGTGAAACGAAGGCAGTTCAGGATCATGGTCCGCGGAGGAGCAGGAGCCTTGCGCAGGGGACCAATACGATGCACTCGCGTGAGCTCCGGGGGGCTGCTGTGCAATTCAGGGAACCACTTGAGAAGACTACGCACCAGGTAGGCCAAGGCCTGGTCTTCTTCCACTCCCTCTTTCAAATTTATTATTCGGAGATTGTTCCTCCTACTCCGGTCTTCCATCGAAACAAGTTTCTGTTGAAGTTTCTCCATAATATCATTTTGCACAGTAGTAGCTTCCTCTACTCGCTTCATTCTAATTTGTAGAGAGGTTGTAATCTTGCGCTGGGAATCCAAATCTTTGGAATGTTGATCAAGTGTCATTTTGATAGAATCCAGCTGATTTTCCAGCCGTTCAAAGCGACCTCTGGCATTTAAATCGGCTTCAGCAAAAAACTTTTGCAGAGTTTCCTCCAGAGACGCCATAGTCAGTTCGCCGCACGAGGTAGTGACAGCGTTTTCAGCCTGTAGATTCGCCGATTCTTTTGGGTTTCCCCTTCTCCCAGGCATGATCAAAGTCATATAGCAAAGATTCAAAAGACCATGAGACAAATTCTAGGCTAGGAAATCTTGATTTGATGTTTTAGCAATTAACGCAGGGAGAGCTGTGAGCGACTATGACTCTACTCCGCCATCTTTATGTGAAAATGAGCCCATGATGTAAGCCGCTGACATCTATTTTGGCCTCATCGATGTGGAACACTTTTCATACAGTTTTCCAAAGAAGACGTGGTTTAAGTGTGAAATGCAACAAATAGGGCTGTGATGTTTGTATCTCAGGCAAAGGCAGTTTATGTGAAACAGAACTGTGACTCTAAACACGTCTGATTAGTCAGATACATGTCAGACAAAATGCACATTGTTGCATTAGTGTGTTTAAACACCACATCTGTTTAGTTAAGAAGTTACATTTAAGCTGCTTATCTGAAGCATCACATTCAGTTACCACAGACCTGTTTGCTCTCCAGAGACCGTTTGAGTTTAAAGTAAGTAAAGAGTTCAATGTGAGCTCTGCCAACAGTTTTGTTTTTTAATGAAATTATTTATTTTCCAAATTCTCTAGGCTTGATTGTTGATGGATTTTATTTTTAGTTCTGGTAACAATTTGAAATTGAAATCAATATTCACAATTAATTGTTCTGTTTGATAATCCAGTGTGACAACTTACCTGCCGATGGGGCAAATTGTCACAAGTGCACACTCTCTATTCACCAGGCTACAGCTCCATGATGACATAAGATAGGAAGACGTAATGAAGACAAAACTTCTGCCCAAGACTTCATTCTTTCATTCTGTAGGACATTTGTACCTTTGTGATGTACGGTGCTCAGTAAATATGAGACAGTGTGAAAAGTGTGACAACATGCCCGCTCTCCCTATCTTCTATTGGATGACAAAAAACAACTTCAACATCTTAGTCAACATTTTAAGACAATGTAAATATGCCCTTGCTGAAGCTTTACAACAATAAAGCCAAACACACAGTTAAATAATTAGCTTGCTGTTTCCACAGAAAAAAAAGCTAATTCAACTTTACTAAGTTACTTCAGGTGCTAACGCTAGCCAACCTGCAGTAGACTAACATTACATTTAAAACGACACATAGTCTAACATTACCCACGTGTGAAGTGTGGTGTCCAACAATCATGCTGCGGTGACGTGTTGAGAAGGAATCCGCTTGACACTGTTCTTGATCTCAAAAGTTTATTAAAGCAAAGAGTTCAGCATCATTTTACAAGCTCTGATCAGCAGCTTGGAGAGTGACCCAGCCCGATTGCCACTCTGCCTCACTGTTCCTTACACATAGCTTATATAGGACATGTTCAAACATCTGGTAGATAACATCAGATACCATAAAAGGTTGGTCTGCAAGGTTAGAGGTCAACACCTTAAAAGGATATAGTACTATTTAGGTTGTAAAACAAAAGGTCAGAAGTCAAATTCCATAGAAGGGTTCGGTTCCTAAATAACCTCTAATTACTACTCTAGGAAGATAAAGGTCACTGACCCTTTATCTTTGCTGATACAGCTGCTACTTGGAATGCTGTGAGTAGAATGCACAGACATTAGATAACTGTTACAATCAAATGCATAAGTACTAGATACCAGATACCACAGAAGCATTCAGTACTTTGCTTTTTTAGTTGCACAAACACTGATTGCAGTAGCTTTTTTGGCAGTGAACACAGACCCCATGCTTTTGGATGTTTTACAGTGTTTCAGTGCCAGTCAGTTACCTACCGGTGCCACGATGTGTGGTGCAGCCAAACACTGCAGCCAAAACATCGGAGAAGTTACGCGCTTTCGGGGACGAAAAAGTCAGCATATCATTTCCAGTCTGGCAGCAGGGCGGACTTGAGAGCGGAGGCTGCACCGAAAGTGAGTTCAGAGCGGCACCGGTTTAAACAATGGCGTGATTGGCCAGCGCAAGTTGACAAGGTAACAACACGAGCTTTGATTGGTTGTTACTCCGGCTAACATTTTGTGGTTAGCTAGCGAGATTATATCACGATATATTTTTAATGTGCAACAATTAAAGTTGGAAACAAGCAGTAATGTATTCAACAACAATTTATATAGACACATACAAAAAAATGAACCAGTTCCCTGGAGGAGATCTATCAAATCGAAAACTAAAGGAGAAAAACAGACTTGGCCCCTGCCTATTATTTTGAAAGCACATGTTACCACAGTATTTAGCTTAAACACATTTTGATGGTTTCTGATGGTGGACTTTGTGACCATGAAGCATCTTGTACTGGTTTCTCTGGTCCTGAGCGAGCAGAGAAACTCTGAGAAGGTCAGAGTCCTTTAAGCCTGAACTATTCCAGAGACTGTTAACAGCTGTGCGACGTTCACAGGCTGCAGGAAACCTCATGTCCATCACTGCATTAAGTCATCAGGACGTCTCATTGGTTATTAACTCAAAGCATAAAATACCACACTAACAATAAAACCATCCACATCACTCAGTCACATTAATGTCTCCTGGTGTCTCAAACCAAGCAGGAAATAAGGGCCCTTTCACACCTGAACGTCCGAACCAAAGTAGACGCTCTATTGGCAGCTGGGATGCGAGAAAGGCGTCGCCATCTTGAACCGGTCATACTTCCCGTTGCAAGAAAGCGAGATGCCAGAGCGCTGTGCAGCATATTCATGCTCAAATCGGCGGACCATCGCTAACAGGGCTTTAACATTTCCTTACTGTTGGTTGTGTTTTGTGAATAGAATATTACCAGAGAGCTGAGAAGGAGCGAGGATCTTTGATATCACTGTGCTGAAATCGTAGCCAGCTAGCTAGGCTATGTTTACTGCACCGGCTATGAGCTGTTTATATACAGTCTATGGCTGAGACTTGATAAATTATATTCCATATTTGTATTTTAAGGTTACTTTGTTCTTATTTTCTCTGTTCTGTAACGTGTCTTGTGTTTGAAAAAGAAGCTCTGTAAAACAGTTCTCTTTCTGGGCTTTTAGCTCATGCAAAGCTTTCATGTGTGTGTTGGGCTGCTAAATGTCAAGGGCTGGGAGGAGATGGATGTAGAAGAATGTGTTATGTGTTTGTGACAGAGAGGGACAAATATAAAAAGCTTCAAGTAGACTGGAGATATAAGTAATAATTGAAATAAATTGATAGTCAAAATGGAAAAGTCCCCGTCTTCTCCCTTTTCGGGGATTATGTTCTGATCTGGGACGTCTGGTCACTTTATATCATATACCAGAATATTCTATTACTGTTAAGCCCACTATGAATATTAAAATACGCTGAACCATGTATCCTGGGTCATAGCTACATGTCTGACCTTTGCAGCAAAAAACCCCACGTGAAAATCAATTCAGTATTCAGTGAGTTATGATTAATTAAATGTGCTGACAGCTCGTTGCACCTGCCAAACAGATTAGACTGAGTGGAGCGGGTGACCGGTTCAAGATGGCGGCCGCACGGCTCGTCAGCGCCAGTAGGCAGCAGCGGTTGACATACTAATACCACCTTAAAATCAGGTGAAAATTACTAATACCATGTTAAACTAAAATGCCACCTTAAAATCTCTTAACCAGTACAAATATTAAAACACTTTTAAACTTTGAACCACCTTAAAAAGTCACAGGACAGGAGCACCTTCAAAAACCTCATACCACCTTAAAAACCATATCAGTCTTCAACATACTAATACCACCTTAAGAACCATTTAACAGTCTTCAACATAATAATACCACCCTAAAAACAATATAACAGTCTTCAACATACTAATACCACCCTAAAAACAATATAACAGTCTTCAGCATACTAATACCGCCTTAAAACCATATAACAGTCTTCACCACACTAATACCACCTTAAAACCATATAACAGTCTTCACCACACTAATACCACCTTAAAACCATATAACAGTCTTCAAAACACTAATACCACCTTAAAAACCAGATAACGGTCTTCACCACACTAATACCGCCTTAAAACCATATAACATTCTTCACCACACTAATACCACCTTAAAAACCATATAACACACTTCAGCATACTAATACCACCTTCAAAACCATATAACAGTCTTCAGCATACAAATACCGCCTTAAAACCATATAACTGTCTTCAACATACTAATACCTCCTTAAAATCATATAACAGTCTTCAAAACACTAATACCACCTTAAAAAACCTAAACAGTCTTCAGCATACTAATACTGCCTTAAAACCATATAACAGTCTTCACCACACTAATACCACCTTAAAACCATATAACAGTCTTCAACATACTAATACCACCTTAAATCCATATAACAGTCTTCACCACACTAATACCACCTTAAAACCATATAACAGTCTTCCCCACACTAATACCACCTTAAAACCATATAACAGTCTTCACCACACTAATACCACCTTAAAACCATATAACAGCCTTCACCACACTAATACCACCTTAAAAACCATATAACAGTCTTCAGCATAGTAATACCACCTTAAAACCATATAACAGTCTTCACCACACTAATACCACCTTAAAACCATATAACAGCCTTCACCACACTAATACCACCTTAAAAACCATATAACAGTCTTCAGCATAGTAATACCACCTTAAAACCATATAACAGCCTTCACCACACTAATACCACCTTAAAACCATATAACAGCCTTCACCACACTAATACCACCTTAAAACCATATAACAGTCTTCCCCACACTAATACCACCTTAAAACCATATAACAGCCTTCACCACACTAATACCACATTAAAACCATATAACAGTCTTCACCACACTAATACCACCTTAAAACCATATAACAGTCTTCACCACACTAATACCACCTTAAAAACCATAGAACAGTCTTCACCACACTAATACCACCTTAAAAACCATATAACAGTCTTCAACATACTAATACCACCTTAAAAACCAAAGAACAGTCTTCACCACACTAATACCACCTTAAAAACCATATAACAGTCTTCAACATACTAATACCACCTTCAACACACTAATACCACCTTAAAAGCTCCTCCCAGCTGAATGGTGTCAGCAGTCCTGAGCTGAGAAAGACAACAAACACACTCACAGTAACATTCTGCTTTTATTGGAACAAGAGCCAGAATTCAAAGCAACACATGACAGAAGGTACAAGTCAACGGCATTTCCACCATTTAATGATCAGAGCTTCCATCTTTAAAGGACTGGAAGTGGAAGAAGTTTACAATGGAAATGAGGAATCTGTTCAATCACTTTGAATCACTTTGGATTTATTACAAGAAGCTGAAAGATTTCTGGGATCTGATCTGTTCTCTACCAGGAGGAGACTCTCCCTGCTACACAGAACACAGGGACACTGAGGAACCAGAACTCCAGAGCCCAAATCCAGGATAAAGAGGTTCAGTGAATGTGGTGTTGAAGGTGTGGAGGTGGATCAGTGTGTCAGAGGAGACTCTGTAGAAGGACAGAGAGCCAGCAGGACAGTCCACATACACTGCTACTCTACCAGAGGAGGAGGAGGAGGAGGAGGAGGAGATGGATTTTTCTCTGTTATTGTGCCAGACAGAGTAATGACCACCATCAGAGCAGCTCAGACTCCAGGACTGATCATTCCATCCAAACACACAGTCTTTACTGTCTCCTCTCCTTCTGATTCCTCTGTAACTCACTGATATAGAAACGTCTCCTCTCCACTCGACCTCCCAGTAACAGCGACCAGTCAGACCATCTCTACACAGCAGCTGAGGACAGCAGTCAAACCTGTCTGGATGATCAGGATATGGCTGATGCTCCTTCACACGTGTCGCCTTCCTGTTGTTGTCAGACAGTTTGATCCTTCTGCTTACTGTGTTTGTGTCGATTGTGAGTTGACAGGAATCTGATGGCGAAAAAGAGACATACAGTTATAGATTTTTAAAATACTTTTTAATTTATTTTTTAACCATTATATGTTCAGCAGAACTTCACTGAGAGGAAGTATCTTTTTTGATCACATTCACACTGTGACACATTCTGCTGGCCACTAAGCAGCTGCTCAAGATCTATCATCTGTTCACTGATTGGCTCTTTGAATGAGTGATGTCACAGTCTGAAGATGGTTGAATGTGTGCTGCTTTGTTTTCATGAATCAAATGAAAAACACACTTACACTTCCTCAGACCTGGTCTCAACCATCGGACTCCAGCAGGCTCCACCCTGAAAGGAGGAGGGGGGTCAGAGCAGCATCAGACATGGACATTTATGGGCTTATTTATGTTTCAATATTATTTGTGTGAACAGATGAGCGATCTGTGTGGAAATGTGTCATCTGGAAATATAAAACACAAACTCACAAAAATATTTTGCAAATATTAAACAGATTTGCAAACACATGAACAAATTCCACAAATCAAAAATATCTGTGAATATATTTAATAGTTTACAAATAAATGAAGCACATTTGTGAAAATCTTTCAAACAGACATTTGTGAGTCCCGCCTGTATTTGTGGATCTCAGTTCTTCACACAAAGAAAATGGACTGGTGTCATTCGGCTGCTTTCGGAGACCACGTGATGGTGCCTCCACATTTCAAAGTAAAACGGCCTCTGAACTGCCTGAATGTGCCAGCTTGTTGCTGTCGCCAAGGAAATGTCAGCTGCTGTTTCAACAAAATGTGAATGCAGACTGAAATTCAACGGTGTTGTTGTGTCGGGAGAGGCAGCGATTCAAAGCAGCCGTGAGGAAGAAACAGTATAATTATACAACGTAATGTTATTAAGCTCTGAGCACAGGGAAAGCCCGCTAGCCGCTCGGCTAATTTCAGCAGGTGGAATTTACATTTAGCCATATCCTTTTCTTTTTGGAGTACGGCCAAAAGCCGAGTGGACATCGGTGGGAGTTCCTGTCCTGTGGTCAACACCAGCATCAACAAGTGGACAAAAAAGAACAACAACAACAACCAAATGAAGAATGAATAAGTCCTTAGGATAGAAAACAAAGTTTAATGCAAACAATAGAATCAAATCCTTTTCTAATCCAGCCCACGTCTTGTTGTTTCTGTAAACACAGAGAAAGAATGTGTGTAACGTTGTTACTGTGTAATTATAGAGTTTAGGATAACAGTGGACACTTACTAGGTTCCTCTGGACCTCATTTAACATTAGATATGTTTGATCCCACTTCATACAGGCCAAACATTACATACATATATTTCACATTACTACATCACTGTATTACTTGAGAAAGGTACGTTTGTTAGCTGCTGCAGTGCAGGATGAATTTCTGAACTTGTTCTTATTCCAAATCAGACAGTAAAGGAGAAATGCTGACTGTCAACAGTTCAGCTCAGTTTAGCAGCACTGTACACTGTAGTTACCTCGTATCTTCACTTTATTATTGACATGACTGCAAACCAAGGTACCAGTTATTAGAGCTGTTGGAGATGTAGATTAAGACCAACTAAAGCTGGCTGCTAGACCAGCATCTTGTCAGTGGTGGGTAGCTACTAATAATCTTAACCAATCCCACAGACACCCAGTATAATCTCATTATTCATAAAGCATCTTTAAACATCATTTTGAACACAGCTTAGATGACAGTTCACTTCTGTTACTGGACCAAAATCCATTGCAGATAACAGATTAGTTGTAGCAAAGGTAGAAATGCCCCAGTAATTTATTTCTTTGTAAAAAAAGAAGAACAGATTTCATCCAGCCCTGTATCTAGTTCTGTGGTATCAGCAGGTACACAGAGTGGAAACAGCAGGGTGCAGCATTAGGCCTAAATTTAACATGGCTACATTATACAGTATGTAGGCTACACGTGTCGCCCACCAAACACATGATATCCTGTTAGATTTCTCTGGAAAAATAAATATTTCCATGAGCTGTAAACCGTAATCAAGATGAAACCAAAAGGGTTTGAAATGCTTCACTTTGTGTAATGAATCTATATATCAGAGATTCACTTTTGAATAGAATTACGTTCGATCGTCTGTTGTTTCCGGTTAGCGCTAAGTTAGCTAACATCTCCCCTTCAGACTGCAGCTGAGCAGGAAGCTTCTCCAGCAGCTACAGAGCTGCTATGGAACTGAACATTAGCTCAGTTTATAGAAAGGAACTGGAAGCTGGATTTTATTACTGCCTACTTGTCCAATGCTGAGAACATCAGGTCCAAACTGAGACTAAACTGACGTAGCCTGCAGCTCTGTCCTGTACAGACTGAGTTTAGGAAAAGAAAGGACGGAGGTGACGGAGGAGCTGAGCTTAGTGAAGCTAATTAGTGATGCAAACTAATGAGGAGACGTTTCTGTTTGGATTTTAACGTGCAAATAAAATGCAGCTCAGAAGGGAGGAGGTTTCTCCTGCTGCCTGTTTTTATATTAATGTCTACAGATAAATGTCAGAAGCTGGAAAATGAAGACACAAAAACATGAACAGTCGTATCCAGAATGATTCTGAGGTCACATTAACAGGGTTTTAGGGGGCGACGCCCAAAACATGCTGTGCCATCACTGTAAAATCACTGTGGAGCAACAGAACCAACCAAATGACTTTCTCCAGATCTAAAGGTTGGAGTTCCTCCAGTAGATCTTTGGCTGCTGCTTATTTATTATCTGCTCCAGCTTTTCCAGCTATTTGTTCAGAGATATGCTGAAAATAATGTGAAACTACATATTTTTCATTGGAAAAATAACATTTTCTTGGGGGAGGAGCCCCAAACCCCCCGACCAACATGGAAACATTCATCTAAAGCTCACATTAAAGTGGGAAAACATTCTAAGGTGCATCACATGCTCATGGACACGAGAGCTGCTGAGACACGTTGTGTTGGGGTTTTATATTCAGACAAACATTTAGCTTCATCTCCGCTGCTCCAACTCCGTCCTAGGGGAAACACTGAAGTTTGTTTGTTTGGTGAAGTGTCACTATTTCTTCAGCACCCTGAGATCAGGGATGGAAACTAGTCCTTCTTTTGGAGTTTAATGTGCAAATTAAATGCTTAGTAATTATCCAGAAATCACATAGAAAAAAAGACGCATCAAGACGGATCGCCGCCCTCTGAATTGTGATCAAATAGTTGTGAGGTGCCAAGAGATTCTCATCCCTACTGCCCAAACAGTATTCCCATTCAGTTTATTTTAGTCTTGAATGTTGCCGCGTCCTTCCCGGGTTTCGGCACCAATGTAACAAATTTCAGATGTTGTGGGAAGGAGGCGAATATTCAAGACTTCATAAAATATACAAATACAAAACGAAAGTAAAAGCCAGCAGCCCTTCACGGACGACTGCTGGCACACATTAAAACACACAAAACACAAAATAAAATCAGGCCTGTTCCTCTCTCCATCTTCAGCGTCATCGCTCCTCCTTTTATTCTTCCGCTCCCCGTGAGAGATACAAGACCTCTGCGTCTCACAGGTGACGTTCACTAACACTCACGCCACCGGCCTCGCGACGTTCTCACATCCCTCGGCCTGCTCGCCACAGTATTATTATATCTTTTAATAGTTTTTAGGATGCAAAATCTGACTTCAGTTTACAAGCAATACAAGTAAGTAACAGGATAGGATTGCATTATTAAAAAGAGAATAAAATACAGTTTTCATTGACTAAAACTAGACTAAAATGTCAGTTTTCTGAAACTTGACTAGACTAAAAAGAGTATGAACGTGACTAAAACTAATAAAAACTAAAATGACAGCTTGACACAAAGACGAGACTAAAACTAAAATAGGCCAAAAACAACACTAGATTCAGCCTGCAAGAAAGGATGCAACGGTAAAAAGCAAATGTGGAGCCATTTGTTTGCTAACATTAGCCTATAGTGATGCAGGCAGGGCTACGACAGCTACGTGATGATAGGCCACTCTGCTGCCAGGCCGCCGTCAGGCTTGAATTTTTTCACTCAAACTTCTTCTTCTTCTTTTTATTGGCAGTTGGCGAACTAGCTGAGAGGTGCATTACCGCCACCAACTGGACTGGAGTGTGGAACTCCTGGATTATTTTCAATACAAGGAGTACAGGCCTACATGGTCCAGTACAAAAATAAATTTTACACTTACACAAAGTTAATTATTTAAGTAATGTCAGCTGAGACTTTTGTACTAAAACAACCACAGTACTTCAGCTTTGTTCGTATGAAGTCTTTTGTAAATCAAACCAAATGGAAGTGTGAAAAAGATCTAGATATATGTTCAATATATTCCTCCTTCCAATCACAACACGTTCATGGTATTTTTAACAGTATTTTAAAGAAACAAGAAACGCTGAAAGATATGTCTGAGGGTCCATTTGTTGGTTCATTTCTTGTTGGAAGCTATTTTTCAGAACATTTTTAACAAATGCTCTCAAGAAGTGATGGAGACAAATTCAGCCATTTGTAAATGTGGGGAGGACATGTCCCCAGTGTAAATGACACCTATGGCCTTCTCATTGTTACAGAGGAAGCTGGAAGCAAGCAAGAGTTGCTGGCAGAGGAGATTGTGGATGTCGCTGTTGCCCTGGAGGAGCACGTCATTATGTACAACCTCAAAAATGTTGCTTTGCAATAGCATCTGTGTTATTATAATAAACATTAATTAATCAGGTTTAGAAACCCATAATACTTCATCAATCTTTATGTACTTGAAAAGTATATAAGAAAAAACTATTACATTAACTTTTCCACAGACAAGGGGCAGAACCATTGTAAAACAAATTATTGTGAGCTGCTAATAACGTGTGTGACAGGTGTGATAACACAAACGGCTGCACAGCCTGGCAGAGGGCAAACATCTGACTAATGACAGATAGTTTTATTATCTTGAAAAATGCTGACGTGTATTGAACAGTCCCTTCAGGATTTCGCGGGCCTGTTTTGTGATTGTTGCAGCCTAAAATTCCTGATGTTGCGGCCGCTTTTCTAAAAAGTTGAGATGAAAGTTGCGATGTTCTTTGGCATTAGTTTTTAAAGGTTAAAACTGCAAAGGTAGATAGATTTTTACTTAAAGTACTCATATTATGCTTTTTTCCTTTGCCTCACACACATCAACTGATTTCAGTACACATCATAATTGATAGTTGAGGAATTCAAAGTCGTGTCTAAACTTTTTGAGAAAGCTGTTCTAAGTTCTTAAATCTCTCTCTCTCTCACACACACACACTTCAGTGTCATGCAAACAAGACAGTAACTTCGGTGATGCTAGTCACTCGATATACTACAATGCATTAACGTTACCTCTAAGTTACCATCCATTGTATGTATAAATATTAGTGGTGGGCATAGATTAATTTTTTTAATCTAGATTAATCTCACTGAAATCTTGAAATTAATCTAGATTAAAATGGCTCATTTGAATTCTGCCATCAGAATATGTGTGTGAACAGGTTTCAAGCCAGGTGGCGCATTAGACCAGGGGTTCATCTTCTGTTTCCAAAATGCATCACAAACTGCTTGAGAAAGCTGTTCTACTATGATAATTGGTGATGAAAATAAATCATGTTCAATAAGATGTACTTGTGTGTAGCGTGTGATGTGCTTTGCGTTTAGGTGGTAGGCTACTTGAGACTGGAAGAACTCCTACAGTAAACTAATTCTGCATTGCACAAGGTGCAAACAACCTTAGTCCTGTCGAATTTTCCATTGGGAAGCTTCTTAAAAGTAAATTTTCCCAGAAGTGGACGAGTTGCTACAGTTAGTGTGAGGAAATACCGCACAATGCGTTTTTTAATCAACCGGCGTATCAATAACTAACCTGGCTGGTTGTAAACAAACAGCTGGCCGAGCGAGGTTGGAACCGGAACGCCGTCAGCTAGGGTGTGATGTCATTCCCAGCTCCGCCCTCCGAGGTAAATGGAACGCAGCAACAGCTGCACGTCACGTTTGATGTGGTAATTTCACAGTAGGCAGACACACAGGGTCGAAGACTTGTTCTCGCCCCCTACAGTGCGATTCGGCGCTAAAATATCCAGGTGAAAGTCATCATAGCTTGCGTAGTATAGACCCAGCTCCCAACCCAACTTTGACTATAGATTAACGGCCATATTTTTTTTATCGCCCGATAAGAGTCTCATGTTAACGCAGCACGTTAACGCCGATAACGGCCCACCACTAATAAATATACTAATAAATTTATATATACTGTTTTTCACCGTCCTTTGCTGTTATTTTTGTAGGTAAATGTGAGACGTTGGCAGCACACATGTCTGCTGCGTCTTCAGAACAAAACAAGGAAGTGAGTTTGATGACGTATGATGGCGCTTTGCAGGAGACCGCGATGATTGGTCAAAGTTGCAGAAAAGTTGCAGTGATTGATAAAAATTGCAAGGTGCACTGAATTCACGGGGATTTGTTGAAGTTGCGTTAATAGTTGCGATCGCGACATCGCGAAATCCTGGAGGGACTGATTGAAGCTACTCCTTCATCACAGACACTGGCTCAAAACCAGTGGACAAAATTAGGTGCCAGAGTAAGTTCTGATTCTGACCTGTCCCCAGCGTCCCCAGTGTAAATGACACCTGTCTGTTTTTAAATGTCCCGCCCCATCCAGGCTGTGATTGGTCGGTTCACGACAAGTGACATTGACGAGCTACATTCAGCACACGGCTGCTTGAAAGGCACCGAGCTTGTCTTGTCCCTCGTCTTTCTGCGCTGACAGAGTTTAGCAGGCAGAGAGAACGGGAACAGGTGAGCGTCACGAAGCGCCCAGAGAACCTGATCTGAGAGCAGAGGAGAGGACGGGTGTCGTGCCAATGTGGTTATCCCCGACAGAAAGTGCTTCCCCTGCCGCGGGAGCGCGCGTGCATTCAGCGGTGAGGGCGTACCTTCGACTTCATCAAAGTGAATGAAAAATATACCATGTGGGTTATTTAATCTATCGTTTAGTATTGTTTTATTAGCGAGGTTTGTGTGCAGCACGGTAGCACTTCTAAACGTTTTTATGGGCTTACGTTATCGAACTTCGTATTATTCATTGCACTCAATTGAGAATGTCTATGCATGAGGGGCATTTAGTTTCACTTGTAAAGCAAACATTTATTTTGCGGTAGTCTGGTGATGTTATAACTGACGACGTAGTCGATCATGTGATCCGTGTTACTGTTTAGAAGCTAGATTCACACAGACCCTCACCCTTTACATCTGCTTGACTTGAAATGTACATTAAACTGAATGCAGCATTGTAGACAACATCTAAAATTATACTCTAAAATTATTTGTATCCCACTATAACTTTTGCTAGGAAAATAGAAACGTTTCCATATTCCCCACTGTTATTAGTCATGATGTGAAGTATACACAAAATAAAATACTTGACAGTAGGCCATCATCTGTGCATTATGAAGGGGGGATACATTTTATGGCAGGTTGAATATATAAGACTGAAATTATTTGTATCCCACTATAACTTTTGCTTGGAGCTTGCAGCTGATGTTGAAGCTGCTGCAGCTCCAGCACCAAACACATCGGTTATTTTACACATTTGGCGATTTTTTTTTGGCCCACAACACAAGAAACAGCTCGAGCAGAGGGGAAGGGAGTGGGGGCCAGTAAGAGACGTGATTGGGCCAGCCCAATGTCAGTGTAGGCCTATGCTTCATTTTTAAAAATCTGTTTGGCTATATAAATAAATAATTTACGTTACACCGGCCCTAAAGCTTCGTAGGCCTACCCGTATTTGAGTGGTAGCCTATGTTAGATGACCCATGAGGATACCCCCTTTAGACCGTCTCACAGACACACAGCCCGTCTGGGTCTGATGTAGTGATGGTAAAAGTCACTCGTTTGAAAGACTCCAGTCACCAAATCTTGTTCATTAAAATGAACTAATCTTTTTTTGTGTCATTTCGTTCATTTTAACTAAGCTGGTTATTGCACAAATTCACGTCTTGATCTTTGTCTATCATGGTTCTATAAAGCCTCATGGAGCCACATCCAAACTGAAAACATGGAAAAACCACAGAAATATGTATGTCAATATTTATTCGCCACTACTCCGGCTAAATCCGTCCATTTTCACAACCTTGCCTGAGTAGACTAGCAGACCAGCCATATAATTATAATTACTATCACTACATATCCAAAGTGCTCATTCATGATGATGCAGAAAAACTAGTCCATGCATTTGTTACTTCTAGGCTGGATTACTGCAATTCCTTATTATCAGGCTCTTCGAAAAAGTCCATTAAGACTCTTCAGCTGATCCAGAATGCTGCAGCACGTGTTCTGACAGGAACCAGTAAAAGAGATCATATCTCTCCTGTCTTAGCTTCTCTGCATTGGCTTCCTGTAAAATCCAGAATAGAATTTAAAATCCTTCTTCTCACATACAAAGCTCTTAATGGTCAGGCACCATCTTATCTTAAAGAGCTCATAGTACCTTACTGCCCCACCAGAGCACTGCGCTCCCAGAATGCAGGGTTACTTGTGGTTCCTAGAGTCTCCAAAAGTAGAATGGGAGCCAGAGCGTTCAGCTATCAGGCTCCTCTCCTGTGGAACCAGGTTCCAGTTTGGGTTCGGGAGGCAGACACCATCTCTACATTTAAGAGTAGGCTTAAGACTTTCCTTTTTGATAAAGCTTATAGTTAGGGCTGGCTCGGGTGAGTCCTGAACCATCCCTTAGTTATGCTGCTATAGGCTAGACTGCCGGGGGGATTTCCCATGATGCACTGAGCTCCTCTCTCCTCTTCTCTCTCTCCCTCTGAGTGCAACCTCATCCCATTAATGCATGTTACTAACTCGATTTTTTCTCCCTTTCCCGTGGTCGTGTGCTTCCTCCTCCTGTCGCTTCCTGCGGGTGTTGCTGGCTCTGGAGCTGTGGGGTCTGGATCTGTGGTTGGGAGTCTCCTGCTGCCCCCGTGTTCCTGCTCGGCGCGCCCTCTGCTACAGTTGCAACTGCTGTTACTAGTCCTATTGCTGTTATTACTGTTATTATTATTATCATTAACATTACTATAAATATCTACACCATTTTTCATTCAGTCTATAGCAACATTACCTTTACTGTCTGTACCTCTGTGTGTAAACTGTGTAGGCTGCCTCCCTCTGCTCTCTCTCTCTCTTTCTCTTGCTCTCTCTCTCTCTCTCCCCCTCACCCCAACCGGTCGAGGCAGATGCCCCCCCCCACCCTGAGCCATGATTCTGCTCAAGGTTTCTGCCTCTTAAAAGGAAGTTTTTCCTTGCCTGTGTCGCCTAGTGCTGCTCTTGGTGGGAATTGTTGGGCTTCTGTAAATAACTTCAGAGTTCGGTCTAGACCTGCTCTTCATGAAAAGCGCTGTGAGATAACTGTTGTTATGATTTGGCGCTATATAAATAAAATTGAATTGAATTGCGTTGTAATACCGTTATGCTTTATTAAATGTCAGAATGTCCAGTGACTGTGACCTGACAGCAGACCTGCCTCTCGTTCCCGGTGCTGGCAGTAAGTCAGCTGAGTGAAGACAGACTCAGAGGGTTCGTGAGCACTGAACGATTCGTTCATTCCTGCTCCACAGTAGCCGAGATGTCACGTGAAAAATGAACGACTCAAACACAGAGACCAACAGTTATGAGTCCTGAACTAATCAATTCTGTTTCCTGCGCTGAAGGAGACCATGCAGATGCTGTGTGACGAGTGAACATAAGAGTCAAAGATCCTTCACGCATGCATGAAAATTAACGAATTACTCACCGAGACAACCCGTTCCTCCTGAGTCATACACAAGATTAGGTCAAATGAACCAAACGTTCTTTGAACGACACGACACTACTCGATGAGACGAGAGCACTGCTCTTCATCAGAGGAAGGAAACTGAAACTGAAACCACTTGGGATCAAACAGAAATATCAGCACGATTCCACACAAATGTTCACTTCAGCACCTCTGATAAAGAGCAGCTCACAGCCTCTTCAGAGGGAATGAAGCATCCTGGAGACAGTAAAACAGGAGAGTCTCAGAGCGAGG
Organism: Lepomis macrochirus; assembly: GCA_024633595.2. Lineage (NCBI taxonomy): Eukaryota > Metazoa > Chordata > Actinopteri > Centrarchiformes > Centrarchidae > Lepomis > Lepomis macrochirus. The sequence goes on along the minus strand of JALXJV020000025.1, from coordinate 25,236,830 downwards.
GGACAGAGAGAGTAAAACAGTAGTGTCTCTGAGCGAGCGAGGGGGCAGAGACAGTAAAACAGTAGAGTCTCTGAGCGAGCGAGGGGGCAGAGACAGTAAAACAGTAGAGTCTCTGAGCGAGGGGGCAGAGACAGTAAAACAGTAGTGTCTCTGAGCGAGCGAGGGGGCAGAGACAGTAAAACAGTAGTGTCTCTGAGCGAGGGGGCAGAGACAGTGAAACAGTAGTGTCTCTGAGCGGAGGGGCAGAGACAGTAAAACAGTAGAGTCTCTGAGCGAGGGGGCAGAGACAGTAAAACAGTAGAGTCTCTGAGCGAGGGGGCAGAGACAGTAAAACAGTAGAGTCTCTGAGCGAGCGAGGGGCAGAGACAGTAAAACAGTAGAGTCTCTGAGCCGAGGGACAGAGACAGTAAAACAGTAGAGTCTCTGAGCCGAGGGGCAGAGACAGTAAAACAGTAGAGTCTCTGAGCGAGGGGCAGAGACAGTAAAACAGTAGAGTCTCTGAGCCGAGGGGCAGAGACAGTAAAACAGTAGAGTCTCTGAGCCGAGGGGCAGAGACAGTAAAACAGTAGAGTCTCTGAGCGGCGAGGGGCAGAGACAGTAAAACAGTAGAGTCTCTGAGCGAGGGACAGAGACAGTAAAACAGTAGAGTCTCTGAGCGAGGGGGACAGACACAGTAAAACAGTAGAGTCTCTGAGCCGAGGGGACAGACACAGTAAAACAGTAGAGTCTCTGAGCGAGGGGGACAGACACAGTAAAACAGTAGAGTCTCTGAGCGAGGGGGACAGACACAGTAAAACAGTAGAGTCTCTGAGCGAGGGGGCAGAGACAGCAGGACACAGAGCGTCAGGAGTATGGCGAGTGGATAGTGCCACGGATAACCTAACAAAGGAGACTGTCGTGTGACAGCTACGTGTGTGGAAGTGGATAGGCTACTCCGTCAGTGCACAACGTCGTCAATAAGCCCGTCGCCGTCAGGCTTGATTTTATTTTTTCCCCCCTCAAACTTCGACTTCTTCTTCTTCTTCTTTTTTATTGGCGGTTGGCAAACTAGCTGAGAGGTGCATTAACGCCACCAACTGGACTGGAGTGTGGAACCAGAGATTATACAGGAGTACAGCCCTACATGCTCCAGCCTTTTAGTCATTAAAAGTGTTGATGTAAAATTAAATTTTACACAGAAATTTAAAAGGACGGTAATCTAATGGATATTTATTCGAAGATATTAATGAGCTTAAATTTGTAAGTTATGTGAGCTGAGAAGTTTGTACTATTAAAAAAAACACTAGGCTACTTTAGCTTTGTTGGTATGATGTCTATGTCCAAATTTGTAAAAGGTTCTTTTGTAAATCAAACTAAAAGGAAATGTGAAAATAACTAGAAATATGACCACTGTTCAATTAATTCCTTGAGGCCAAACACTTTTATGTAGTTTTAACCTCCCTTCTATAAAGTAACCATCGAATCTTCTCTTTTTCATCTTTCCTATTTGCAGTTTTTATTTTATGTGTTGTAAGCATAGACTACATGTATTCCTGTATGTTGCATTGTTAATACTGTTAAAGACTAATAAAGAGGAAAAAAATATTTCCTATTTGTTCTCTTCAGTGGAGTGATTCAATCTGTATTGCTGTTTTGTTGTGTCATCACATGATGGCACTGTTGCATTTTTTGTCAATTGCGCAATTTAATAATGAATTTTAGGCTGAAAAAGTCGATAATATCTCGTGAGTTAATGTTTTAATACCATAAGATTGCAATAGGCATCTAGGGTGCACATTGTTAACTAATGCACAAGTGGTAATTTATTAAAAATACAACATATAACGTCACTTTAGGTGATGGGCCAGTGGGAGATTTCATGCATTTAGACAATCACCATTGAGAGAGGACCCCACTTTTTGCAAACAATTTATACAGTTTACATCAAATGAAGAAAAAATGTTGCCACCAGTACTTCTTGCAGATTTTTATCAGTAAGGTATCAGACTGTTTGAATTGAGTGTGACCAAAAATGGTTACTGAGTTCTGACTAAAACTAGCCCTGTGTCTAAATTAAGTGTCATAATTCTGTTTGCAAATTTCAAGTAAAACACCTTGTCAATGCCATTGTCATTTGTAGTATTATTCTTAATGTTACCTAAATCAATAAAGAAAAAATGCTTCCGATGATTACTTATTCATTTCCAATCCCATAAAGGTGTAACTCTCACAGTATTAGGACATCTTTATTTCAAGATGGGGAGCATGTTGAAATATAAACTATATTATGCCATCTTTATTTAATTTATCAGGGGTAGCATATTCTGATAGGCTAATTATTGTTTTGACGATCAGCCAGTGTCTTGACGGCATGACCAACACCAAGGTTGCCTAGATTAATGAGTGGGGAAACAGACAACGCTTGTGGAACACGCGCGCATGCGCAGAACCCGGTAGCATAAATCGACAGCACACCGAAAAAAGTAATTTGGACAACCTTACTGATAAAAATCTGCAAGAAGTACTAGTGGCAACATTTTTTCTTCATTTGATGTAAACTGTATAAATTGTTTGCAAAAAAGTGGGGTCCTCTCTTGATGGTGATTGTCTAAATGCATGAAATCTCCCGCTGGCCCATCACCTAAAGTGACGTTATATGTCGTATTTTTAATAAATTACCACTTGTGCATTAGTTACAATGTGCACCCTAGATGCCTATTGCAATCTTATGATATTCAAACATTAACTCACGAGATATTATCGACTTTTTCAGCCTAAAATGCATTATTAAATTGCGCAATTGACAAAAAATGCAACAGTGCCATCAGGTGATGACATAACAAAACAGCAAGACAGATTGAATCACTCCACTGAAGAGAACAAATAGGAAATATTTTTTTCCTCTTTATTAGTATAACAGTATTAACAATGCAACATACAGGAATACATATAGTCTATGCTTACAACACATAAAAATACAAACTGCAAATAGGAAAGATGAAAAAGAGAAGATTCGATGGTTACTTTATAGAAGGGAGGTTAAAACTACATAAAAGTGTTTGGCCTCAAGGAGTTCATTGAACAGTGGTCATATTTCTAGTTATTTTCACATTTCCTTTTAGTTTGATTTACAAAAGAACCTTTTACAAATTTGGACACAGACATCATACCAACAAAGCTAAAGTAGCCTTGTGTTTTTTTAATAGTACAAACTTCTCAGCTCACATAACTTACAAATTTAAGCTCATAAATATCTTTGAGTAAATATCCATTAGATTACCGTCCTTTTAAATTTCTGTGTAAAATTTAATGTTACAGCAACACTTTTAATGACTAAAAGGCTGGAGCATGTAGGGCTGTACTCCTGTATAATCTCTGGTTCCACACTCCAGTCCAGTTGGTGGCGCTAATGCATCTCAGCTAGTTTGCCAACCGCCAATAAAAAAGAAGAAGTCGTCGAAGTTAGAGGGGAGAAAAAAAAAATCAAGCCTCACGGCGACGGGCTTATTGACGACGTTGTGCACTGACGGAGTAGCCTATCCACTTCCACACACGTAGCTGTCACACGACAGTCTCCTTTGTTAGTGTAACCGAGCGGTTATTAGTTCGTCTATACTGTTTATGTGGTTAACAAAATAACAACACGGAGGCTCCGTTGTCAGGACCAAGACGGGACATCTTTATTATTTTTTCTTCGTCTCTCGCACATTGTTTTACCGGAACAACAACACAACTTCCGTTTTCTTACACTTCAAAATAAAAGCCTCTTCTCAACAAAGTAGCTTACATACCTCCCCCCTTACGAAAAGAAACGTCCTCGTTTCAGCAACACTGCTACAAAATAAACCCTGTCAACATCAGTAGACACCGGCTGGCTAAAACAAACATAAAACTTGACATAACAGGAAATAATACAATGCATGGCACCCACACACAAAAAAAACACAGTCCCCGCAAAGTATGCCCCACTAAGCTCTACCGTATACCAGCGGTGGCTGATACACCCTAGCGGATAGACACACCCAGGCTAAATTAACCACACCAGCGAGGGAACGTATGAACCCACATTACCTCAGTACATTATGTCACTGCAACATGGAACATCAAAAACATGTGAAAACCATCACTTGTAAATGACAAAGTCCTGGAAACGAATCGGCTGGTTCACAACTCTACCGGCACGAGACACAGTCTTCCGTGGCTCACTGGAGTCTCTAAGATAAACAGTCCCTGAACTACCAGTGGCCCGAAGCTTGTCCGCCCCACTTTCCACATCCAGCAGCCCCTCGTCCAATAGCGAGGGAACAGGAAGAGGAGCCGGGGGGCTACCCGACGAACTTGGAGGCCCCAGTAGAGTGTAGGGTTTCAGTCTATCATAATGGACCACCTGCTCCTGTCCAGCAGCGGTCAGGTGATCGCCAATACGATAGATGAGTCCCGGCTCCCCCTGAGAGTCCAACACAGCCAGGACCCTGTAGGGGCCCTTCCAGTGGGGAGCAAGTTTCATGCGGTCCTCGGTAGGATTGTGCAGCCACACCAGGTCCCCTACTGAGTATGGCCGGTGGTGCACAGCGGCATCATGGTACAGTTTTTGTCTCTCATAGGCGCTGGCACCCCACTGCTGTGCGCCACCGAAAGCAGCCTCCAGCCGCCCTGTCAGAGAGGCCACGAAGTCAGAATGAGAAAAAGGTAAGTCCGAACGCCCCATTGGAGAGGGCACCAAAACATCCACGGGGACCCGGGCTTCTGCCGTGGAGTCAAATAGAAAGGGTGTAGTTGGTGCAGGCATGAACAGACGTGTTATAGGCAAAAGCCACGTGTTTCAGATAAGCGTCCCACTCACCCCTCACATGCGAGTAGCGACTTGGCAAGCTGATCAATAAGAGTCCGATTAAAGCGCTCAACCATCCCATCAGACTTGGGATTATATGGTGTGGTGCGTGCCTTTTAATCCCCAAAAGTTGACACAGTCTCTGAACAATCTCAGACTCAAATTGCCGGCCCTGATCACTGTGAACAGCCTCGGGATGCCATGAACTAACACATAGTCCTCAAACAAACATCGTGCTACCGATTGGGCTGTCTGATTATGAAGGGCATACAGGTTCACAAACTTGGTAAAGTAGTCCTCAACCACTAACACATATCTGTTACCCTTCGAAGTCACTGGCAATTCCAGGATGTCAGTTGCCACTCTCTGGAATGGGCGAAGTTACCTGGGACCCCCATCGGGCAGCGCCGCTTAGGCACTGGGGCCCTGCGGGTCTGGCAGGGGACACATTGCTCACACCACTGCCTAATGTCCTTAAACATAGAGGGCCAGAAACAGGTTTGCCTTGCTCGTTCCCACACCCTCTCTGCTGAGAAATGTGCAGATGTTGGGCCTCCATGAAGATGCTGCAATACCTCTGGAACAAGCAATGAGGGCACAACCACTTGACACTGAGCATCCCCCGTGAGGGAGGAATTCACAGTCCGGCAGAGCAGTCCATCCACCACAGAAAGGCGAGGATATTCAGTCCATAATTTCCTAAGCCACCGGGAGCTACCTCTCATCCGCCCCCGAGGTGGTCGGGACCCACTGCTCTCAATCCACTCCAATACTCTACCAATGTCTGGATCAGCTTGTTGCAATTCTTTTATGCCAGTCCCATCATGTGACAGTGCATGCATAAAAGACAGGTCCTCTGATTCACTGCGTGTTTCCACATGTTGCCTCCCAGTGGCGAGGTCTGAAATCTGGGGCTCATAGCTTGCGGCTGAGACTGCAGTGTGTCATTGTGGTGGGCCCCAGACTCCCGCCAGAGCCTATAGCATTCACTTGGGTGGCCGCTCCCTTTGAAGTGTCGGTGACTGCTCCGGTCTCGGGATCTGGGGGCCGCCGCGACAGAGCATCGGCGTTAGTATGACGTTGACCATCCCTGTGTTGTATGGCCCAGTTAAAAGGATCCAGCTCCAGTATCCATCTCGCTCTTCTGCCTGTGGGATCCTTGTCAATAGATATGTTACGGAGCCCCAGCAGAGGCTTATGATCCGTTATAATGGTGAATGCAGCCGACCCAATGTAGTGCCTGAATTGGCGCACAGCCCACACAACAGCCCACAATTCTCTGTCGAAGGTGGACCAGCGCTTTTCAGTGTGAGTGAGCGACTGACTCGCATTGACCACCACACGTTCTAGTCCATCCCTGTCTTGAGCCAGCACAGCCCCCACTGCGTCCGTGGAGGCGTCTGTGTACACTTTAAAGGGGAGGCGGAAGTCAGGCATAGTAACAACTGGGGCCGATGAGAGCACCCTTTCAGGTACTCAAATGCAGCATCACATTCAGATGTCCATTGGAAATGAGTGTCCTTACACGCCAGGGCGGTGCAAGGGGCAGCCTGCCTGGCAAAGTCCTTGACAAAACGTCTGTAGTAAGAGCAAAGCCCCACAAACGCCCGCACTTCAGTTGGATTCCGCGTGTGGGCCAGGTTCTGACTTTGTCCGTGTTCCGAGGGTCTGGCTGCAGGCCATGGCGAGAACAACATGCCCCAGGAACACCACATGATCACGAAGCTAGATGGCACTTCATAGGATTCAACCTGAGGCCAGCTGCCTGAATCCTGGAGAAGACCTCTCGGAGCGTGGAGAGGTGGTCCTCAAATGTGGGGCTGTATATCAGTACATCATCCAGATACACCATGCACACCTGCCACGGAAGCCCTCTGAGCACCAGCTCCATCATGCGTTGAAACGTTGCGGGTGAGTTAGTGAGGCCCATGGGCATCGAACGCCACTGGTACAGGCCCCTGCCTGTTGTGAATGCCGTCTTCTCCCGGTCTTCTTCTGCGACCTCAACCTGCCAGTAGCCATTTGAGAAATCCAGGGTGCTAAACCACAGGGAGCCTGCCAACGCATCCAAGGTGTCGTCCACTCTGGGGAGGGGGTGAGAGTCTTTAACAGTAATGGAGTTTAAGCGTGATAGTCAATGCAAAATCTCCACTCACCATTTTTTCTTCCTCACTAGGGACGACAGGTGAGGACCAGGGACTATAGCTCTCCTCAATTACCCCATCGGCTAACAAGGCTGCCACCTGCCGGTCCATCTCTTCCCTCTTCTCTGGTGAGGTCCGGTATGCACGCTGACGCAGGGGAGGATGATCACCAGTTTTAATGTGATGTCTGACGAAAGTGCATTTGCCAGGAACCCCATTTGATGTGCTAAATATCTCCTTGTGTTCCACCAGCAATGACATCAGTAGCGCCTTCTGTTGTAGACTGGTCGAAGACTCCTCCAGCGACACCGAGGGCACCGCGAGTCGGTGGAATAGCAGGGGCAGTCTCAACCGGGATCACTGGGGTGACACCAGCTCTGATTCGATCCACAGAAAAAATTCCCCAAATGCATGCCTTCTCGCAGTATCATGTCCTTATCAGTAGGGTTCAACACGCTGGCTGTGGTCACCCCATCCTTAACCACTGTCACTGTGTGAGCCACCACACACTCACTCTTATTCTGGAGGTTGGGCGCCAAGTAGCCCACAAAGTCAGGGAGCTGATCCACAGGTCCGGGCGGGGATACAGTCACGTGCACCAGCTTCTCGCTGAGGGGGGGCAATGTCACAGCGGTCGCAATAGAAACGTTGCAACACTCTGGAATCAAATCTTTGCCACTTAGAAGAGGAATAACAGTGTCCTTCAGCAGCAGCCTGCCTCGAGCAAAATCCAATAGGGCATGGTTAGAGGTGAGAAAGTCCAGGCCTAATAGTCCCGCTTGTGTGGATCCTCTAAGCACGTAGAACACCTGCTGCCAAGATTCACATCCCAGATGCAGAGTAGCAGTTATAGTGCCCAATGTGTCGAGCATCTGGCCATTTACAGCACGAGCGGCAATAAAGTCAGCATTCAGGGGCCGCTTACGCAGTGCTGGAACAGCCATGCGGAGTTCAGCACTGATGAATGACTCAGTTGATCCTGAGTCCACCAACATGTTCACCTCAATGCCTTCAATGTTTCCCCTCACGTATGATGTGTGTTGCCGCTCTGTCGTGCCCTGAATCTGTGCATTGCTTGTAGAGGGGACAAATATTTCACTCACCGTTGGGCCCATGGATATGGTAGCTGGTGTTTGGGCCGCAACATCAGCTACATCTCTTTTCCCGACTGGCTGGCTGGGTCTTCTCTCTTGGGGGAGAGAAAACGCACTCCACGTCTCCTTTGTGGCTCCTCGTTAAAGGGACCCCCAGCAGATTGGGGACTCCGCCAAGTTGGAGAGGCTGCTCGGTTATTGTAGGACACCCGGCCATCCCGCCTTTCCTCGGGACCCCACTCAGCTCTCCGTTCACGCCAGCCACGGTCAGGTGAACGGCCTCTCCGTTCATCCCTTGAACGACGTAACTGGCAGCCCTGCTCCCCACAAGCACACTGACACTGACCTCCTCGTCCCGGTGAAGAGGTTCTCAATTTGTTTCTCCAGTCATTGGATCTCAGTCGATTATTTTCCTCTGCCAGATGTCTCATTTCCATCCTCATCTCCCTCATTTCTTCGTGAAGTCTGTCCATAGCTCTGTACAAACCACCTCCATCTGATATGGAATGCACCATAGCAGCTGCACTCACCCCAGCCGGAGGCTGTTGTACACGCAGTGTTGACATAGTCCATTTTCAACGCCTCTCTGGCCACTTCACAACGGCCAGCAATGACCAAAGCCTCTTCCAGATCAGTAGCCCCTGTTCGGTGACATTTAGCCCTCAAAGTCGGGTCAAGTCCAGCCAGAAACCTGCGAAATTTCTCCTCCTTCTGAGCTATGTCACCATAACCAGGGAATGCTTCTTGAACGAGCTTGCTTATTTCCGCTGCATACAATTCCAAACTCTCACCTAGAGCACGGGACGAGCAGAGAGGTTAGCCCGAAAGCAGTCCAGAAAATGTCGTTGTCCAAATGCCTCCTGCAATCTCTCTTTCACTGCAGAATAGTCGCCTTGAACAGCTGCTGGCAGGCTATCCCACAATAGAAAAGCAGCTTTGGTAAGTCGCGTCGGCAAAATCCTCGCCAGTTCATAATCACAGTCACCTCCAATGCCGCCGACCAGCCTTTACAGCTTAACCTCATATTGTCTGGCCCAGCAGGGAAAGCTTTGTTTCTCCTCACCCGCAGGGCGGCGGCAGCTCAATCCTCACGCTGCTTGCAAGGGTCTTTCCCCACGCCGCCCCTGCAGTCCAGGGGGTCCTCGTCGTACTTCCACATCTTGCCGTGTAGTATTGTCTTCCCGCATGTAAGTCTTGTCTACCCTCACTGACTACAGCCGCACGGAGAACTCTCCGACTCGTGCTAACTCAACACTGTACAAAGTTACGCTACGCGCGTGTTAGCAGTGGCTAACGTGAGCTAACTAGCTGAAACTTTTACAAACTACCTCAACAGCCACACAAGGTACACTTTTCTTCGGCGGACGTCACAGCAAAACGACCACCGCTGCCACCAATGTAACCGAGCGGTTATTAGTTCGTCTATACTGTTTATGTGGTTAACAAAATAACAACACGGAGGCTCCGTTGTCAGGACCAAGACAGGACATCTTTATTATTTTTTCTTCGTCTCTCGCACATTGTTTTACCGGAACAACAACACAACTTCCGTTTTCTTACACTTCAAAATAAAAGCCTCTTCTCAACAAAGTAGCTTACATTAGGTTATCCGTGGCACTATCCACTCGCCATACTCCTGGTAATCCACGCTTTGGCATTCACTCGTCATATCAGGAGTCATGATATTCTCTCAATGCTGTGCAACGCTCTCTCTCTCTCTCTTTCTCTCTCTCTCTCTCCCCAGGAGTCCACTGACTCCGTCTACGGCACTTTACAGCTGCGCCACGGTTTTGATGCGTCCATAGCCCGGCGTCAAAGTCCACTGGGAGTGTCTCAGAAGCGTTTCAGCAGCGGAGCGTGCAGCCTGCCACACGTTATTTACTTGTTATTGATTTGTCATTTTCGTGCTCCTTCTACCTTCCCCACAGCTGTGTGACCCTGTTTCGTTTGTCAACTTCAGGCTGCGTTTCCCACAGGGAGCATTTCAGAATCAGAGCGTTTTGCCGGCCTGACTTTGATCATAGGTTTAGATTATTTTTATTTTTTTAGATTATTGTTTAACTGGTAATCAGTGTTTGCATTTTGTGCTTCTACTATGATTTAGTAGCTACGTAATTAAATGATTTCCTATTGTGTCCATTTTAACCATGTTTATTGTTGTTATACGATCCGGAGTCTCCACAGGGTGTTTTATTTTGAAAATTGACCAGATCCTGTATGCCGTTCTGTGTCTGACTTCCTGCCTGGTGCGATCTGCTCTGTGCTGCTTGATGCGGCAAAAATAGACCTGATACCTAGGCTGCGGTCGAAAAATCTTTTCTGCTCAGGAAGGTTCCTCACTGAGTGAAGTGTTACTGCTAAATGCCAACTAGCTGCTCGTCCTGGTATACACGTGTCCTGGGGCGCTGCTAAGGATTTTGGGCCCCATGAAAAGAATCTTGACAGGGCCCCCAACACAGCTGAGATTTTTTTCCTATTAATTTACATAAAATCATGCGCTTTTATGGTATTTTGACTATCATTCTCACATATTTAGGTCAATCAGACAATTGAACTCCATCCCATGTCCACACCCGTAATTTGTCCCTCTGTAATACTGCACTACTTCAGTACTGTATAATGTATATACTGTGCATAGCTGTACATGTGTCATATATAGTGTATTCACATATATTTATATTTGTATGTATGCATTGTACATATTTGTACTGTACAATGGCAATGACAATAAAGTTAATCTAATCTAACCTAATATTTTTCACATGACAGTTGAAATGTAACGGAAACACTGAGCACTCTTAATACAATGAAATGTATTTATATTTATTTGCTTCAACACTGATACTGAAATTTCAAAATAAAACTCTTCAATTTAAAAAACAGGAATTACAATCTGTGGTGAAAAAAAAATCTCAGCAAGAAAACACCACCATAAAACAAAATGGCCATATAAAATTTCTAATCATTTAAGCAGAACTTGCATATACTATATATAATACATGATCCAGCAGCAGCAACTGGTCCGGGCCAGACCAGTTGCTGCTGCTGGTTCATTTGATTCTGTTTGGAACGAGGCATGATTTTGACATAGTGCGTTTGACTGCTTTGAACATTTAAAGGGATACTTCAGGATTTAGCATTAAGCTTTGTATCAGTAGAAAACCAGTAGTATTTTCGAATTACCGTGCTTCCCCCCCTCATATCCCCCTGATACGAGAGAAAAATTCATTTTTAGTCTGGAAAAAATCCTCCGATGACGCAAAAATCGTCATTTTGCGTCATCGGAGGCTTTTTGGGCCAGAGGCTTAAAACTACAGGCAGTATTAGTAGCTAGTTCCAGATAGTTTTCACCACGCCCATATGGGCGGGATTTCACTCACAGAATGTAAAGATAGTGTCAGCCATCTTTAAGCTAAGCTAACAGGCTCTTGCTCTGAAAAACTTTGTATAGCGCTAATAGTCTAATCAATGCATGGCGGAAGCTAGTTTTGAAGTAATGACAGAAGGGGATTTCAAGATCTTTTGCGTGAATCGGATGCTCGCGTGCTACTTGTAACGAGCCGCAATACAGCTGACGAACAGTTGCGGAGATGGAGGAACAAGAGGCGTCGGAGCAGCTGCTGCAGCAGGGGAGAAAGACCTGCTTGGCGGTCAGGAGGAAGAGCCCGCCAGACTTCGAAGCTGGGGCGGACTGGTGGTGTCAGTGCTCTCGCCATGCGCCTATGCAAACAGATAGAGACTCTTACTGCTGTAGAGAATTTCAGCGATGCCATTTTCTTCTGCATGAGATCGCTGAATCTGGCTGATGAAACTGCACCGCTAGCATGTGTAACTGAGCACCCAAGTTTTGTACCCCACATGGACAGGGGGGGTCCTTGAAACTTATTTCAGGATCCCAAAAATAAATTGGAAACGCCAGCCAAAGCCTGCAGGGACAAACGGACGGCTTAGTGTAAAGTGAGTATTTGGTTTGTTTTTCTTTGTTACTAAGACGTAATGTACAGACAGAGTTTGGACAACCGCATAATCACAATGTTCTTCCCGCAGTAGTCAGCTGAGCTATTGCTATATTTACATTCATGCTAGCATTCTGTATGTGCAAATAGTTCGCGATTACTAACGCTTGTGTTTACTATTTTGTAGACAATATCGCCTAACAGCTTACCGTCATTTTATGGAGTGGGTCCTGCAAGGCGAGAGACTCGGTAAAGGCTATCGTCTCGTTTTGCCCACCTGTGTTGTCCTGGATATCAGACGGAGATATCCAGCTCCTGACGGGCATTACATTGGATTTCAGGAAACAGCTGAAGCTCTGGAAGAGCTTTGAATGTAAAAGTGTTACTAATAAATATTTTTTATTAAAAGTTATAACTCGCACTGGTTGTGGTTCTTCTTATAAATCTTTAGTGTTACTAGAGTATGTATTAGCTTTGAGAAATATTGATTTCAATTGGAGGAAAACAGTTCATTTACTAAGCTACTCTGTTGACACGGTCCTGCCTTGCATCAGATTTTTTATGTGAAAGTTTAAGTTGTGTTATATAAATTAGGCTAACTTGTCCTAACTTTAGGGAAGTTATCTTTAATCCAAAATCAATTTCAAGAAGGGAAATAATCCAGGTAATGTGTACAGTAAGTAATTACAGCAAAATCAGTGACAGTAACCATTCAGCCTCGCTCCACAAGTCTATAATGTAGAACTTTAGTGAACACTGGAGTACAGGGTAAGATGAACTTTTTTTTTTAATATTCATAAAGAAATTCCAACATATTCAAAGGTACAAATTAAAATAAATAAGGAGATAAAAAACAAAAATTATTATGCACAATATAGAAACATCGCTCCAAATCTTTTAACGGCAAATGATGGAAACTTACTTCTTGTCCTTTCCTGGGTTTTTTTGTACATCCCGGTACAATGCAATTTAGCACCATTTTGATGGAAATTTATCACCTACTAACTCACTCGACTCAACTTTTCAGATACTGCCGCCTGTAACCGGTAGGCGTGGTTTGGGAGTGGCCTCGTAAGGGCAGCAAAGCAAGTGCATTCTGGGAGTTGTTGTCTTTCAGCCACATGAGTTAAAAATACATGTTCTGCCTTTTCTCAGTCTAGAATGCTTCAAATTCAAAAATAATTTCATATTTATACTACATAAATGACCACTATTAAATACACATTCACCTTCCCAGAGCTGAAGTATCCCTTTAACTAAAACTGTGTATTGTTATTTTTTCCAGCGTTTTCTTGACCTAACATGGGGAGAAAATTGAGTTCCCTTATCATGCACTTTTAACACTAGAACGGCCACCAGCAGTCATTTTAACCGCAACATTCAAACGTATGGTAATTATCTTTAACACTAGAACGAACAAGGCATCATTTTGACCGTTTTGATATTTACATAGTCAATAACTTTGTCTAAATAAATCACAAAGCCTTGCTGCTCCCTAACTTTTCCTAAAACTACATGACTTTTCATTAAAACTAGCTTGCAAGACAGGTGTAACAGCGTGTACCGCAGCAGGATGCTGAAAGTGGGCGGAGCCTCGTACAAAGATGCCGACACCGGCTGCATGTGAGGCAAAGCCGTGCACCCGCTGCACCCTGCTCTATCGAAACGTGCTAACTTGTCGAAAAATGCTACGTAGAGACCTGGGGCCTCATGTACAAAGCGTGCGTATGCACAGAAAAGTTCTGTAGGCTACGATCATTGTCACGGGCGGTCCTGAGGCATTTTCACTTCCTCTTCTGTCAAGTTGATATTCTGCCGGCGCTATAAGTGAAGTCAAGCTGCTTGTGTTGCCTGGATACAATTTGGGCGGACTGAACCATTTTATGATAATCGAGAGGGGAGAGGGGCCCACGGACGTTTGTGTTTCCTAAACAAATACATTTTTTGACACCAGGAAACAGCAAATAGAATAATTTTAAGTTAATAATTTTTACCATCAAATATATTTTTTTAGCACCACAATTTTATTTGGGGCTTCTCTGGGCCCCCTCTTAGTCATGGGCCCCAAGAATCGTCATCCTTTACCCCCCCTTTATGGCGCCCCAGCACGTGTCCCCACCGATGAACTGCTGAAATTATCCACTTGGCTTCAGATTTGAGGTAGTAAAAAAACACAACTTTATTCTACAGATGTCCACATTGTTTCTTTGCTGGATAATCAGATACAACTCAGGACACGGTATAAAAACCGTGTGTCTCCACAGCTAGTCTCTTTCTGCTTTCCAGGTTTTTTAACAGCTAACGAAAACTGAGCGCCTCCCTTGAAGTCACAGTACAGAATAATATAACAGCCTGCTCTACACCAATAACAGTAAAATTAAATAAATAACTAGAACTGCGAGCAGTTGTAAACGGGGTCCAAGCCCCGTCGCCAGTCGCCGCCTCGCCTGGAGGGCGCTGAAGTCGCTCCGGCCCGCCATGATTAATTGTGCCATAATCAACAGGCCCCCGACATTGCAGGCGAGGCCCGTGGAGCAGAAAAGATCATAGTTGTAAATGAAAGTTGCTTGGGGTTATGGAGATCTGAAATGAATGTAAGTCTATGGGAGTGTTTATTGATTTCCAAGTAATAGCGTCACCTAGAGGCGGATTTAGACCACTTTTTACAGAGTGCTTCGGTAAGTCGTATCGCATAAGATCACCAAGTTTGGTGTTGATCGGCCTTTTGAAGTCGGAGATATGTTATACTTGCTGTTAGAAGCGTTTTGGCAAAGATTTGTTTGCCTGTAATTCGGCCGTTTTTTGTCGAATCAAAATTCCCTCTACAAACTTTCTTCGGCTTGGTCCAGAGATGGTTTGTGCAAAGTTTTGTGTCGATCGGACTTGCGGCTTCGGAGGAGTTAATTAAAATAGGTTTTCCATTTTTTGCGATTTCGCAAAATGAAATCGTCATCGCACAGAGGCGTGTCCTATACCGTCGGAATCGGCTGCATCCCCCAAATACGTAGACATAAGATTTATGAATGTGCGATGTATTACACCGTAGTTATGAGGCAAAATGTGCTTTGGTTGACAATCCCATTGAAATGAATGGGGCATTTGAGCTTAGATTACAGCGCCACCGTTAGGCCGAACTGCACCAAATTTTTGTGGTGTCATCAGGGGCCCATGGGTAACAATTGACCCAAATTTGGTATCAATCGGATTTGTGGTTATGGAGATATAAATTGCATGTAAGTCAATGGGATTTTTGAAAACTTTTTAATTTGCAATAACAGCGCCACCTATGGGCACATTAGGGTCCCCTTGGGTGCCTGGCATCAGGGGACCATGCTGAACAATTGGGCACTGGTTTCATGTAAATGTGACTTCTGGGTATAGAGGAACAAATTTTCTGGATTAAAGAGCGCCACCTAGGGGCGAGTCGCACCAATTTTTGCAGAGGCCCTTCGGGGGGGCGTCCCAAATGAATGGTCCAAATTTGGTGTCGATCGGCCATTCCAAACCAAAGTTATGCCCTCACTTCCTGTTAATAGCTGCTTTACAAGCGTTTGTTAGCGTATAATTGCGACATTTTTGTGATATCAAAATTCCCTCTACAAACTTTGTAGAGCTCGGTCCAGAGATTATCCGTGCCAAGTTTCGTGGCGATCGGACTTCGCGGCTTCGGAGGAGTTAATTAAAATAGGTTTTTCAGTTTTCGCAATGTAGCTTGAAAAAAGTTTAGGCGGAAATGGGCGTGGCCTATACCAGGAGATTCAGCTCCATCCCCGAACAGCGTGGATATAAGGTTTTGATATAGCCCTCGTAGGGCGGGAGATCCAAGCCCAAACGCTGTTGACCTTGCTTACAGCGCTCTAGCGGTAGAAGTGCGAATTTTTTGCCTGAGGTACTCTTGAGGCTGCTGAACCTACCTTGTGAGTTTCAGGTCCCTAGCAGTTGTGGGGTATGCTGCAGTATGAGTTTTATGCACGGAAGAAAAAAATAATAAAAACGAGAACGATTACAATAGGGTTCCCAGCCACTTCGTGGTATGGGAACCGCGTTGCCTTGCAATCGCGGGTTCCCAGCCCACTTCGGGCTTGGACCCCTAATTAAGTCAAATGCAATGCAAAATGTATTTATCCATTATGCTTAATTAGCATTAAAACATTTCCCTATTTTAATACAGTTTTCAAGTCCTAACTCAAAATATCTCACATAGCAAGACAAAAACCAGGAGAAAAATTATAAGCTCAGTTGCCACATACATGAAGAGAACCGGAAGTATTTCAGTGGCAGCCATGATAAGAGCAGTTCAAATTCTCTAAAAGCTGAGGAAAGGAGCCTCAGTGCTTCCTTTCCTATATCTCCTTTAGCATAGGGTACACCGGACCATCCTTTACCAAAGGAAAGGAGAGAATGCCGTCCCACAATTCCTTGCGGCGGCAACATTTAAAGCGACGCACGTTCTCAAACTCAAACGATAAAAAACAACAATGACCGATAAAGGACGATCTCCATGTAAGTTACCATTGGATATGAAGCCTCGTCTCTCTCATGCAATATTTTGATATGTCAACAATACTTGTAATCCAACCGTGAGCGATGAATGTTACTCCTGTAAAATGATCAGTGTGTAACGTCAGGCTCACGTTAAATGCTCACTTTGCAGTAACTGCTACCCTGTCTGCCTTTTTGCCATCTTGGTAATGAAGTAGCCAAATATATTCCACCGTGTGCTCCACCTTTAGATGGCCTGCATTAAAACGACACAGGGCGCAGGCAAAGATGCGCTTTTTGTTGTCCATCTTTGGAATATTGTAGTTTTATCACGGCAGGCCACGTCAGTAACATCCACCGTCGCATAATTACGTAACTTAGAAAAGAGCCATCGGATTCTCTGAGCCCCGCGGTCCTCTTTTCCTGAGTCCTTACGGATTCTCCTTCACATCTTTCCTTGACCTCATGACGTTTTCCATCGAGGTCGAGGAAAGGAGGTTAGGAAAGGAGATTTTTTTGACTTTTTTCGACTGCAGTCCTATTCTCTGTGCAGCGGAGAGCCGCTTCTGGGACAAGCTGCGGCCACAGCAGGTGGACTCACGAGCATTGACTTTAATGGCCACGATTAGCTCCGGCAACCGCGGCGCAGCTGTAACGCGCCGTAGCCGGAGTCAGTGGATTTTCTAAATCTATCAAAATCATTGCGAGTAGCCTCCGCTCTTTGAAGACGGGCTAAAGCCCCGGAAAATGACCTGGCGATGCCGCTAGTGATGACGCCGTTAGTGACGACGTGTGTGTCACACAGTTTTAAGGCGACGTACCTAGTTCAGATGTATTTAGTAGGCGTATTTTTATACTGGAACTCTAATATACGTCACCAAGACGTCGCCGCCGGAAGACAGTACATGTAGCTGTGCTGACATTGCTGAGCCTCCTGACAGATTCACAGATAGTAAAGATAGTTACTGAAAGCAGCAGGCGAGCTAACAATGTAGCACGTCGGCTAAATGCAGTAAATGTACCGTGATCATGTAACGAGCATGGATTAGTTCAACCTGCAGCTGATCAAACTATTACTGTAACGTTGCAGTGGGAGTTTCCCTGAGTTTCCAGCATGTTGTGTGAAGCTGTCTCCCTGTCTGTCTATAGCTGCTGTCACTCTGCCTTTTTTTCAGGAGTATGTTGCCAACATGCGGCTCGCTGCGCTGAATGAAAGGTACGGAGCCGGTGTTGTCCTGCCTCTGAGACGGGAACGTTTAAGTAACAGAGCCTGAACATGTCTGGAGAAAAGCCACAGCCTGCATGCTGCTGTTTCTGCCTTTATTGCAGGATTTTTGTGTGAAAGCTGGTGTGTTTTGTTGCAATCTTATAACCGCACCACTAGTGGCCGCTGAAAACTCCCTAATGCCCCTTTAAGAGGTCTCAGTTTTTCCACATCTATGCTGCGCCTCTCTCAGTCGGCGCTTTGCTTCCTGAGAGGAGCAAAAGATCTTTTTGCTGCTCATTATTAGGCATTTCTTTGGTTTTGGAGATGATGCAACATAACAATATGCAGTTACTCAGTGAACGCTAGTCAGAAGAGTTTGAAAATGCAGCCGTGTCCTTCAAATATAAACGAGGGCGTCAAAGTGGGACTGATTTCCCAGGGCCCCAATGGGGGGGGAGGGCCCTTGAAAATCCTGGATAGAAGGGAAAGAGTTAGAAAGCAAAGTGAAGGGAAACAGCTGCCTACTAATTTCTTTCCAAAGAAAGGTAATCACAATCACAACTTGTCCTGGTTTGGCTCGCTACCTCCCCAGTCCTGGACCCTGTACTACTTCAGGAGGAACTTTGACTCTGACTACAACAGTTGTTGTGTGGTATGACCCCCCCGGTTGTCATTGTTTAATTGGCACCCTGCTGACAGTTATATTGAAAAGCAAGCAGGCTAAGACAACCAACTATGATTTGATCTCCGCTCCCTTTCAGCATTCTGGACAGCGCCTTTCCTTCACACAATTCCTAAGGACTTCACAATTTCACAGCCCAAATCCTGGAGCTTACAGTCGGGTAATTACAGGCCAGAATATTTGACAAAAAAGCCTCTACTTGCCAGCATGCGGTGCATCTAAAGTCGGCCTTCGGGGCTTCTTCTATAACTTTAGAATCTCAGAGATTATCTGAGCTTTTATTCTGAAATTGCTATGTATATAAATAACTGTATGTTGTTTTATTTTATTTTTAAATGTCACCATATTTGAATATATGTTTAATTATCTGTTAAGTTCTGTGTGTGGGATGAAGCAAGGTGCGAACTATGGGGGAGCTCGGCTCCTCTTAATAAGACATGAGCTCAACCAGAAAACATGATTTGGGACATTTTGTTGTGGGGGGGGTCTCTTTGCTATTTTTGCCAATCATTTCTTTTTTTCTGTATCATGGATCATGCGTAAAATCAGGAGTGTCTGACTTCATCCAGCCAAAGAGAGTGATCACCGACAGTCCATTTGTTGGAGCCATAATAGATTTATTTAGATTAATACACTAATTTGTAGTAATGCAATATGATTTGACTGTATATTATTCTTTCTGCTAATATAGATCGGGAAATTTGGTTATGGATTTTGATTTAAAAAACTTTTTGAAATAACAGCTGGCTAATGTCGTTGAAGATGATTTCCTTGACTCCTCCTCACAAAGTAAGAGGTATAATGAGGGGCTGGGTGGCAGCTGGCAGGCCTTTTGTTTGAACGAGGAAGGAGGAGGATTGAAATATTAGTGACCGCAATGTAGGAATTTTTGTAAGACTTTGAAAGTACCTCTGGAAGTCAACCGCGGAGAATTTATTGTTGTTTTGTTTAAAGTAAATAAACTTGGTATTGGAGACAAACAGAAGGATCTCCGCGAGTGCTTTTCACATGCACGGGTCACTATCCTCCTCTAGAATGGCGTCTGAGGAACTTCAAGAAAATCGAGAGAGACGCCACCACAAGTCACTAATAGGCTCTAACTTGAACGAACGGAGAAACTCTGGAAACTCTGGATGCTGCCGATCACACGTTGACGGAGGAAACAGCCGTAAGGGGCCGTGAGTAAAACCAGCTGATCGAATTTATGAATGAATGAAAGCGCCGCTGCGCTGTTGATGTGCTGGATAATTGACATGCTGGACGAGATGTGAAATGAAAAGGAAACAGATCACACTGACTGGTATGAACCCAGAATAACCAACCTAAATTATTTCATAAGCAGGTTGAGACATGGAAAAGAGAACACATGGCACAATTAACGGTTGGACCAATGGACAGCATTTCAAATGTTTCGCACAAATCAAAGGCATCTACATCAGCATCTAAAGCCTCCTCAGTCTCTTCAGAGTTTAAGAAAGCCAAGGCTGAAAGGGCAGCTCTGTTGGCTCGTGCTGCTGCATTGAAAGACAAACAGGCACTTCAGCTAGAAGAAGTAAAGTTGAAGACTAAATTAGAGCAAATGGATCTGGAAGCGGATATTGCAGCATCAACTGCCTGAATAAAAGTCCTGCAAGATGAGGATGTGGATGATGAGCGTCAAGGAGATGGTATGAATGCTTATTATGATAATGCTAAACAAAGCATGGAAGCTACAGCTACTGAAGAGGAATATGTGCAAGTAGGTGTTGTACCTAAAACCCCACTGCAGAGAACAGTCTTCAGCAATCTTCAGCCAACAAGAGACTCTGACATGCAAAGACAGCAGCACAATGTGCACGATGATAGTGATCTAATCAATCCACCTATAGATCACAGTGCTCATGATATCACGAATATGATTATTCAAAGACAAAGTGACATTGCTGAACTTATTTCACAACAGAAACTGTCTCTACTACCTGCAAGGGAAGTTGCAGTGTTTGATGGTAACCCACTGACATATCAGTCTTTTATCCATGCATTTGAACACTTGATCGAAGAAAAGACTAAACACAATCAGGACAGGCTCTATTACCTTGAACAATTTACATCAGGCCTGCCAAGAGATCTGGTTAGAAGCTGTTTACATATGGATGCAAATAGAGGCTACACTGAAGCTAAAAGGCTTTTAAAGGAACATTTTGGGAACGAAATGAAAATTTCAGGAGCTTATTTGGAAAAGGCCTTAAACTGGACTAAGCAATTAAAGCTGAAGATGGGAAAGCGCTGCACACTTATGCAATGTATTTGAGAGGATGCTGTAATGTGATGCAGAATTTATTGTACATGGATGAACTTGATATCCCATCAAACTTGAGGCTGATAGCATCTAAGCTACCCTACAAGCTCCGAGAAAAATGGCGAACAGTAGCCTATGATGCACAACAGAGAACTGGAAGAAGAGCCAAATTTCAACACCTAGTGGAATTCATTGAAAAGCAAGCTAAAATGCTATTAGACCCGTTGTTTGGAGACATTCAAGACTCTACTAAAAAGGTTTTCCCAAAGAGCCGAGTGTCACGCTTGTGTAGTGCGTGGAGTGCAGGGCAGAGCAGGTGAGGACCCAAATGCAGGACACGGAGGAGTGGAGCAGGTAAAATTCAAAAGGTTTATTTAAGGAACAAAAGGCGAGCACACTTACAGCAGAGTGGCTGATTCAGAGTCCAAAACAGGGTTTCCAAAAGTAATAAACAATCCAAACAAAACCAGCAATCCAAAAGAACTCAAAAGCAAACTCCAACGGCAAGGCAGGGAAGGGCATGAGGCTAGACAGGACGACAAACTGGAACTAACTGTGCGCACTGAACAATGACCGGACAAGGACTAAACAGAAACACCAGGTATATATATACACACAAGGAACTAACGAGCAGGGCGGGAGCAACACAGGTGAATGGGATCAGAGCTAATGAGGCAGGCAGACAGAGAGCGAGGGAAAACAGAGAGAGGCAGGCAGGCAGTGAGATAACTGGGGGAACAGACGAAACACTTGACAGGAAGACATGGGGCAGAATAACACAGACCAGACGTAAACTCTAAGACATGAACTGAGACACTGAACTAACAGAACACAAGACCAGAAACATGACAACTGACAAACAGGACGGAGTACGAATAGAGACGGGACCAACAGGAAGACAGGACTGGGACCAAGACATTGGGCAAAGCACAGAAGTAAACAGACCAGAGACAACACTAGAGACATGAACTAAGGTACAGGACTAAGAACTAACATACTAGACAAGACAGACACTAAGAAACTAATACATGAAACTGTGACAGAACTGAAATCCGGAAAATACCAAAACACAGACTAACAGATACAGGAATAAAACTCAGAACTAAACAGAACAGACGACAAGACTAACATGCAGAAACACAAACCCAAAAACCAAAAACCCAAACACCCAGCACACAGGACAGGATCGTGACACCGAGCTATTGAACTGAAGGGGAGAAGTAGCAACTTTGCTACTTCAGTAGCAGTGAATACTGAAAATACAGACTGGACTGTCGGACGACGACCTCCAGTCCAGAAGCAACCTCGAGCTTTGCCCAATGTTACTGCCTTATGTGGATTCTGCCATGCAAAACACGCCCTGACTGACTGCTCACAATTCAAAATCCAGCCACATGAAAAAAAGGTTGATTTCTTAAGAAGTAGTGGTTATTGCTTTGGTTGCCTAATAAAAGGACATCTGAGCAAGAATTGCAAACGAAGAATCATGTGTCAAGTTTGTCAGAAGAGACATCCAACTGTGCTCCACATTCAAAGAGTAAAAGCACCAAATCAAGAAAATCAAACATCTGAGAGTGAAATGCTAATTAGTAGTGCTCTTGTTTCAGCAGGTGAGGCAACTGGGGCCGGGAGGGACTGTGCACTTTCTATAGTTCCTGTAAGAGTCAAGGTGACAAAAGGGAGCAAGTATATTCTCACATATGCATTCCTTGATCCAGGCAGCACAGCAACCTTCTGTACAGAGAACCTAATGAACCAACTGAATGTAAAACAGAGATTCTCTTGCGAACGATGGGACAGGAAAACCCCACAAAAACAAATGAAGTCACAGGACTAGAAGTTGGAAATTTGAAAGGTAATACATATTTGGACCTGCCAAAAGTTTACACCCAAAATAGGATACCTGTGTCAAAGGACAACATAATCACCAAAGCTGATCTGAAGAAATGGCCTCATCTCAGTGAGATCCACTTAGAAGAAATTGATGCTGACATTGAACTTCTCATTGGAACTGACGTCCCAAGAGCGATGGAACCATGGCATGTTATCAACAGCCAAAACAATGGACCGTATGCAGTCAAAACCCTGTTAGGATGGGTGGTGAATGGACCACTTCATGCTGGCACCAGTACAGGACCCTCTGGACCCATCGCAGTGACAGCCAACCGGATTTCTGTTGTTGAGCTGAAGGATCTTCTCGTCAAACAATATAACCAGGATTTCTCTGAAAACAAGTATGATGAAAAAACTGAGATGTCCGTTGAGGACAAGAAGTTCATGGACATTATGTCCAGCTCAATAACTCTGAAAGATGGTCACTACAACTTACCCTTACCATTTCGGGATAAAGACAATGTTATGCCTGATAACTATGAAATGGCTGTACAGCGTACTCTACACCTGATGAAGAAATTCAGGAATGATGTAGCCTATGTGGCGGAGTATAAGGACTTTATGGAGGATGTACTCTGAAGATGGTCACTACGGCTTACCCTGCCATTCGGAAGAAAGTTACCTGATACTAGAGATGGCTGCGACTCTACACCTGATGAAGAAATTAGAATGATGTAGCCTGCGATATAGGACTTTATGGAGATGTACTGGAGTACGGTACCGCAGGATTGCTTACCGAGATGATGGCGTGTTACCACACAGTACCAGCAAAACACAAGCTTAGAGTGGTATTCGACTGTACCTCCTCTTGTCGTGGTACCTTATTGAACAAAGAACTACTTCAAGGTCCTGACTTAACAAACACCCTCATTGGAGTTTTATTACGGTTTCGCCAGGAAAAAATTGCTGTCATGGCAGACATCAAAGCAATGTTCTACCAAGTGCAGGTGGACGAAGATCACAGGGACTTCTTAAGATTTCTATGGTGGCCCAGTGGCGATATCAACCAACCACTAGAGGTCTACAGAATGAAAGTCCACCTTTTTGGCGCAGTGTCTTCTCCAAGCATTGCTAACTTTGCCCTGCGCCAAACTGCCATGGACAACCAGGATAAGTATGACAAGGAGGTAACTAGGACAATTGAATCCAATTTTTATGTAGACGACTGCCTCAAGTCTGTGGCAACAGTGGACAAGGCCATTAAGCTAACCAAGGATCTGGGAGATGCCTGCAGCAAAGGAGGTTTCATGTTAACCAAGTGGATCAGTAATAATGGTGAAGTTATGGCAACCATCCCTGAGCATCATAGGGCCAAACTGGTAAAGGAACTGAACTTGGATAAAGACAACATGATGGAGGAAGCCCCAACTGAGAGAGCCCTTGGAATCCATTGGAACACGGAGTGTGACACTTTCACCTTCAAAGTGGCTGTAAAAAATCGGCCTGCCACAAGAAGAAGTATCCTCTCCACAGTAAGCTCAATTTATGATCCATTGGGTTTCCTCTCACCTTTTATCCTTAAGGCCAAACAAATCCTCCAGGAGCTCTGCAGGTCAAAATGTGGATGGGATCAAGTTATCTCCGAGGAACTGAAAAGGCCCTGGCAGAGATGGATTGAAGAATTAAATCAGCTGAGTGGATTCCAGGTGAAAAGGTGCATGAAACCTGAAAACTTTGACTCTATTAAGACAGCCGAACTTCATCACTTTTGCGATGCAAGTGAGTCTGGTTATGGAACAGCAAGCTACATTAGATTCAGAAATCATCAAGACGATATCCATGTATCCTTCATGTTTGGAAAATCCAGAGTAGCCCCACTCAAGCAGATCACAATACCCAGACTTGAGCTTGCCGCGGCTACACTAGCTGCAAAAGTGGATCGGATGTTGAAAAAGGAACTCCACCTACCACTCCAGGACTCAACTTTCTGGACAGACAGCACATCTGTATTGAAATACATCCATAATCAAACGAAAAGATTTCATACATTTGTGTCAAACAGAATAGCAGTAATCCACGACCTCTCTCACGCAACCCAATGGAGACATATAAATTCAAAAAACAATCCAGCCGACGATGCCTCACGTGGGTTGCATGTGGAATCTTTCTTGAGATCAAGATGGCTGAAAGGTCCTGAATTCCTGGAAAGAACGAAGAAGGAGTGGCCAAAGACTTCACAAAGTCCAGGAGAAATTCCACTGGACGATCCTGAGGTAAAAAGGAGCATCACAGTTAACGTCATGAGTGCTGAAAACAAAGATCCTATTTGTACATTTATTGAGTACTACTCGTCATGGAACTGTCTTCGGAGAGCGACAGCTTGGATATTGAAAGTGAAAAATGTACTTCGACTGCTGAGTGAGAGAAAGAAAACTGGCTTTACAGATGGGTCTGGACAGTATCAGACATCCAACATATCCTTAAAGGAAAAAATAAAACATCTTAAAGGAGCCGACGGAGCGCAAAATCTGTCTCTGGACAAGATTACAGAAGCTGAAAAATCTATCATTTGCTTTGAGCAAAGACGCTACTTCAGTCATGAACTCACTCAACTAGAGGAAGGAAAACAGCTCAGTTCGAAAAGCCCCATCTATAAATTAGATCCAGTTATTGATGAAGGCATTTTGAGAGTAGGGGGCCGGATGAACAAAGCTGCAATGCCAGTGGATCAGAAGAATCCAATCATGCTACCTAAAGGCTCTCACGTTTCCTATCTGATCCTACGACACACCCATTATCAAGTGGGACACTCTGGTAGAAGCCATATGTTATCCAGGCTAAGGCAAAGATTCTGGCTACCTCATGCCAACTCTCTATCCAGGAAAATCATCAGAGACTGCATTTTTTGCAGACGTATGCAGGCAAAACCTGGAGAACAAAAAATGGCGGATCTACCGGAAGATCGTGTGCAGCTGGACCTACCACCCTTTAGTCATGTTGGCATTGACTACTTCGGTCCCATAGAGGTGAGGAGGGGCCGGGCTCAGGTGAAACGGTGGGGGGTAATCTTTACATGTCTTGTTAGTCGAGCAATCCATATGGAGATGGCAAACTTTCTAACAACAGACTCCTGCATAAATGCTATACGCAGATTCATATGCAGAAGAGGACCAGTTAAAAGTATAAGGACAGATAATGGAACTAACTTTATCGGCGCACAAAAGGAACTAAAGGATGCTCTGAAGGAACTAAATCACCAGAAGATTCAAAATGCACTACTGCCTGATGAAGTAAAATGGACCTTTAACCCCCCTTTTGGAGCTCACCACGGCGGAGTGTGGGAAAGGCTGATCAGACTGGTAAAAAAAATCTTGGTGTCTGTTTTGGAGCAGCAGACACTGGATGACGAGACTCTACAAACAGCACTGTGTGAAGTAGAGGCTATCCTGAATGACAGGCCGATAACAACCGTTTCAAATGATCCTAATGATTTGGAATCACTCACACCAAACCATCTACTTCAGCTAAAAGCTAAAGCAATAATGCCACCAGGACTTTTTGACAGGAAAGATCTTTACTCAAGAAGAAGATGGCGACAAGCACAGTACCTTGCAGATCTATTCTGGAAACGATGGACAAAGGAGTATTTGCCAATTATGCAACAGAGAAGCAAGTGGAACAGCACAAAGCGTAATCTTCGTCCTGAGGATTTAGTCATCATTGTGGACGACACAGCACCAAGGAACTCATGGCTCATGGGCCGTGTTGTAAAGATTTTCCCAGACTCAAAAGGATTTGTTAGAAGTGTGTTGGTTAAAACCAAGACTAACATCCTTCAACGGCCTGTAAATAGACTCTGTCTGCTAATGGAAGCAGCGGACTGAACTGAGATTGATAACAGATCATATAACATGAACTTCCACACCAACACACATATCGTACATACATACTACCTCATAGTCTATCATGAACTCTGACATGAAAGAATTTGGACATGATATGATTATAAAGAAAATGGACTTGAATCTAGGCTGAAAATTTAGTGCTTATTTTGTTCATGTAATTGCTGTTTCTGTGCTCCATTAAATTTTGTTGTTGTAATTGTCTTGCTAAAGCGGCAACAATTAGGGGCCGGGTTGTTGGAGCCATAATAGATTTATTTAGATTAATACACTAATTTGTAGTAATGCAATATGATTTGACTGTATATTATTCTTTCTGCTAATATAGATCGGGAAATTTGGTTATGGATTTTGATTTAAAAAACTTTTTGAAATAACAGCTGGCTAATGTCGTTGAAGATGATTTCCTTGACTCCTCCTCACAAAGTAAGAGGTATAATGAGGGGCTGGGTGGCAGCTGGCAGGCCTTTTGTTTGAACGAGGAAGGAGGAGGATTGAAATATTAGTGACCGCAATGTAGGAATTTTTGTAAGACTTTGAAAGTACCTCTGGAAGTCAACCGCGGAGAATTTATTGTTGTTTTGTTTAAAGTAAATAAACTTGGTATTGGAGACAAACAGAAGGATCTCCGCGAGTGCTTTTCACATGCACGGGTCACTATCCTCCTCTAGAATGGCGTCTGAGGAACTTCAAGAAAATCGAGAGAGACGCCACCACACCATTGCACGCGCTGCGGAGAGCCTCCAGCTGCTATAGCACTAAAACCATTCATTTCTATCTTTCTGGATCCTCATGGATCATGTGGAAAATCAGGTGCAGAGGGAATGCTGGGGACAGTTTTACAGATAATTACAGAAAATAGATAATTAAACATATATTCAAATATGCCCAGATGTTTTTTTCCTGACCGGCTACACACAGGACTTTAAAAAATGTTGGCCTACTGTATAGCCCATTCAATATAGTATATAGTGTAAAATATATACTGTATTGAATAGGAAAACATAGGCCTAAAAAATAAAATAAAGTGAAACAATAGCCTATATACAATACTGGCTGGTTAGGAGGTTTGTGAAGGCAAAGCTGCCCAGAGTGCTGAAAGGGAGCAGAGAGCAAAAGCTAGTAATTATCACATCATGGTTTGTTGTCTTAGCCTGCTTGCTTTTTAAAATAACTGTCGGTGCCAATTCCTTTTCCACTCAGTGTAGCAGCATGAGAGAGAGAGATGTTTCTACGCTTCCCCCACTGATTTGAAGTATTTATTGTGAATGCTCTGATTAATGCTAGCCTACACACAGAGCTTAAAAGTAGGCTACTGTAAATAAGGCAACATACAAAAAATAAAACTATTTCTAAGGTCATTTATATAGATATATACAGTATCTCACAAAAGTGAGTCCACCCCTCACATTTGTGTAAATATGTGATTCTATCTGTTCATGTGAAACACTGAAGAAATGACACTTTGCTCCAATGTAAAGTAGTGAGTGTACAGCTTGTATAACAGTGTAAATCTGCTGTCCCCTCAAAATAACACATCACACAGCCATTAATGTCTAAACTGCTGGCAACAAAAGTGAGGACACCCTAAGTGAAAATGTCCACATTGGGCCCAGTTAGCCATTTTCCCTCCCGGTGGAGGAGGGAGAGAGGGTGATAGGGAAGGCCTAATTTTGCTGACCGCTGTTTGCACTGATTGTTGTATTTTATGGACTTGTTTTGCTGTTAGGCAGCTGGTATACAAGTGAAACTGTGGATCTCATGGGATGCTGTATGAAAGTGATCACCTGTCTACCTGCAATAAACAATCACACGCAGCAATGGGATATTGGATTCTTTGGACAGTCAGCGCGTCTGGCATAAAAGGTTTCCTCTATTCAGCCTCTCTGTCTTTACATTTTTGTTTTTAGATAGTCGCCTATAGTAAATATTGTAAATAAATAACCAAATATCTGAGAGAAGTCGTCATGACTCTTCTGTAAATCTTTTAATATTAAAGTCCCTGAAGTTCCCAAGAACTAGAAGAGCCACTTAGTTTCTGCACATTTCATATATTTCCAACCCATTTTTGCTGTGAAGACTATGATCTCAGACTAACAGACAGTTCCTTTAACATGCAGCGATCTGTCCAAACTGCATCAATTAACACCAACAGGCATTTATTATTATTTTTTTGTTCCTGGAGTTGTTCTCCTTGGAGTCGTCCTACACAAAGATCTCCTTTTTATGTTCAACCAGTGTTTCTGTTCTGAGCAAAGGAAAAAGGCTCTTACACGTGTGATTGTTCATATAACACTCATGCCCACCATTAACCAAAACACCTCCTCTATCAGACTGTCAGTGGCTGCAGCAGGCCTCTTCATACCTGAGAGTGTCCAGTCTCCGGTGTGGATCCTCCAGTCCAGCAGACAGCAGCTTCACTCCTGAGTCTCCTGGATGATTGTAGCTCAGGTCCAGCTCTCTCAGATGGGAGGGGTTGGAGTTCAGAGCTGAGGCCAGAGAAGTACAGCCTTCCTCTGTGATCAGACAGCCTGACAGCCTGCAAACACACAAACCAACACACACAGAAACCCTCTGAGAGGAGGGATGTTTTTTTTGTTTCAGATACAAATGTAGAAGGCATCTTTAAGATCATGAGTGGCATTTAATGATTAAAAAACAAAAGAATGAACAACAGAAAATTATTTAAAGAAGAGTCATGTGGATTAAAGGTCCTTGAGAAATCATACCAGTAGAAACAATCCTACAGAGGTTAGCTGTTTATTCACAAATGTAAATCAGATTTTAGATCAACTCAGTGGGTTAATGAATCCTGACCTCAGGGTTTCCAGTTTACAGTGTGGACTCTCCAGTCCAGCAGACAGCCGTTTCACTCCTGAATCCCGCAGGTTGTTGTTACTCAGGTCCAGCTCTCTCAGAGTAGAGGACTGGGAGCTGAGAACTGAGGACAGAGCTTCACAGCTTCTCTCTGAGAGGTTACAGCCACTCAGTCTAGAGAGACAACAGGAAGGAAACAAGTAATGACACATTTATTTTTTCTCAAGTGGAAAGACAGCGGAGTATTTATTGATGAATAAATCCCACTTACAGAGCTTTGTTGGAGGCTTTGACCACTGGCAGCAGCCTCAGAAGAGCCTCCTCTGAAGCAGAGTATTTCTTCAGGTCAAACACGTCCAGATCTTTTTCTGATGACAGTAAGATGAAGACCAGAGCTGACCACTGAGCAGGAGAGAGTTTATCTGTGGAGAGACTTCCTGAACTCAGGGACTGTTGGATCTGATCCACTAGAGAACGATCATTCAGTTCATTCAGACAGTGGAACAGATTGATGCTTTTCTCTGCAGAAGGAGTCTCTTCGATCTTCTTCTTGATGTACTCGACTGTTACCTGATTGGTTTCTGAGCCACTTCCTGTCTGTGTCAGCAGGCCTCGTAGGAGATTCTGATTGGTCTGCAGTGAAAGTCCTAAGAGGAAGCGGAGGAACAAGTCCAGGTGTCCATTTGGACTCTGTAAGGCCTTTTCCACAGCACTCTGGTAGAGATGTGTTAGTTTAGGTTTGTCTCTGAACAGTTTAGACCATAGGGAGGTTGATTGTTTTTCTGCCAGCAGATTGAGTCCAGAGTTGATGAAGGTCAGATGGACATGAAGAGCAGCCAGAAACTCCTGAACGCTCAGATGGACGAAGCAGAACACCTTGACCTGGTACAGCCCACTCTCCTCTTTAAAGATCTGTGTGAACACTCCTGAGTACACTGAGGCTGCTCTGATATCGATGCCACACTCTGTCAGGTCTGATTCATAGAAGATCAGGTTGCCTTTCTCCAGCTGCTCAAAAGCCAGTTTTCCCAGAGACTCAATCATCCTCCTGCTCTCTGGACTCCAGTGTGGATCTGTCTCAGCTCCTCCATCATACTTGGCGTTCTTCAGTTTGGACTGAACCACCAGGAAGTGGATGTACATCTCAGTCAGGGTCTTGGGCAGCTCTCCTCCCTCTCTGGTCTTCAACACCTCCTCCAGAACTGTAGCAGTGATCCAGCAGAAGACTGGGATGTGGCACATGATGTGGAGGCTTCGTGATGTCTTGATGTGGGAGATGATTCTCCTGGCCTGCTCCTCATCTCTGAACCTCTTCCTGAAGTACTCCTCCTTCTGTGGGTCAGTGAACCCTCTGACCTCTGTCACCATGTCAACACACCCAGGAGGGATCTGATTGGCTGCTGCTGGTCGTGTGGTTATCCAGAGGCGAGCAGAGCGAAGCAGGTTCCCCCCTGATGAGGTTTGTCAGCAGCACATCCACTGAGGTGGACTCTGTAACATCAGTCAGGATCTTAGTGTTGTGGAAGTCCAGAGGAAGTCGACACTCATCCAGACCGTCAAAGATGAACACAACCTGGAACTCTTCAGAGCTGCAGATTCCTGCTGCTTTGGTTTCAGTAAAGAAGTGATGAACAAGTTCCACCAAGCTGTACTTTTCCTCTTTCAGCACATTCAGCTCTCTGAAAGTGAATGGAAATGTGAACTGTATGTCCTGGTTGGCTTTGTCTTCAGCCCAGTCCAGAGTGAACTTCTGTGTTAAGACTGTTTTCCCAATGCCAGCCACTCCCTTTGTCATCACTGTTCTGATTGGTTCATCTCTTCCAGGTGAGGCTTTAAAGATGTCTTCTTGTCTGATGGTTGTTTCTGGTCTGTCTGGTTTCCAGGATGTTGTTTCAATCTGTCTGACCTCATGTTCATCATTGACCTCTGCAGTCCCTCCCTCTGTGATGTAGAGCTCTGTGTAGATCTGGTTCAGAAGGGTTTTGTTTCCTGCTTTAGCAATCCCCTCAAACACACACTGGAACTTCTTCTTCAGCTTAGATTTAAGTTTACGCTGACAGACTTCATCAGGAGGTCCTGAATGAAGACACAACAAAGATCATAAGGGTTGGCAGTTAGTGTGTCTTGATGAATCAGTCCCGTCCTTGTACTGACTTTATATCCCCCCCAAAATTTCCTCCCCTTCAGCCTGAAGTCACTTTCATCAGTAGAGAAGGTGCTGCTTCTGATCCTGTTCATGGCTCAGTGTTTCTGCAGCGATCTTCAAAAAACTAATTAAGACATTTTTAACACTGATTGAAGCTGAAGAACTTTCACAGTCATTCTGGTCTAAGAATGACAAATCTAGGCACAGGAGGCTGATAAGTAATGAGATGACCTTTGTTGTGAGCTCTATAAATAAAATTGAAGCGAACTGAATGAAGTATATTTATTTATTGACATGACAATTAATAAATTGTAAGTACTGAAATTATAGTTTCATTTGTTGGTTGAAACTTCACCAAATTCTGATAAATACTGCAGAATATGTGTTCAATCCCAGCTTCGTACTCCCCTGTCCCAGGGCGACGTCCTATGAGCACCACTACTCTCACTAATACTTACAGCATGGACATGTAACAGAGCTCATTCTGAAGGACGGCTTATCAACGACGCAAAGACTTTAACAGCCAATGACAGTTAGAGGTGGGAAAGGTGTCACTTTGTGTTCAAAAGTGGTGGGAACGTGTTAGGGCTCACACATTGGGGGGTCTGGGGCTCCTCCCCGAGAAGACTTTGCACATTTCACAGAGCAAGTTGCAACTATTATTAACAATAATAGAAAGCTGAGGCTTATCGGTAGCAGTAATAAAACTAAACACAGGCCTGTGTGCAGTTCTATCAGCAAAACTCATTCATACAGAATATTAGGAGTGATGACACCAAAGGAGGTCCACATCCTCCTCATGTACTGTATCAGCTTAAATGCTACTTCTACTGCTGTACACACACACACACACACACACACACACACACACAGTCATTGATCCACCACATTAACGTTAGTTAACTAGTTTCAGATTCAATTAATTATTAGACCAACAATGTTGTTACAGTTCCGTGACTGATAGCGTTCACAGGCCTGTAAGCTGTTTTCACTCAGCAGGTAACGTTACGATAACATCAGCCTCATTTTCTGTGTTTCAGTAACTTTAACCTTCGTCTGAAAAATATCACGTATTAACGTGAAAAATATCATGTTATAACGTGATGCTGATCCGTTTTTTTTTTTTTTTGCCATGGCAGCAAGACGCTTCCGTAGTTTATTGATATTTAATCACAGCTAAATGTTTCCTTTGGTTTCATACAGCTGGAGTAATGGCGAGTTGTGTTTATTCACCTTCTCGTGTTGTATGAGAACACTTGCAGCAAATGTACTCAAGCGAGGAAAGTGTCACAAGGCGAAAATTCGCATTTGACCTGAAACCGGCATTAAAGGGGCAGCACAATAGGAGACACATGTTTTTCAGTGCTACGGGGTTTCCTGTGTGTTTATTTGCTAACAGACTGATGAACAGCGTGTGTAGAAGAGACTGCATGTTACAGAGCATTTCTTGTTTTCTCCTGATTTGTACAGACGCCTCTGCTGTACAGCCTGCATTAAAGGAGCAACCAGTAGCTGTTCGGGTCCGGGTCCGGGTCCTTCCTTCAATCAGCACAGTCACAACGCAGATCACACGGACGTTAACGGATGTGCATCCAGCCAGACAGACGGCAGACCAGGCACAGCCTGTCATTACTTACCAGCTATGACACCAAGTCCTTCTGATATAATTAATCAATTAACAAGACCTGGACCCAGATGAACTGCAGACCGAACCGTTTCAAAGTTATTAGTTACTCTAAGTTAAAATCTTCACGTGTTTAATGAGCCGATGACTTCCTGTCTGAAGTGACCTGCAGCAGTGACAGTGTTGGCTACAGGAGACTGAACAGCTTCCTGCAGATAAATCCACTGTCACAACAATTCCACTGTAGTTTATAGATGTGGAACGTCTCCCAAGAGCCTCAAGCAAAGAAACATTTTCAAGACCTGTGAAGATGAATTAAAGAGTCTTGGTTTACTGAGGGACCTGAATTTAAATGTTGTTTCTGACTCTAAGACCTGCAGATACTCTGAAGCTGCTTCGACTGACTCTCATCAGATTCTGCTGAATCTGCTTTTCCTCAGTTGTAATGGAGTCAGAATGGAGGCAAAACTTAATTACACTTCCTGTATTTTAAGTTAAATCCTACACTTTGCCCTCCGTATGTTGCAGAGAATAAAGCAGCATTTCACACTGAGAGGAGGATGGTCCTCTGTTCTCTGTTCTGTCTGCTGGCAAGAAAGCCATCACATGAGAAAGATCCTAAACATCCTGCAGCAAACTGTTATCACACTTTATTGCACGCTTCATTTAGATGGCAGCTGTTAGCGCAGTATTTAAAAAGGCTCATACATTCTGACAGCACTGATGCATTTCTACTGCAGGAAGCTACTTCTTTATTTCACAACGCGTCAACCTCACCTGCATCACTGCATTAAGTCATCAGGACGTCTCATTGGTTATTAACTCAAAGCATAAAATACCACACTAACAATAAAACCATCCACATCACTCAGTGACATTAATGTCTCCTGGTGGAAACAAAAGAAGCAGGCAGCCTCTGTCCTCTCAGACAGCAGCGACTGATAACTTAAACCTTTTCTCATAATAACCAGATCAGGCCTCAAACTTTATTCTTTGGTGAACGCAGAGAGCTTCTGTGCTGAGACCCTGTTCCTTTACACGTTTATATAACATAAAGACTGACCTTCAGGTCCTGAGCTGGGTTCTGGCAGACTCTGCACCAGGTCCTTCCTGGGTATCTCCTCTAAGACCTTCCTGGTCACCTTCAGAGCTCCATGAGATTTATAGGCGTTCACCATCAGGTCCACAGTGTCCTGCATGTTTGCCTTCTCCAGCTGGGACGCTTTGATGGGTTGGTATCCTCCCATCATGTCAGGCAGCTTCAGATACCATTTGAACTTGGTGAATTCCTCCTCTTTTAAATCCTCCAGAGTCTTCAACAGGTCCTTTGCCGTCATGGTGGCTCCCTGCTAAAGTCAGACAGTATTTTAACACTTAGTGTTAAAATTAAACACTTAGTTTCCTGCATTCTAGAGACAGTTTAAGGTGGAAATGTATTTATTTTATAAAGGGAAGCTGACAATTCAGAATATAAAATATAATAGAACATAATGCAGTAATCAGCATCTCCCCCCTCTCCCTCCTCCCCTCTCTTACAGCCAGCAGTTTTATTATATCTAATAAGAAGCTACTATTTAATGTGTTTATCTTAATAGACTGCACGTTTTCTAAAAAAGGAGCTTTACACACAACCTGAGAGTGTGATGGCAATTTGAGTTTTCAAAAAAAAGCTCAGACAAACACTTATTTAGAGTCTTCTGCAGAAGGACTCACAGCAACACACGCCGTGTACATGTATGCTCGAATGAGTGAGGACAGCTCAGTGAGCCTGTTATTTATCCAGTTTTAGGTTCAATAATATCGTCCCACACGACGATAGCCATATTGGCTAGTGAGCAAAAAAGTTAATGTCAAGCCCTGTACAGGAGGATGTTTCTCTGAAAGGACCAGATCCATCAGATCCAGTTCCTCCAAAGACCTGATTCCCATCACTATTTTCAAAGGTAAAAACATCAGACTCACTCAGCTTGTTCCTGTGGACGTCCGTCAGATCAGCAGCCTGATGGCGTCTCGTCCAAGTCCGTCTGTAGAGAGAGAGATTATGGTGACTCCTCCCATAATCAGTCATGTGACTGCAGCTGCTGTCTCACCATCAGAACATGCAGTCTGACTGGTCTGAAGACACAAAGTCAGTCCCACAGAAACCAGTTCACCTGGTGTTTTGCAAGCTGAGACCTGTAACCATCTACAGCAGGAGTCTCAAACTCAAACCACCCAGGGGCCACTTTGGTACTGTCACCTCATAGGAGGGCCACAGCAGCATTAAATACTCCAAGAAAGCGCAGTATTCTCAAAATGTACTTATTTTATTACCATTACTAACATATTTTGAACATTTCATGTGTTTTTCTGAAATATTTTGTAAATAAAGATGTCTGATAAATGTTCTATATACACTTAAATATATCCTATTTAAATGTAGTGCATCCTCATGTGAGCCCATCATGAAGCTGAGTAGCTGCAGCTTCACGATGGGCTCAGTTAGTGAGCCTGGACCTGTACTTTACACCTCATAGTAGAGGAAACACTCTCACACAGATATTTGCTTCCAAAAAGGCACATTATTACCTGACTGAACACTTTGGACAGTTCTGGGCAGGATGGAGATACAGTTAGGCTCAGAAACTGTCCAATCAGATCTGCTTTTCCCTGAACAAGGTTTTTAGTTCACTGTTACTCTGCAAGTCACTAAGTTCGTTTGCAATAGACAACAAACATGACAATTAAATAATATAATGATATAGACTTGGAATAATTGTGTAAATAGGAGAACTTGCCTCACAGTGGTTTGGTCCACCTGGTTTCCCTCTTACAGGAGGAGGAAACCAGTTCGGATCCTTCGGTAGTCGGGGAGCTCCAGTCATGTTCAGCCGGCTCTAGGGCTGTTTTATGCACTTTAAACATGGATGAACTGATTCTTTTGTCTTTAACACAGACAAAGTTATGATAACTGAGCCCACCCTGTTATTCTAACATTACCTAGCTTATTGGGTAGCTTACTGGACTGGAAGTCACAGTGACCGGGGCCCGAGCAGTGTCAAACAGAGACGGGGACTCGAGTTAGAGACTCGGACTCGAGTCTAGCTTAAGTCGCACACACAGTGACTTCAGACTCGACTCGGACTCGAGGTGCGGGACTCATGAACAAAGTTTCTTTTCAGTAAACGTCTGATGAGCTCGCTGTTATTCCTTCCGTTACCTGTAACCTGCCTACGTAACACGTAGCATCTGCTGTGAGCGGCCGCACGTGAGAGAGAACAACAAACAGCTGCTGAGCCGTTCATCATAAACTTTGGCTTTAAAACTTCATACAACAAGACCAGTAAGTGGGAGCATGGGGACGGCCGACCCAGGGCCCACTCTGGTAGGGGCCACTGCGTGGACTGTGAAGTTTTGCTCAGCTGATTATAGCAGATACAAACAAACAACAACGGTGTATGAAGATACGATGTAGCAGGAGAATTCAGCAGCTCTTATCAAATGAAACTCTTCACTCCTGGTTTCAACAGTAAACCACAAGAAGGAAACTACCAACAAAACAACACACCAGATTCTAAGGAGACACGTTTTAATAAACATGAATCATAAAGTAACATTTGTATTTCAAACAAAAGGCAAACTTATTAGCACATTTCAACAAAACTCCCTTCACCCTTATGCATCATGGGAATTATGAGGGACCGGCGTAGGCTGCACAGCGGTTTATTTATGGCGTCACCTTCCACTGGAAGCGTCTCAGAAGTGTTTCAGCAGCGTGCAGCTTGTTAATAACGTGTTTTTAATTGTCCTGTTTGTGCTTCTGCTACATTCTTCAAAGCTTTCCTTTCTCGTCTTGACATATTCAGTCTATCTTGGTGGTGATGGCGCAATGGATACAGACACATCCCTCTAGTGTGAGAGACCTGGGTTCAATCCCCCCCTGTGACCCATCCACCAATGTGTCTCAGACCAATAAACTTAACCCCTCGTTGCTCCAGAGGCCTGTGACCTCTGACATACAGCCAGTGTCACTTTGGATAAAAGCATCAGCTCAATGAATAAATGTAATGTTACAAACAGCGATGAACTGAGACTGCAGCCGAAGTGTTGACTTACTGAAGTTTAGAAGCCGTCATTAGTTCTAGATGCATTGCACATTACATGGTTGTGCTCTGTGAGTGAAAAACAGGTTACAGTTACAGAATTTCATAAAACCAAAAGAGACCTGACTTGGACTCAAAGTCTGAGACTTGATGGGGAAACTGTTCCCAAACACCTTCTGTCTCTCTGAACTCTCACACATGTAGGCTCTATGTGATCTCCTTTGGTAACTAAAGCAATAAGTAATGTAATATTGTTTCACTTCCATTCACTGAGCCTCCCCTGAAACTGTGTGGAGCCCCTCTGGGGGGCCCGGCTCAGATACTACTCACTCCCTACCTGACAGATTTGATTTGTAATCAAAGGACAGGGCATCTCTAAAACACATAAGCTACCAGCTTATTGGCTGACATGACCGTGTTCAAACCTGGTCCATGTGGTGTAAAACTGATACTTTACCAACTATACTAAGGACACTTCACCATGCAGACTGGAGGAGGCGGGGATTGAACCACTGACTAACGGACAACCCGCTGTATCTCCTGAGCCGCAGCACAGTTGCTGCATTGTGTCACCGTCACACTAAGATCAAAGTCCACAAAGTGTGTTTGTGTGTTTGTACAAGGCTACGAGGTGGATTCATTTCACAACACAGGGTAACCAGATGAAGTCTGGACTTCCTGTTGTGCTACACGATCATTTCTGAACGTTTCCTCATAACTTCACACAGTCTGACTGGTTTGGTGCCCCAGCTGGGTTACAGTGAGCAGGTCCATCCTGTTCAGGTGGCCTCTGTGGTTCCATTCAGCACAACTATGTAGAAATGTAACCGTGCAGGTTCAGCAGCTACATGACAGACAGTCAGGCTGCAGTCAGACAGCAGCTCTGACAGGTGTGTGTTCAAGGCTACCAGCTGGATCTATGTGTTATTTTACAGCACAGGGGAACAAGATGAGCTCTGTGGCTCCTTCATGTAACTACTGAGAGCTATGGGAATACTTTGCTCAATAGAGCTGTGACTTTCTGTCAGCCTGGCTACAGTGCTGAAAAGAAACCTGGGGTTGTTCCTATTTTCCTCTATTAATGACGAGTAGTACGCTGCTTTGGCATTACGGAGGGCTTTCCTATAAGTTTTAAGACTATCTTGCCAAGTTAAACGAGAATTTTCCAGTTTGGTAGAACGCCAATTCCTCTCAAGTTTCTTCGATATTTGCTTTAATTTGCGAGTTTCAGTATTATACCATGGAGCTAACCGTCTTTGTTTTAGTATTTTCTTTTGTAGAGGGGCTACAGAGTCGAGTGTTGTTCGCGAGCGAGCCTGCAGCACTATCAACAAGATGATCGACTTGGGAGGGACTGAAATTGCGAGAAGAGTCCTCTGTTAATTTGATACCTGATAGTGAATTTAGAGCCGATGGGATCGCATCCTTAAATTTAGCTATAGCGCTATCAGACAGACATCTTGTATAGAAATTTTTGCCCAATGGAGGATAGTTCAGCAGTACAAGCTCAAAAGTTATCAAACAGTGATCAGATAAAGAGGGATTCTGTGGGAACACTATTAAATGTTCAATTTCAATACCATATACCAGAACAAGGTCGAAGGTGTGATTAAAACAGTGAGTCGGTTCATGAACACTCTGAGAGAAGCCAATTGAATCTAATAGAGAGATAAACGCAGTACTAAAGCTGTCATTCTCAACATCCACATGAATATTAAAATCCCCTAACAGTGGTCACCAAGAGGCGGACCGCGGTCCGGATCCGGACCCAGCCGCTGTCCTCTCCGGACCGCCGACCTACAGCCGATTTATTATTGAGACTTACTACCTCGTGACGGAGCATTTCTATTTTAACCCGCGCAGCTTTTCTAGCATTTACTGTACTGGTTCAGCGGCCCAGGAAACTTACAGACCAATCGCATCGCTCTCATGTGATACTGCTCAGCCAATCAAATCTGTGCATTACGTGTCGAGTCCGCAACCGCGTGTAGAGATCCACCGAGACGTTCGATAACGCACACCAGTGTTTCCCACAGAATGACAATGTAACTGTGGGGAGGGATATTGACAACTTATATACAGCGTGGTAGCCTCCAAAATCCGCAGCATTCCAATATTAACTTAGCTCTCCTTTGCATGCTGGCTAAAAACTTTTTTTAAGCTGGGTCTCTGTCATTGACAGCATTGTGATAGACAGATTTGTGCAGCGGTGTTCCGTGAGAGAGAGAGAGGACGAGCGGAGGACGTGCTGAGCGAATGTGCGACAGCTCTCGCGATCAAATACGATTTTAAATAGGCTTATAAAAAAAACAACTGAAAATCAATCTGCCCGCCACAATATCAATTGTGGCGGGCCGCCACAATATCAATGAATGTATGGGAAAAGACATATCTCATATATCTCCAATCAGCTGGCAGGACAAGCTAGAGCTCACGTTTCTCACTGAACCAGAGAAAGTAGGAAAGAGGTTTATAAGAGGGAATGAAAGAGGAGAGGAGGCATTACAGCTGTTCATTTGATGTGTTGAGTGTTTATTATAAAATTGGTTAAGACTACACTTCATCACTTCAAGCTACCCTTTTTATTTAATTTTTCTAAAAAAAAAGGACTATTTTAGTTTACTTAAATTTAGAATTTATTATTATTTATTATCTCTCCAGTTTAATGTGAAAACTGAATATTGTTGAAATATTGTCAGTTGTTGACTAAAAAACATATATGTTGATACACATACGTTATGGCACTGAATGATAACGCAAGTTAGTCGGTATGATGTTCCGGACCTTCACTTCGGGAAATTTTCTCTAACTGGACCTCTTTGAATTCTAATTGAATACCCCTGCCCTACAATAATAACTTTGTCCGTTTTAAGGACTAAAGTTGACAAAAACTCTGCAAATTCAGATAAGAATTCAGAGTACGGACCAGGTGCCGGTACACTATAACAAATAGAATTGGTTGCAGTGATTTCCAGCTTGGGTGTGAAAGACTCAGAACAAGGCTTTCAAATGAGTTATAATTTAGTTTAGGTTTAGAGCTGATGACTAGGCTAGAGTCAAAGATAGCTGCAACTCCACCTCCTCGGCCTGTGCTTCGAGGAATGTGAGTATTAATATGACTGGGAGGGGTGGATTCATTTAGGCTCACATATTCTCCATCACCCAGCCAGGTTTCAGTAAGACAGAATAAATCAATTTCATAATCTGATATTAGTTCATTTACTAGTACACCTTTAGAAGAGAGAGATCTGATGTTTAAGAGTCCACATTTTACTCTCCTATTCGTTTGCACTATTGCTCTTGTGGTTTTAATTTTTTATGAGGTTTTTATGCACAGCTCCTCTTCTGTTTACCTTTGATTTAAATAATTTCAATGGTGGGGACAGACACCGTCACTATAGGGTTTTCACTAAGTAACTCCTGGAACGGAGGAGCAGAGAAGTGTGTTAGACTGCGACTCTGCGTAGGGTGTTGGGTGGGTAACTGCTGAATTAGAAGGGCAGAGAAGTGTGTTAGACTGCGACTCTGCCTCCTGGTCTCAACTCTGGGTTGTCATGGATTTGGTCCGCTAATAAAGTTGGCCAGATTTCGAGAAATGAGAGCTGCTCCTTCCCAAGAGGGATGGATGCCGTCTCTCCGAATCAGACCAGGTCTTCCCCAGAAAGTCTGCCAATGACGACATGCGGCTATACATGTCATCACGTATACAGTATAATATATAATATATATCACAGTATAATGCACAAATTCACTTCTTGA
Source organism: Lepomis macrochirus (assembly GCA_024633595.2). Classification (NCBI taxonomy): domain Eukaryota; kingdom Metazoa; phylum Chordata; class Actinopteri; order Centrarchiformes; family Centrarchidae; genus Lepomis; species Lepomis macrochirus. Next base: position 25,196,014 of record JALXJV020000025.1, on the reverse strand, counting down.
TTACTGTATATCATCATTATATAAAGCCCCCTTCAAACCATGTAAAAACCAAAGAAATATGTTGTATTGTCTATATGCAATCCACTACTCCGGCTAAATCCTTCCATTTTCTTCTTCTGTATCTTTCCTGAGTACACAACCAAACCATCCATATAAAGGCTTATCTATATAATTACTATCGTTATCTCTAACATGCTCATTCATAATGTCCCTATCCATGAGTAAAATATTAATGTCAGATTTGCATATGTAGAAGTAATAAGATTGATAAACTTAATATGACTAAACACACTCTTGTAGCGGCCTATTTTCTATTTACACCATTTTCCTAGAAGTTTGGCCAAATCTCCATTATTCTGGTTGTTAGGGGATCATTCAGAGCAGCTGCTTGACCGGGAGTGTTGTACTCGTCAGCAGGGATTGAGTGCAGCTGTGTGATTCCCTCTTGGCCAATCAGAATATGGCGATGCCCACTATGGAAGGCATAAGAAGGGGCGCCAGCACACAGGGGAGACCCCATATACATTCTGAACACTGTGCAGTGGAGAAGACTCTTCAGACAAAGCCAGCCTAAATCCCCTTTTGCTGAACATGAGTGCTTTAACCTGTAGCTTAGAGTGACTTTTGCCCCAGAACTTTAAGGCAGCCATGGTGTTGGGGAAAATATAGGTTCAAGTACCTGCTGCCTTACAAGGCCCATTTTGTTTTCATTTACAACCCCCTTTCATTCTTATTCTATTCTTTTATTCTTATTACTTATTTGAAGAGGCATTTGTTCATTATTAAAGAGGCATTTTTTCATTATTGAAGAGGCATTTTTTTCCCGTTAGCTTTCGTGTTAATCCCTAAAAAGGGATACTTTATTTTCATTTATTATGAGGTTGGGAACCAGGCCTCATGGAAAAGCTCACTGAGGCTTGTGGAAAAAGTACTGCCACACTCTTATTAAAATAATCTGGATCAGACCACCAAGTTCTTAAAGAACTCCAGCACAGAGAGAGGAACAAAGAAATATTAACACATTATATAAATGCAGTAGTTTGGCAGGTCCGGACACAGAATGGTCCACATCAGGTCTCGATTCTGCAGACAGAGAAACAAACATGAGCACATCGCTCTCAAACACTGCAGGTTGTTCAACAGTCAGGAGCTGTGAATCAACAGCACGGCTCTGTTGGGAAATAAAAAGGAAAAGTTACATTGGGTTTTCTGGTGGACCAGGATCAGCTGTTAGCTGTAACACACCACAGGGCTAACGCTAACATTGCTACGCTGTTGTTTTAATATTTTAATGACCGAGTCTGTTTGTTTTGGAGAGGAGATGACCTCGGAGGTAATTCGACTACCGGTAGAACTCTGTCAGGGCTCTGAAGTGGACCCAGAACAACTCTCATCAGCTTTTAGCTGTAACCACTAGCAGAACTAAAGTTACGGTGCGGCTGTGTTAAAACTATAACTTAGCACAACATCACTGTGTATAGCTATTTTGTTAATGACTTGACATTTAATAAAGCCTAACATTGTTACAGCACAGTGATATTGTGCTAAGTTATAGTTTTAATAATTTTTAGTTGTAATAATGTTACAACAATTACTCACTGAGACAATCCGTTCCTCTCGAGTTATACAGACTATTAGGTCAAATGAACAAAATGTTCTTTGAACGACAACGACAACATTATCAGTCCACATCAGTCAGTCCTCATGTTCACATCTTTGTGTCTTTCAGAGCAGATTTGGAAACTCTGAGCTTCAAACATCCAAAGGAAACAGAAGCGTAGCTCCCACTGAGGACGCTGACGTCCCGTCTTCAGGATTTCTTCTGTTTTAGAAACCTCCACTGAGGTTTACCTTCTACTCTAGTGGAGACTTCAGGATTTTTCCCTGTGTCTGCGAACTCGCTGCACTCGAGGCAGTCGGTCCGGCAGGGTGTGGAACCAGGGAGGCTGGGACCCAGGGGGGGACGAACCAAAACGGTCTGGATCCAGCTGGGACACCAAGACAGAAACCGCATCCACCTAAAAAACCTTTAAACCCGCAATAAACATTAAAACCATACCACCTTAAAAATCACAGGACAACAGGACCACCTTCTAAAAACCTAGCACTACCATAAAAAACAAATGTCATGAACATACTAATACCACCTTAAAACAATATAACTTTCTCATAAACACTAATACCTCCTTAAAAACATATCAAATATACTAATAACTTCAATCTAAATACCATATTAAAACATTTTAACCAGCAACAAATATTAAAACCACTTTTGAACTATGATCCACCTTAAAAAGTCACCAGACAGGAGCACCTTCAAAAATCTCATACCACCTTATAAACCATATAACAGTCTTCAACATACTAATAGCACCTTAAAAACAGTCTACAACATACTCAAACCACCTTAAAAAACATATAACAGTGTTCACCATTCTAATACCACCTTAAAAGCTCCTCCCAGCTGAATGGTGTCAGCAGTCCTGAGCTGAGAAAGACAACAAACACACTCACAGTAACATTCTGCTTTTATTGGAACAAGAGCCAGAATTCAAAGCAACACATGACAGAAGGTACAAGTCAACGGCATTTCCACCATTTAATGATCAGAGCTTCCATCTTTAAAGGACTGGAAGTGGAAGAAGTTTACAATGGAAATGAGGAATCTGTTCAATCACTTTGAATCACTTTGGATTTATTACAAGAAGCTGAAAGATTTCTGTGATCTGATCTGTTCTCTACCAGGAGGAGACTCTCCCTGCTACAAGGAACACAGGGACACTGAGGAACCAGGCCAGAACCCAAATCCAGGATAAAGAGGTTCAGTGAATGTGGTGTTGACTGTGTGGAGATGGATCAGTGTGTCAGAGGAGACTCTGTAGAAGGACAGAGAGCCAGCAGGACAGTCCACATACACTGCTACTCTACCAGAGGAGGAGGAGGAGGAGGAGGAGGAGGAGGAGGAGGAGGAGGAGGAGATGGATGTTTGCCTATTATTGCGCCTGACAGAGTAACCAAAAACATCAGAGCAGCTCAAACTCCAGGACTGAACATTCTCTCCAAACACACAGTCTTTACTGTCTCCTCTCCTTCTGATTCCTCTGTAACTCACTGATATATCAACTCCTCCTCTCCACTCGACCTCCCAGTAACAGCGACCAGTCAGACCATCTCTACACAGCAGCTGAGGCCAGCAGTCAAACCTGTCTGGATGATCAGGATATGACTGATCCTCCTTCACACGTGTCACCTTCCTGTTGTCAGACAGTTTGATCCATCTGTTTACTGTGTTTGTGTCAATTGTGAGTTGACAGGAATCTGATGAGAGAGCGAGACACAATCCAGCTGCAGTTATTGATCTATCATCTGTTCATTGATTGGCTCTTTGAATGAGTGATGTCACAGTCTGAAGATGGTTGAATGTGTGCTGCTTTGTTTTCATGAATCAAATGAAAAACACACTTACACTTCCTCAGACCTGGTCTCAACCATCGGACTCCAGCAGGCTCCACCCTGAAAGGAGGAGGGGGGTCAGAGCAGCATCAGACATGGACATTTATGGGCTTATTTATGTTTCAATATTATTTGTGTGAACAGATGAGCGATCTGTGTGGAAATGTGTCATCTGGAAACATAAAACACAAAATGAAGATTTGGAAACTCACAAAAATATTTTGCAAATATTAAACAGATTTGCAAACACATGAACAAATTCCACAAATCAAAAAATATCTGTGAATATATTTAACAGTTTACAAATAAATGAAGCACATTTGTGAAAATCTTTCAAACAGACATTTGTGAGTCCCGCCTGTATTTGTGGATCTCAGTTCTTCACACAAAGAAAATGGACTGCTGTCATTCGGCTGCTTTCGGAGACCACGTGATGGTGCCTCCACATTTCAAAGTAAAACGGCCTCTGAACTGCCTGAATGTGCCAGCTTGTTGCTATCGCCAAGGAAATGTCAGCTGCTGTTTCAACAAAATGTTTATGCACACTGAAATTCAACGGTGTTGTTGTGCCGGGAGAGGCAGCGATTCAAAGCAGCCGTGAGGAAGAAACAGTATAATTATACAACGTAATGTTATTAAGCTATGAGCACACGGAAAGCCCGCTAGCCGCTCGGCTAATTTCAGCAGTTGGAATTTACATTTAGCCATATCCTTTTCTTTTTGGAGTATGGCCAAAAGCCGAGTGGACATCGGTGGGAGTTCCTGTCCTGTGGTCAACACCAGCATCAACAAGTGGACAAAAACAACAACAACAACAACAACCAAATTAAGAATGAATAAGTCCTTAGGATAGAAAACAAAGTTTAATGCAAATAATAGAATCAAATCCTTTTCTAATCCAGCCCACGTCTTGTTGTTTCTGTAAATACAGAGAAAGAATGTGTGTAACATTGTTACTGTGTAATTATAGAGTTTAGGATAACAGTGGACACTTACTAGGTTCCTTGTTCTCATTCCAAATCAGACAGTAAAGGAGAAATGTTGATTGTCAACAGTTCAGCTCAGTTTAGCAGCACTGTACACTGTAGTTACCTGGTATCTTCACTTTAATATTGACATGGTTGCAAACCAAGGTACCAGTTATTAGAGCTGTTGTAGATGTAGATGAAGATCAACTAAAGTTGGCTGCTAGACCAGCATCTTGTCAGTGGTGGGTAGCTACTAATAATCTTAACCAATCCCACAGACACCCAGTATAATCTCATTATTCATAAAGCATCTTTAAACATCATTTTGAACACAGCTTAGATGACAGTTCACTTCTGTTACTGGACCAAAATCCATTGCAGATAACAGGTTAGTTATAGCAAAGGTAGAAATGCCCCAGTAATTTATTTCTTTTTAAAAAAGAAGAACAGATTTCATCCAGCCCTGTATCTAGTTCTGTGGTATCAGCAGGTACACAGAGTGGAAACAGCAGGGTGCAGCATTAGGCCTAAATTTAACATGGCTACATTATACAGTATGTAGGCTACACGTGTCGCCCACCAAACATATGATATCCTGTTAGATTTCTCTGGAAAAAAGAAATATTTCCATGAGCTGTAAACCGTAATCAAGATGAAAACAAAAAAGGGTTTGAAATGCTTCACTTTGTGTAATGAATCTATATATCAGAGATTCACTTTTTGAATAGAATTACGTTAGATCGTCTGTTGTTTCCGGTTAGCTAACATCTCCCCTTCAGACTGCAGCTGAGCAGGAAGCTTCTCCAGCAGCTACAGAGCTGCTATGGAGCTGAACATTAGCTCAGTTTATAGAAAGGAACTGGAAGCTGGATTTTATTACTGCCTACTTGTCCAATGTTGAGAACATCAGGTCCAAACTGAGACTAAACTGACGTAGCCTGCAGCTCTGTCCTGTACAGACTGAGTTTAGGAAAAGAAAGGACGGAGGTGACGGAGGAGCTGAGCTTAGTGAAGCTAATTAGTGATGCAAACTAATGAGGAGACGTTTCTGTTTGGATTTTAATGTGCAAATAAAATGCAGCTCAGAAGGGAGGAGGTTTCTCCTGCTGCCTGTTTTTATATTAATGTCTACAGATAAATGTCAGAAGCTGGAAAACGAAGACACAAAAACATGAACAGTCGTATCCAGAATGATTCTGAGGTCACATTAACAGGGTTTTAGGGGGCGACGCCCAAAACATGCTGTGCCATCACTGTAAAATCACTGTGGAGCAACAGAACCAACCAAATGACTTTCTCCAGATCTAAAGGTTGGAGTTCCTCCAGTAGATCCAGTGAGTAAACCTCACTCTGTATTTGAATATTTGTTAATTATCTTTTAAGTTCTGTGTGTGGCATGAAGCAAGGTGCAAACTACGGGGGAGCTCGGCTCCTCTTAATAGGACATGAGCTCAACCAGAAAACATGATTTGGGACATTTTGGGGTTGGGGGTCTCTAAAATTTTAACAATATGCTATTTCTGCCAATCATTTGTATTTTTCTGTGTCATGGATCATGTGTAAAATCAGGAGTGTCTGGCTTCATCCAGCCAAAGAGAGTGATCAACGACAGTCCATTGCACCGCGCTGCGGAGACCCTCCAGCTGCTATAGCACTAAAACCATTAATTTCTATCTTTCATGTGGAAAATCAGGTGCAGCGGGAAAGATCAATGCTGGCAACGCTGGGGACAGTTTTACAGATTATTACAGAAAATAGATAATTAAACATAAATATGCCCAGATGTTTTTTTCCTGACTGGCTACACACAGGACTTATAGTATATAGTGTAAAATATATACTGTATTGAATAGGAAAACATAGGCCTAAAAAATAAAATACAGTGAAACAATAGCCTATATACAATACTGGCTGGTTAGGAGGTTTGTGAAGGCATAGCGCTGCCCAGAGTGCTGAAAGGGAGCAGAGACCAAAAAGCTAGTAATTATCACATCATGGTTTGTTGTCTTAGCCTGCTTGCTTTTTAAAATAACTGTCAATTCCTTTTCCACTCAGTGTAGCAGCATGAGAGAGAGAGAGAGAGATGTTTCTACGCTTCCCCCACTGATTTGAAGTATTTATAGTGAATGCTCTGATTAATGCTAGCCTACACACAGAGCTTAAAAGTAGGCTACTGTAAATAAGGCAACATACAAAAAATAAAATAAAACTATTTCTAAGGTCATTTATATAGATATATACAGTATCTCACAAAAGTGAGTCCACCCCTCACATTTGTGTAAATATGTGATTCTATCTGTTCATGTGAAACACTGAAGAAATGCCACTTTGCTTTTATTGTTTTTCCCTGTTGCTTTTATGTTTTGTGTAAAGCACTTTGAATTGCCTTGTTGTTGAAATGTGCAATATAAATAAACTTGCCTTGCCTTATATGAATATTAATTAATAATTCATGCAAAATAATGATTTTTTTTCAATAGCTTCCATGTCATGTGACCTACAGACTTCAATCCAATGCCGGATTATAGTACTAGACTAGGGCCTTGCCAATGTAAAGTAGTGAGTGTACAGCTTGTATAACAGTGTAAATCTGCTGTCCCCTCAAAATAACACATATCACAGCCATTCATGTCTAAACTGCTGGCAACAAAAGTGAGGACACCCCTATGTGAAAATGTCCACATTGGGCCCAGTTAGCCATTTTCCCTCCCCAGTGGAGGAGGGAGAGAGGGGGTGATAGGGGAAGGCCTAATTTTGCTGACCGCTGTTTGCACTGATTGTTGTATCTAATGGACGTGAAGACTATGTTCTCTACAAATGTTCTACACAAAGTAATAGTCCTTCAGTCAGCATTTGGAGAAACACACTTGAATGTAGCATCTCAAAGTCCTATCCTGTAGTCATCAGGTTTCAGCAGAGTTTTAACTAAATATAACTGCTTTGGAATTATTGGAAGGTTTATTTTTTCTCTTTTGATGGAGCTAGACTAGCAGTTTCCACCTGCTTCCATTTTCTCTGCTAAGCTAGGCTAAACATTTGCTGCACCTATGTCTGTACAGAGATGAAACTGGATCAATCCCGGGTAAGAGAGTAATAAAGTATATTTCTCAGACTAACAGACAGTTCCTTTAACATGCAGCGATCTGTCAAAACTGCATCAATTAACACCAACAGCCATTTATTATTTTTTTGTTCCTGGAGTTGTTCTCCTTGGAGACCTCCTACACCAGTGGTTCTGAACTTTTTTTGGGCCAGCGCTCCCCTGTCCACTATCCAGATCCCTTATTGCCCCCCATCAAAAAAGATGCTGACTATTTGCCCTGAATATAAAGATTTTTTTATTGTTTCTATTGTTATTAAAACATGGAAAAGGGTGGAAATGTCTGAAAATTCAGGTGACAATTAAAAATATATAATAGAATACAATGTAGTGAGCCTCTCAGGCATTTTTCTTGCTTTTAAATATTTTTCTCCTGTATCAACTTATTTAATATCATTAATTAATTAATATCTGCTGAGTCAAGACACCTGAGTCTTATCTCCTCTTTTGGGGGGAAGTAACCTATTTAAATGTGTTTATGGCCCCGTTTCATCTCAGTGATGTCAGTGTAACTGTGCTGTACAGCATGCTAGCCTCCAAAATCCAGCTGTATTTTAACATTAACTCAGCTCTCCTTATTAGCTAGGCCCCTTACATGCTTGCTAATAACTTCTATTAGCTGTGTCACCGACATTGGCTGCATTGTGCACCTGTGTTCAGGAGGGAGAGAGAGGATAGATCGAGGGACGGGTGAGAGAGAGAGGGACGAGCAAGAGGATGAGCTCCGCGAATTCGCGCTGCCTGCAGCTCTGCAGTCAAATACGATTTTAAATAGGCCAGGTAAAAAAACCAAATTAAAAATCAATATGTCAGTGTTGATATTGTGGCGGGCCGCCAAAAATTAATGAACGTACGGGAAATACTGTGACTTATCTGCTCATGTTCAAAATTTTCTGTACATTCAGAATCTCTGCCACAGATCTGTGTTCACTGACATGAAGAAAAAAAGACGTTATAGGAGACTAACGTCATTTAAAGCCTATTTAAAGAGAATTCATAATATTTTACTACATGCCCTGTACCTACTGCATTATGTTACTGATTGCTTCCCCTCGCTGTCTGACAGAGAAAACTGCATGAGAACGAAACTAACCGACACACCTGAACTCGGAGGGAGTAATGGCGGCTGCTAGCGTGAGTGGTTTGGGAGGCTCCACTCACGAGCGCAAATCAGGACTTATTGCTGCGTATACAGTCCCCAAACAATGTGCAATTGGTATTTTAAAGTTTTGGCTTAATGCTTTTTTATATTATAACAACAAATGCTTTCTCAAACAAAAGAGAAACTGCAAACATGAGTACGATAACAACCGTGTGGTAGTCTTAGCTACCTGTTGCATCTTGGTGCTTATGTCTGCTCTGTTCACATGCGGTGTACCAACAAAAGCGGATAAAAACACTAACCGGGCTGCCACTGCCGATCAAGATCCATTTGGCATCTGGGGTGAGAAAACCAAACTATATTTCTTTGGTTTTGGCTATGCTACCATCTTCTCCCATACATCTGCTGCGAATGAAGTACCGGCATCTAAAAGACTGAACCAACGCAACCGCACGAGTAATCAGAGGCATACTCCTTCAAGAGTAATTAAAACTCTAATGTTGTTGCTGCTTCTATCGGGAGACGTACATCTAAATCCCGGGCCTCTACGTAATGCTGATATACCCCAAAACATCGTTGAACAGCAGTACCAAGCCAACGATTCATTTCCGGGAGTAATTATGACAACAAATGTACTCTCTCTGGCTAAAAAAGAGGGTGAAGTGGGTCACGTCTCACAGGTGGATGCTCTGGGTGGCGTGTTCCTTCCTGCTGCCGAGTCCGTTTGGGCGTCTGGAGATCTGGGTGCATTCGCCGGCGAGAGGGATGGGGCGGTTGCTGACGCTGCCGTGCTGGGGCCGCAGCGGATGCGGGACCTTGATCGCGGTGGGGAGCGGAGTGTTGGGGCGCGCCATCCGGTTCCAGCGGCGGAGTCTCGGAGTGCCGGTGTCTGTGGCCCGGGCTCGAACGGTGCGGTGGGTGTTGATCTACACGAAGCATGTATCTCAATGGATGACGAATGTAAACAAGGACGGCAACACATAAGGTCCAAAATTCCAAATCGGGCAGCGCTCAAGCAGAAAGAGCTGAAGATTTTTCAAACTGTAAATCATGCACAGATTATCTGGAATCCCCAAACCAAACCAAAGGGGATGTTAGGAGGGCACATTAATATAAGAAGTATTTTACCAAAAATAGATCAAATTAATAGTTTGTTAACTGACTCTAACTTGGATTATTTGTGCGTGACTGAAAGTTGGTTGAACCCATCCACTCCTACAGAACTAATCAACATACCTGGCTTCAAGTGTTACAGGAGAGATAGGGATAAAGGGAGGGGTGGCGGGGTTCTAGTGTACATTAAAGAAACATTTAAGTGTGAGCAAGTTGAATGTGATGTGAAACTGGAATGCCTGGGGCTAAATGTAATTTTATCTCCTCCAATGAAATTTAAATTAATTGTCATTTATAATCCACCTTCACATGGTGCAAATTTTGATGATGATTTTAAGAGTCTTATAATGAATATTGACAATCATACTGAATGTATAAATATGGGTGATTTTAATATAAACTGGCAGGAGAAAAACAATAGTAGAACAAAGCTGAAAGCACTGATGGATAAGTTCAAATATAAACAAATGATAAACAAACCTACTAGAATTACCAAACACAGCGCAACATTGATTGATTTAATTTTCGTAAATAGACCAGAAAGAATAACTAAAACTTATAACTTAATTACAGGGCTTACCGATCATAACATGACATTAGTTGTCAGAAAGTTAACTAAAAGCGTTTTATTAACCATAATAAAGCAGTGAATAAAATGAAAACAACCGGTATTCCTAAAGCAAAAATGAATTCCTTTGAAAATGAGTTAAACCAAATTAATTGGAATAGAATTATCACAGAGACTGATTTAAATCTGAGTGCATCTAATTTTGTCACTAAAATTAATGATGTAATAAATAAGTATACAGAAACCTGGACAGGAAAACCAAGAAAGTATTCTCTTCCATGGTTTAATAATGACATTCGGTTAATGGCTAAAAATCGTGATCTTGCACTTAAAAAGTCTTTAAAATCTAGGAATAATACTGACCATCTAATTTTCACTGGTCTCAGAAATAAAGTTATAAGTGAGCTACGCAAAGCAAAAACAAAATATTTTATACAAATGATAGAAGAAGCAAATGGAAATAGTTCCAAATTATGGCATCATATAAACAAATTGACAAATCCTAATAAGAAAAAACATCAAATGATTGCCTTAAAATTGATGATGATTACGTCAATGACAACCAGTTAATTGCTAACGAGTTAAACAAATTCTTTGTAGAATCAGTCTACGATCTAGAGAAATCTTTTAAGGGCAGATTACCTTTTGAGAACAAAGTTCAGTTTAGCAGTATAGATGCTTTTAAAATCAGAGGAGTCTGGCATGGCAAGTAAAGAAAACTATTGTCAAAATGAAAGATTCTACATCAAAGAGACATGCATAATCTTAATGTAACTCTAATTAAAAAAACACATAAGCAGTTTACTTGATCCTATCACTCACCTTGTAAACCTGTCAATATAAACAAACACTTTCCCACAGAGCTGGAAGATTGCTGTAATTACTCCAATTTATAAGTCAGGCGATAAAGATCAAGCCTGCAATTACAGGCCTATTTCCATCCTCCCTGTTGTTTCCAAAGTGCTGGAAAAAATAGTGGCGGAGCAATTAATAGAACATCTGGAAAATAACCAATTGTTGAATCCTCAGCAGTTTGGGTTTAGAAAAAATACAGCACAGAAACCGCCAACTGTTTTTTGTTGGAACAGATCAAAGGCTCTTTGGATAAAGGGAATGTTGTTGGTGCTGTGTTTTTAGATCTGAAGAAGGCCTTCGACACAGTAGACCACTGTATCTTATTGGAGAAATTGCAGCAATTTCAATTTTCTAATGCAGCCCTGTTATGGTTTAAGTCCTACCTGGAGGGTAGAGAACAATGTGTGAAAGTAGGATCAGTTAAATCCAATCTGAGTCCAAATGACTTAGGAGTTCCCCAAGGGTCAGTTCTAGGACCGCTGTTGTTTTCAATGTATATAAATGATCTCCCAGATTGTTGTCAAGATGTAAACTGTCAGCTTTATGCTGACGACACCGTTATTCATGTGTCAGCAAAAACAACTGCATTGGCTGGGCAGAAGTTAACACAGGCTTTACATAACATATCGAAATGGCTTCAAATGTCTCATTTAACTTTAAATGTTCAGAAAACCTTTTCCATGTGTTTTTCTATCAACCGGAGGTCCCCCGACAGCATCTTTGCAGTGCACTTAGACCATGAAGCCATCTTTGAGGTTCATGAAACAATACTTGGGCATAATCTTGGACAGACACCTGAAGTTTCAAAGTCATGTAAGCCATGTTTGTAGGAAAGTCAAATCAAATCTAAACTGCTTTCGTTTTATCAGAAGAGAGTTGCCACATCATGCGGCTTTATTATTTATGCATGCAATGGTTTTTTCACATTTTTCATATTGTATCACAGCATGGTCACAGACATCAGCGTCCACTCTGAAACCAGTTATTTCTCTATACAAACAGGCAATTAAGATATTTGACAAAAAACCCATGATGTATCATCATTGTGATATTATACAAAAGCATAAGCTTTTTACTTTTGAAAATTTTGTAAATTTTAGTATTTTGAAATTGACTTTTAAATGTTTGAACAACTGTGTTTCACCACTATTCTCTGGCCTCATAGTGAGGCGTCAGGGCTCTTTAAGACCTTCCACCAGAGCCACAGTTAGTGGGGATTGTGTTCTACCGAAGTTCAGAAAATCGTTTGGTCAGTCTAGCTTCTCCTTTAGAGGGGCTACACTATGGAACTCTCTCCCAATTGGACTCAAACTGCAGAGAAATATTAACATCTTTACCAGAGACCTTAAACAATGGTTGAAATCGGGCCAAAGTTGTTCACATGTGTAAATGTTTTCTGATCTTGTTTAAAAATGTTTTTATCTATAGTAAAAGTCCCTATGGACAGGTGTTGAAAATTAGCACATGTGCTATTACACTTTAAACAATGCATCTGGTTTGTCCAATGTTATTGTTATGTCCATATTAAATAAATAAATAAAATAAAAAAAATAAAAAAAACCTGCTATCACACAGAAAGCTCACAAATAAGTCCACACAGCTTAACCTCAGCACCTCTGATAAAGTGCCGCTAACAGTCCCCAACAGAGTAAGACAGGGCTTCAGTTTTTAATGTTACATTTTTATAGCCGAATGAATCTACCTATATGTCCGCTGTATGTTGCAACTCACAGCGCGAGGAGGGTCGACGTCACTCGCTGGTGTCGCAGCGAAGTTGCTTTCAGGGCGAGTCCGAGAGAGGAATATCCCACTTGTAAATGTGTAACCACTGCGATAACAAGACGTTCACGGTGTATTCCTCAGAGAAATAAACACTTTTCCACCTAGAAAAAGAGAGCGTCGGTTTTCTAGAGTTTACACAGTAAACGCCATGTGGGTAAAATTTTAGAGATAATACTCTGATTTCCCGTTCCCATGAAGGCAGCACAAAGCTGCACCACAAGAAGCTGATGGAGAAAAAATGCACAGTCTCGTCCAGTCGCAGTGGACTAAAGTGGCAGGTTTTAATGTTGCAGACCACAATTTCTTGCAAGTAGTTCAAAGTTTAAACTCATATTGTTGTGAATCTTAACTGTAAACTCACCTTAGAATTTCCAACCAACAAACGCCCCCCAAAAGCAGCTCAGCACCCCCCTTTCTAAAATATTGCTTCCAGCGCCCCCATCCTCCTCGGAACGCCCCCGTTGAAAAACACGGTCCTACACAAAGATCTCCTTTTTATGTTCAACCAGTGTTTCTGTTCTGAGCAAAGGAAAAAGGCTCTTACACGTGTGATTGTTCATATAACACTCATGCCCACCATTAACCAAAACACCTCCTCTATCAGACTGTCAGTGGCTGCAGCAGGCCTCTTCATACCTGAGAGTGTCCAGACTCCGGTTTGGGTCCTCCAGTCCAGCAGACAGCAGCTTCACTCCTGAGTCTCCTGGATGATTGTAGCTCAGGTCCAGCTCTCTCAGATGGGAGGGGTTGGAGTTTAGAGCTGAGGCCAGAGAAGTACAGCCTTCCTCTGTGATCAGACAGCCTGACAGCCTGCAAACACACAAACCAACACCCACAGAAACCCTCTGAGAGGCGGGATGGTTTTTTGTGTCAGATACAAATGTAGAAGACATCTTTACCATCGTGAGTGGCATTTAATGATTCAAAAACAGAAGAATGAACAACAGTTTAAAGAATAGTCAAGTGGATTAAAGGTCTTTGACAAATGATATCAGAAACAATCCTACAGAGGTTAGCTGTTTATTCACCAATGTAAATCAGATTTTAGATGGTCATCAACTCAGTGGGTTTTGAATCCTTACCTCAGGGTTTCCAGTTTACAGTGTGGACTCTCCAGTACAGCAGACAGCAGCTTCACTCCTGAATCCTGCAGGTTGTTGTTACTCAGGTCCAGCTCTCTCAGACTAGAGGACTGGGAGCTGAGAACTGAGGACAGAGCTTCACAGCTTCTCTCTGAGAGGTTACAGCCACTCAGTCTGGAGAGACAACAGGAAGGAAACAAGTAATAACACATTTATTTTTTCTCCTGTTGAAAGATAGCAGAGTATTTATTAATGAATAAATCCCACTTACAGAGCTTTGTTGGAGGCTTTGACTACTGGCAGCAGCCTCAGAAGAGCCTCTTCTGAAGCAGAGTATTTCTTCAGGTCAAACACGTCCAGATCTTTTTCTGATGACAGTAAGATGAAGACCAGAGCTGACCACTGAGCAGGAGAGAGTTTATCTGTGGAGAGACTTCCTGACCTCAGGGACTGTTGGATCTGATCCACTATAGAACGATCCTTCAGTTCATTCAGACAGTGGAACAGATTGATGCTTTTCTCTGCAGAGCGAGTCTCTCCGATCTTCTTCTTGATGTACTCGACTGTTACCTGATTGGTTTCTGAGCCACTTCCAGTCTTTGTCAGCAGGCCTCGTAGGAGAGTCTGATTGGTCCGCAGTGAAACTCCCAGGAGGAAGCGGAGGAACAAGTCCAGGTGTCCATTTGGACTCTGTAAGGCCTTGTCCACAGCACTCTGGTAGAATCGTGTTGATTTGTCTCCAAACAGTTTAGACAGAAGGGAGGTTGATTGTTTTTCTGCCAGCAGATTGACACCAGAGTTGATGAAGGTCAGATGGACATGAAGAGCAGCCAGAAACTCCTGAACGCTCAGATGGACGAAGCAGAACACCTCGTCCTGGTACAGCCCTCTCTCCTCTTTAAAGATCTGTGTGAACACTCCTGAGTACACTGAGGCTGCTCTGATATCGATGCCACACTTTGTCAGGTCTGATTCATAGAAGATCAGGTTGCCTTTCTGCAGCTGCTCAAAAGCCAGTTTTCCCAGAGACTCAATCATCTTCCTGCTCTCTGGAGTCCAGTGTGGATCTGTCTCAGCTCCTCCATCATACTTGGTGTTCTTCAGTTTGGACTGAACCACCAGGAAGTGGATGTACATCTCAGTCAGGGTCTTGGGCAGCTCTCCTCCCTCTCTGGTCTTCAGCACCTCCTCCAGAACTGTAGCAGTGATCCAGCAGAAGACTGGGATGTGGCACATGATGTGGAGGCTTCGTGAGGTCTTGATGTGGGAGATGATGCTGCTGGCCTGCTCCTCATCTCTGAACCTCTTCCTGAAGTACTCCTCCTTCTGTGGGTCAGTGAACCCTCTGACCTCTGTCACAATGTCAACACACCCAGGAGGGATCTGACTGGCTGCTGCAGGTCGTGTGGTTATCCAGAGGCGAGCAGAGGGAAGCAGGTTCCCCCTGATGAGGTTTGTCAGCAGCACATCCACTGAGGTGGACTCTGTAACATCAGTCAGGACCTCATTGTTTTGGAAGTCCAGAGGAAGTCGACACTCATCCAGACCGTCAAAGATGAACACAACCTGGAACTCTTCAAAGCTGCAGATTCCTGCTTTTTTCGTTTCAGTAAAGAAGTGATGAACAAGTTCCACCAAGCTGTACTTTTCCTCTTTCAGCACATTTAGCTCTCTGAAAGTGAATGGAAATGTGAACTGTATGTCCTGGTTGGCTTTGTCTTCAGCCCAGTCCAGAGTGAACTTCTGTGTTAAGACTGTTTTCCCAATGCCAGCCACTCCCTTTGTCATCACTGTTCTGATTGGTTCATCTCTTCCAGGTGAGGCTTTAAAGATGTCTTCTTGTCTGATGGTTGTTTCTGGTCTCTCTGGTTTCCTGGATGCTGTTTCAATCTGTCTGACCTCATGTTCATCATTGACCTCTGCAGTCCCTCCCTCTGTGATGTAGAGCTCTGTGTAGATCTGGTTCAGAAGGGTTGGGTTTCCTGCTTTAGCAATCCCCTCAAACACACACTGGAACTTCTTCTTCAGCTTAGATTTAAGTTTACGCTGACAGACTGCAGCAAGATGTCCTGAATGAAGACACAAGAAAACAGATGAATCAGTGATTGATAAAGTCCATGTGAAGGTTTCATTTCCTTATATAAACATGTTTCCCTCCATCTGCTGAGCCATCAGTAAATGTCCCGTTTATCCAGCAGCTTAAATCTTTAGAGAAATCCTCTTACTGCTCTGCAGACGCTCAGCCAGCTCCTCCTGCTTCATTCTCCTCAGGAAGTGCAGTGTGATCTTCCGAAATGCCTCTCTGCTGCTCCTCCTCTGCTCTTCCTCCTCACCGTCCAACACCTCCTCATCCTCCCTCTGACTCTCTAAGCATTCTGGGTAATCTGAACTCAGACCCTTCTGGATCTTCTTCAGCTCGTTCTTCACAAAAGTGACAATGTTGTCCTCCAGCAGCTGGAACAGAATATTATATGAAGGACACAATCAAAGTCAAATCATGGAACCAAACATCAGATCCATGTTGGACAGACTGACAATCCACTGGTCTAAAAAGTGCAGCGTGGAGATTATTGTGAACAGAATAGATGGAAAAGTAGTTGTTGTACATGTACAGACCATAAATATGGAGTCCAGGTGTGTTTGATGCTGCTGGGCAGACTGACCACTGGGAACCTCTGAGCTCTCCTGGTGGACTCTGTGGAGGAATCATGAAGAGTTAGCTCACATTATGTCTGTCCACACAGAGACAGACACAAGGTAAAGGCAGTCGCTTTGGAGCTGCTCAACAGTCAGAACGTGTGTGTGGAGAAAATGTTCAACTGAAGCCAAGAGCTGAAGACTGCTTCTGCTGCTTCTACTGCTTCTACTGCTTCTACTGCTGCTACTGGGCAGCTTCAGATGGGAGAATATAAATGTATGTGAAGAAGAACGATGCTGAAAATAAACACACAGGTTTAATAAAACTTTTCTGGATAAATAACAGTTAAACATGAATCAGTCAGAGTTTAATGGGATTAACAGCTGACCTCTCAGCAGCAGACGGTCGACCTCCTTTAAATTCAATGAGGTGATCCTTTGACCGGTCACTCTTGAAGCACACACAGCTGGGCTCAGGTCCAGGTCCAGCAGAGGCTGGTCTCCCATAGATCCTGTTAGACAGAGAGGAAGACCACCAGGGATGGAAATGTAACTTTTAGCCTTCAGCTACAGAAGCTTCTGGAGAAACTGGCAGCTCTCAACAAGAAAAGGATCAAAGTTCACTAAAAGCTGAAGCTGAATGATTTCAGTCTCTGTATCATCGCTTCATTTCCAGCAAATATTGGACCAAACCAGGACTAAATGTTCTGATCTCTGAGCAGATCTTACTGTTCCTGACAGATACCAAACTTAACTGTGGCTCCATCAGCAGCAGCTCTGTTGGCCTGTATTCTAACTAGTGGTGGGCCGTTATCGGCGTTAACGGCTGCGTTAACGTGAAACTCTTATCGGGCGACAAAAAAAATATCGCCGTTAATCTATTCTCAGTTGGGTTGGGAGCTGGGTCTATACTACGCAAGCTGTGATGACTTTCTCCTTGATATTTTAGCGCAGATGTATACCGAATCGCACTGTAGGGGGCGAGAACAAGTCTTCAGACCTGTGTGTCTGCCTACTGTGAAATTGCCACATCAAACGTGACGTGCTAACATGGCTGCAGCTGTTGCTGCGTTCCATTTACCGCGGAGGGTGGAGCTGGGAATGACGTCACACCCGAGTTGACGGCGTTCCAGTTTCAACCTCGCTCGGCCAGCTGTTTGTTTACAACTAGCCAGGTTAGTTATTGATACGCCGGTTGATTAAAAAACGCATTGTGCGGTATTTACTCACACTAAGTGTAGCAACACGTCCACATCCAGCTGTTGGACAGCACTTTGTGTACGAACATTTCTGAAGCCGCCGGTGTTGTGCCGAATTCTGCCTGCCTGCCCAGAATTGCATGCACCTCGCGGGTGCTAACGGTCATCTATGCTGAGAAAAGAGGTGGATGCAAATCTCGGCAGGGAGCCTACAAAATCTGATCTGCCGAATTATGCATCCACCTCTTTAGGTCCTTCTCAGACACTTTGTTGTGCTCATTGTTCAAACAGCTTTATTGCCACATATATGTACTGAATGTCAAGGAATGGTCCTTCTAGCCTACTAAGTGTATTAAAATATTAAAGACTCTAAACTTTCATAAAATATGTACTTCAAATCAATTTATCACCTTTGATGGCTTGAAACCTGGCTTGAAACCCGTTCGGCAGAATTCAAATGAGCCATTTTAATCTAGATTAATCTAGATTAATTTCAAAATTAATCTAGATCTAGATTAATTTCAAAATTAATCTAGATTAATCTAGATTTAAAAAAATAATCTATGCCCACCCCTAGTTCTAACGTTTGCATTACTAGAATCAGCACAAATATCCTGACTGCTATTTACAGACTTTGGTAGGTGAAGCATTTTAGGACAAAATCCAAAGAGGAAGTTTCAGACTAAAAAGAGCTGAACTTGATTTGTGGAACTCAGACTGCTGAAGCCTCATATTATCCTCAGCTGAACTTTCCAATGTCTTTTTACACAGAACCAGGACTGTGGACTCTGTCCTCCATCACTTCCATTGAAACCCCATCAGGAAGAGATCTCTTCAGGGCCAGTGTGCACAGGAGGAACAATTCCAGCCACCAACAACTCTTTCAGTGGACATATGGGCATGTCAGTGTTGTTTAGGGACAGACTGGAAAACATGTGGACCTGTCCTTTAATCCTAATCTGGCTCTGACCTTCATCATCATTCTAGGAGAACATGGACATTAGAAGGACAACTGGTCAGACTGGATTTAATGAGGACAAACATCAGCAGTGAGCAACATGAGGAGGGAGACATGAACATTTAGCTCTGATTGGCCAACACTGTTTAATACTGACACATACTCACTGTCTGTCAGACACAGGTCCTCGCTTAAAAGTAATGATTTCTTCCTTTGACCGGTCACTCTTGAAGGACACACAGCTGGGCTCAGGTCCAGGTCCAGGTCCAGGTCCAGCACAGTCTGGTCCCTGCTGCTGCTCTGGGCTTCAACACAACACACACAGAGCTTTGAGAGTGAATAATGATGGTGGAGTGATTTGAGTCCTGGACAGTTAGAGATCCTCATCTCACCTCTGAGCTTTGGTCTGGCTGTCATGTTCCCCACACAGAGTGCTTTTAGAGGGAGGGACTCCCTCCTCTCTGTCCTCACACTGACTCATGCTGCTGAACTCACATCCACTTTCACCTGGAGAGGAAACACAAATCATTCATCTGCACATCAACTCAAATCCTCCTTTCCATCATTTCTCCTGGAAAAAGATCAGCTGCTCCTCCACTGATTGGCTGCTAGTTTCTGTTTCTGCCAGGAAACGTCAGTATCCTGCTGTGTCTGACTTTACGCTGGTGGAGACGACGCTTTGAAAAGCACAATGTAGTTTGTTTTCTGCCAGCTGAAGAAAGGAAAGAAACATCAGCTGTTCATCAGATTGTTTGATTCCAGTAAATCAATAATCCAGCAACATGGAGATTTCTCTTCAAACACAAGAGTTCTCCAAACTCTCTACTGAAATAAGAAGTGAACAACTACTACAAACATTAGACAGCAAGAAACAAACCCTGAAGGGACTAAAGACAAACTTGGTGTTAAACTATCAAACAAAGCAACTTCCAGTTTCTTCAAAGTGTTGAAGAAGAAGACTCTCACTGGACGCCTGCAGAGAAAAGGCTCCACACAGGTCAGCTGTTTCCTGGAATGGAAGCAGGACAGGCAGGAAGCAGCAGGGGCAGATTTTCACAATAAGAGGGCAGGATGTTTTATTTGTTGGTGTGTAGGTCTTATGAGTTTTTCTTCACACACACCAAAGAGTAAAGCAGTCTGCAGATGAAGCATCTACTTTGCACGTTACGCTGTAACTTGCTGTCTTGTTGTACAATAACCTTAAGCTCGACAGAAGCTGACACTACAGAAACTTTAGTGTCACACAGGGAATGAAAGTAGCAGCCGCGGGTAACATTGTGGTGGTGGGTGAAATCGTCGGGCAGTCGGTGGCTTTGATGGACACAGTCAGTGAGCTGGTCTGGTTGTTGGAGAATTACTAAGCTTGTCTGTTAAACACTCGAGGAGACACTTATTTGGACTTTATGTGCACTTTATTTTTGTTGGCCAATTTTTGAACTTAACCTCAAACTGAGTATTTAGTTTGCTTACTGGGATACAGAAAGATGGATTCCTGGGAGATTTGAACTGAGGACTCATTAATTGCTGGTTGAACTGTAGGCTTTGTATTGAGCTCTTACTGTGTTGTTCTTGTGGTCTGTATGCCCACGTGATATTACATCATATTATTCAATGCCATGACTTGACTCAAATTATCTTTGATATTGTTGTAATTTGATGTTTCTTCTCCACATGTGCTCATAATAATAATTCTACCTAATTTCATTATAACACAGGCCTGAGCCACAAGAAAGAACAGTGTGTTCTATCTAATATTGTGTCGGTCATATTATACACTGATTTACTGCTTTTCCATTTTGAATAATACAGAAGGTAAAGAACTTAAAAAAGTAATCACATCCTAAATCGCAATATTGGTTAAAAACAAAAAAATCACGATTAGATTATTTTCCAAATTTGTTCAGCCCTATTTTAAAGGCTCTATCTTTTAAAACCTACATCAGATCGCTCTGAAACAGAAGGTTTTCTTTTTACATCAGTCTGAATTTATTAAGCATCCTGTGAAAATGTAACACCTTCTTTAAATACTTGTGTTGTTAAACATTTATTATTTATTTATTTATTCATTTATTCATTTGTTTCTGCCAGTTCGACTGCATTATGTTCAGGAGAGGCTCACTTTAATTTTGAAATGTGCTGTGAAACGATCTGACCATAATGCCTGGAAAAGACAGGCATCGTCAAACAACATTAGGGCCTATCAGATTCTGACATCGTCAACAAAGCCTCAGGCGCTTAACTTCCCATTTGTGTCACAGAATCTGATAGGTCACACATTTTGGTGTCACACCTGCTTGACTGCAGTATTATCTGCGTCACAACTTTCAGCCACGTGAAACTAAACAGGAAACAGCCAGAGAGCCTGTTCTCACTAATCAGAGGCCTCTCTGTTAATAAGCTGTGATATATAAAACTAAAACAGCAGACTGGGACTTAATAATCCAGCTAAAGAGCACTGACAGACTTTAGAAAGTCAGGAACAGATCAGACACCTCCAGCAGGTGAAAATGAAGAGCCAAGTTTATTTGAACGTTTCTAGAAACAACAAACACTCACAGTTTCCTCAAAGTGTTGAAGAAGAAGACTCTCACTGGACTCCTGCAGAGAAAAGGCTCCACACGGTGAGCTGTTTCCTGGAAGGAGTCCGAGCCGCACCTGGACTGGCAGCAGGCCAGGTAGGAAGGGCTGCAGCAGGGGCAGCTTTTCACAATAAGAGCACGTTCAGCTGTGCTTTTATTCTCTAACACAGACAGCTGTGTGGAATTATTCATCATCTGAAGAAATGTAGAGATCATACCTCTGTTGATGGAGATCCTAACTTTGATCAGTTTCTCAGCAGCAGCAGACCCACCAGCTTCTGAGGGGAGAAGGTTTTGATTCATTTACATGAAGCTGAGAAAACAAGGACCCAGATTAAAACATGACGTGGCAGGAAAACTGGACCAGATCCTCCTCCCTCTCCCTCCTCCCTCCCTCCCTCCCTCCCCTCCCTCCCTCCCTCCCTCCCTCCTCTCTCCCTCCTCCTGGCTCGGTTTGTTGGCACCTCTTCAGTTTTTCCTCACAGCTCACCAGGAAACCTTCATTTCCTTTCTCTCCACCATCTGAGTGTCAAAGTGCAGATTTCTGATCTGAGTGTGCTAAAGTGAGTCTAGAGCTGCTTGTTGCTGTTAATAAAGAGTTTATCCTGAGTGAACCACAGCTCAGCACCATATCAGGGATCCTCTTACAGGAGCATGTTTCTCTGAAAGGACCAGATCCATCAGATCCGGCTCCTCCAAAGACCTGATTCCCATCACTATTTTCAAAGGTAAAAACATCAGACTCACTCAGCTTGTTCCTGTGGACGTCCGTCAGATCAGCAGCCTGATGCATGCCTCGCCCAAGTCCGTCTGTAGAGAGAGAGATTATAGTGACTCCTCCCATAATCAGTCATGTGACTGCAGCTGCTGTCTCACCATCAGAACATGCAGTCTGACTGGTTTGAAGACACAAAGTCAGTCCCACAGAAACCAGTTCACCTGGTATTCTGCAAGCTGGGACCTGTAACCATCTACAGCAGGAGTCTCAAACTCAAACCACCCAGGGGCCACTTTGGTACTGTCACCTCATAGGAGGGCCACAGCAGCTAACTAACTAACTAACTAATGCAATCCTTAACACTTTGTTGGCTCACAGGCCTGATTTATTTTGATTCCTGCAGACACCAGTGCTCCTTCTCACACAACTGAAACACATTTGCTCTGATGGAGGTTGCAGCTGAAACCCTGAGTAGCTGCAGCTTCACGATGGGCTCAGTTAGTGAGCCTGGACCTGTACTTTACACCTCATAGTTCATTTGCAACAGACAACAAACACGACATGTTCATAAAGCACTCGCTGCACAGCGCCTGTTGGTGTATGATGCAGTGCAGCACAACTGCTGGACCTGCTCTTTCCTCTTCAAACTATCTGTCTGTTATTTCAGATGGGGCTCCGTCAGTGGTGATCATAGGCGGAAATCATGACCATCTAATAATATAATGATATACACTTGGAATAACTGTGTAAATAGGAGAACAATACAAAAGCAAACAGGGCAATGACTTGAAGCGTCTCAGAAGTGTTTCAGCAGCGTGCAGCTTGTTAATAACGTGTTTTTAATTGTCCTGTTTGTGCTTCTGCTACATTCTTCAAAGCTTTCCTTTCTCGTCTTGACATATTCAGTCTATCTTGGTGGTGATGGCGCAATGGATAAGACACATCCCTCTAGTGTGAGAGACCTGGGTTCAATCCCCCCCTGTGACCCATCCACCAATGTGTCTCAGACCAATAAACTTAACCCCTCGTTGCTCCAGAGGCCTGTGACCTCTGACATACACCCAGTGTCACTTTGGATAAAAGCATCAGCTCAATGAATAAATGTAATGTTACAAACAGCGATGAACTGAGACTGCAGCCGAAGTGTTGACTTACTGAAGTTTAGAAGCCGTCATTAGTTCTAGATGCATTGCACATTACATGGCTGTGCTCTGTGAGTGAAAAACAGGTTACAGTTACAGAATTTCATATAACCACAAGAGACCTGACTTGGACTCAAAGTCTGACTCTGATGGGGAAACTGTTCCCAAACCCTTCTGTCTCTCTGAACTCTCACACATGTAGGCTCTATGTGATCTCCTTTGACAAATAATGCAATAAGTAATGTAATATGGTTTCACTTCCATTCACTGAGCCTCCCCTGAAACTGTGTGGAGCCCCGCTGGGGGGCCCGACTCAGCTACTACTCACTCCCTACCTGACAGATTTCCTTTGTAATCAAAGGACAGGGCATCTCTAAAACACATAAGCTACCAGCTTATTGGCTGACATGACCGTGTTCAAACCTGGTCCATGTGGTGTAAAACTGATACTTTACCAACTATACCAAGGACACTTCACCATGCAGACTGGAGGAGGTGGGGATTAAACCACTGACTAACAGCCAACCCGCTGTACCTCCTGAGCCACAGCACAGTTGCTGCATTGTGTCACCGACACAATAAGATCAAAGTCCACAAAGTGTGTTTGTGTGTTTGTACAAGGCTACGAGGTGGATTCATTTCACAGCACAGGGTAACCAGATGAAGTCTGGACTTCCTGTTGTGCTACACGATCATTTCTGAACGTTTCCTCATAACTTTCCACAGTCTGACTGGTTTGGTGCCCCAGCTGGGTTACAGTGAGCAGGTCCATCCTGTTCAGGTGGCCTCTGTGGTTCCATTCAGCACAACTATGTAGAAATGTAACCGTGCAGGTTCAGCAGCTACATGACAGACAGTCAGGCTGCAGTCAGACAGCAGCTCTGACAGGTGTGTGTTCAAGGCTACCAGCTGGATCTATGTGTTATTTTACAGCACAGGGGAACAAGATGAGCTCTGTGGCTCCTTCATGCTTCTGAGACCATAAATACAAACAGAACATGATCCACATTTTAAAAGCTTCATGGAGCAGAGCTGAGGACGGATCAGAGTCTAACAGTCTGATAGCTCGGGGGGAAGCTGCTCTCTCTCCCAGCATGCAGCAGGGTGACCAGGCTGTGTCTTCAGCCGGTCCTGTTCTTTTCTTCCAGCGTGGTAAAGACAGGAGTCTCTGCTGCTGCTGTTGGAGCCATCAGAGACTCCTTCAGTTCATCCTGAACATTTTCACAGCGCTTCACGTTTTCCACATGTTCTTATGGAACAGATGTTTCCAACATGGATCAAATATATTATTTTCCTCTGAATCACTGTCTCTGAGTTTGGCTGGTTAAAATGTTTCAGCTGTTGGGGGAATTCTGTGGCCGTAGCTTTGATTAATCTGCCGTTCAGGCAGCTGCTGTCCGTGGTTTCCTTGTCCAGGCCCCAGGAAAATCTTTGCTCCGGGCTCAGCAGAACTACGTGAGGCTGTTTAGTCCAGCGCTTTGAGCAGAGACCACGGAGTTAAATTCATGTCCTCTCTCAGTCAGAGTGGATTTAAGGTCTCCCTCCTGTTTCCTTCTGACATCTTGAGCCCGGCTGTTTAAAGCTCCTGGTGGTCTCGGCCGGATGTTTCAGGTCACAAACACCGACCTGCTGCCCCGTGGTCCTCCAGCTGTTATCAGTCCTGTAATGTTCCTCCTCACTGCTGCTGTGTGATCAGATGTGGATTCCTCAGTTTCA
The DNA here is from genome assembly GCA_024633595.2 of Lepomis macrochirus. Classification (NCBI taxonomy): domain Eukaryota; kingdom Metazoa; phylum Chordata; class Actinopteri; order Centrarchiformes; family Centrarchidae; genus Lepomis; species Lepomis macrochirus. Next base: position 25,171,042 of record JALXJV020000025.1, on the reverse strand, counting down.
CTCCGACAGCTAAAGAAGTACATTTGAACCAACGACTGATATTTGTCCCTGCCGTCAACTTTTACGACTAAGGCTGAAGATTTATTCTGATGAAGGAGTGTTTGGTCACAGAAACAGAAACAGGTGAAGGTCTGCTGTTATCTTGTGATGAACCTAAATTATTCTGGGACTGGATCTCACACAGTAATTTGACTGATAGTCATGTTAGATCAGGTTCTAATGGAGGACAGGAAGGTGGAACCTGATCATTCTCGTAGATACCAGGATGGAAAATCCATAACGCATTTCAGTAAGAGGTGATTGATTGAAACCGACAGACAGATTAAAAGACAGACATTTTCTTGCTGCCATGTCTGACTGAATAATCCTCAATTCTCACCTCTGAGCTCTGACTCCTCCTCTCTTTCCTCACAGGTGTCCATCGATGCTTCACCCTGGACAGGAAACTACTGAAATTTCTATTACATCATCAATATATATAAATGGTGCTAGAGGTCTGATGAGAACTCCACACTGCAGTCGACTGGACGAGTTTATTCTATTTCCAGCTGGACTTTACAGCTGACACAGTCAGCTGTGTCAGGAGGTCTCTGCCAGCAACGAGGGAGTTAAGGGTCACAGCTACGAAGGTTGAGAAGCCTATGTTGGTGGCTACCTTGGACTGAACATCAGGTGGTGGATTGTAGACCCGGGTCTCTCACACCAGAGGCAGGCGTCTTATCCAGTGCGCCAAGTTCAAACTGATGTAAAGAAGTTCACGGTCTCTGAGAAGAAGCTGCTGAGCCTTCAGGAAGCTGGGAGCCCCCTCTGCCTCCAGACTGAGTCCACATCAGTCCTGCAGCTAAATCTGCTGCCAGCATTCACCGACACTAACAGCTGTTCTCCAGCGCCTGATAAGAGAAGAAGAAGATGAACGTTAAACAAACAAGCATGGACACCAACGCTGATGCTAAAGATTGTTAGAAATGTTCTTAACATAGATTTAAGGTGGTACATAGAACTCATGAAGTCAGAGGAATGCAGTCACCTTATTACACACTGAGTTTATTAACCATTTATTTTAGGTTTTGCTTAATGATGCTGTTTTGACCAACAATTGTGCATTAATGATTAATGACAAATGTAGATTGACATTTAACTCTCCTCCACTCTGCAGGGCGAGAGCCTGCAGGACTTAAAAATCAGGCAAAAATATGAAATAAAAAGTGCAACATGCTTCAGCGTCATTAAGGTAACATGATAAAGTGGCAAACTGTCCCTTCTGTCCCTGTTCTGTTCCTGTTTACAGCATTTTCAGCCCTTGCAGCCTCTTAAACTCCGTCACTTTCCAAGAGACGTCAGTAAAGTCTGTCAGGGTTCAGGGCTTAGGGTTTGGGGGGACATTGGGATTGGGCCTCAGTGTCTTTCACAGCAGATTTGGAAACTCTGAGCTTCAAACATCCAAAGGAAACAGGAACGTAGCTCCCACAGAGGACACTGACGTCACATCAAGACAGAGACCAGATAAACAGGACCACCTTGAAAAAAAAACTTTAAACCAGCAATAAACATTAATACCACCATTAAACTTTATTCTACCGCAAAAATCCTAATACCGCCTTAAACACCTTATGAATGTACTTATACCATGGTAAACCTATATACCACCTTAAAAGTCCTGATGCAACTTAAAATAATCTTAAAAACCATTTCAAAAAGTCTAATACCACCTTAAACCTGAATACCACCTTAAAAACCATGTTAAGAATTATAATTCTACCATGAACCTAAATACCACTTAAA